>JAIRCK010000212.1:0-13179 GCA_020744315.1 Curvularia eragrostidis | reverse complement strand
GACGTTACAAACTCATTAATCTGATGAAGCACAAATAATCGTTCGATGTCATGCTTGACGCCTCTGGCTCCCGGCTTACCCTACGATAAAATGTTCTTGAGTGACGACAACGACTTGGACATACTATCCGGCAAGGGAGCTTCCGGCTGCGCTCGTGGACTTGGTGAAAGCTGCAGATAGACCGTCTTGCAAAGGTTCGCCCACTCGTCCTTGTCTTTCAGCTTATTACGCACCCGTTTGATCTCGACCTGGGTAATGGTATCGCCACGCGTCCGCCAGCAAATGCTTCCATCGCGCTTGTACCCGTCCACGTGTATGGCCAGCACATGCGTAGCCGAGCTCAGGTTGAGGATAGCAAGGCGACAGGGCGCAAAGGCGTCAATGTAGTATTTGCCGTGGCCACGGCACGTACACGGAAGCAGCGGCAGTGTCGCCTCAAGACCGCGAGAAGTCACTCCCCACAGCCTTCGCGCGTTTGTCGTGGGCGACCAGAGCTGGCGGATCATGTGCGTTACGGAGACGTCCTTCCACACTATCTCCTCGATGTCTGAGAGGATACGGAAACCATCGCAGGAGTGGAAGTTGCCTGGAGACTCTGCCAGTGCGGAATAGTTGGTGGATGGATTGTCTTGTGGGACGCGCCAAGTGAGAATCGAGTGGTCGACGCCTCGCTTGATGACCTCCTCTTGCAGTCTGCGGAATGCCTTTATGCCTTCGCCGTAAAGCAGAGGCATCTCGATCCCGAAAATACCTAGTAGGCAGTATGCAATGTCCTCGACGCGGGTGGTCGTCCGAATCCTTGCCCAGGAGAACCTAGTGGCGACTGGGAGCTCTAACACCGTCTTTGACCGCTGCAGAACCTCGACCGGGATCGAAGTAATGCCGGATATCAGTTGCGCATCGTCACTCTTATTCCCACATTCGTGCCAGTCGCTCGTGTAGAAATCAACATGCGAAGGCGCAATAAGTTCCTGCAGCGTCCAGCCGCGAGTAAACCATCTGCTGTTGCGTAGATCCGGTCCAGCCCCTCCCTGACCATCGCCCACATCTTCAAGGAAAGCGACACACACTGCAGCCTTTGTATACCAAGCAAACATCGAATTGATCGCCTCTGTGCATCGACAAAACATCAAGCACGGAGCTCACATAGTATCCACCCATGCCCACTCTAACTCCTCAAATGAGCCGAGGGCACTGGGAGGGACTTTGCTGCGATGTATCACCTTGCCTGTATCTCGCCGGACAAGATATGCTTCGCGAGTAAGTTGGCAGAAGTTCAGCGTTTTCTGGTAGCCAGATTTCGCTGTTTTCCAGCCGTTCTCTTTCCACGAAGGATCGGATCTCCAGGCCTGCCACTCCTGGTATGTCACCTCCTCGCTTCCCCAGCAGTGTGATAGGATGGAGTATCTGGGAATCTCATGGTTGAAGAACTCTTTCAGCTCGAACGTGTTGATATTGATCAGCCGCATGGTGGACGCGAGAAAGATATGAGGGTTGGTGGGGAGCGCTGCATAAAATGCGCGGGCTGAAGTATGCACAAATCAATCTCTGACTGTAAGATCAGATAGTGGAGTGAATGAAAGATATACTCAAGGCAGGCATCGCGCACCCTTGCCCTAGAAAAGGGGGGCAAAGCTGTTATCCAGAGGCAAACCCCGGAGATAAAAACGAGCCGAAGGCGGGCGTGGCTCGTGGCCTAGACTACAAGGCTGCAAGCGGTGGGCATGGGGCGGGATCGACCCGACCTGCCATTGGCTGGTCCGCTAGGTACATTGGGGGCTGGAACTGCCGCCCCTACAAAGCAACTTTCTGAGCGTCGTGCACTTAGGATAACCAAATGCAGAAACCGAAAGGCAATACTAGTCACCAATATATACGGTTCCTTTGATACTTTTCTATCTACTTGTAGTATCTGAGACGCAAAAACAGAAGAGATTTCACGATCTAGCTCCATTATTGCACGTGATAAATTCACGTGATAGCGCCTGAGCTAATAGCAGATCTCTACACCTTATGCATCTTCCCTAGAAAGCCTATCTAGTGGTAACTATCTAATAACTTATAACAATATTTGTAAATGTCTTGACCAAATCGCCACCTATTAGACTCCTAGAGCCGTTTGATACTCTGCAACTGTCCTGAGCGACTTCGGCAGCTAATGCGCCATCGTAATTGGTTTGAAAGGCCCCCCCTTTGTGATTCGATGTATATTGTGATAATGAGGGAAGCAAAAGTATGGAGTTGATATTATATTGCCACTACTCAGTATCTACATGTAAGAGCAAATTTGGTATATCTGCTCAGTGTACGGCGTTTGCCACGCTAAACCTCATTAGGCCAGTTGTGTGGGTGCCTGATACTACAGCCAACAACTCCAAAATCTACATATTGGACCTGAAAAAAAGTATCAGCAAGGTAAGCGGGCGCATCCGTCTTTTGCCTCGAAAATTCTGACAAAGGCTTCCTCCAGGGAGTCGAGTCTGTTTTCAGAGTGGCTTTGATCGAGCCAGCCCTATTCCATGCGCTGTCGCTTGTCTTGTCATTTGCTGAGAGCAATCGCGTACGCAATTTGGAAGTGCTGTCACAGCTATCACATCTCTGCGATCTCTTGAGCACACTACGCTTGGATACACGAGACTCTGGTTAGACGCCCAAGGTCTCTACCCTTACGGCAATGTTGCTCTTGGTGAGGTATGAGTGCCGCATCGACGACGACGACGACGACGTGAACAGCAGTATCATCACGACGCATATGGATGGCGTGCAGACAATGATGAGGTTGTGCATCGAGCACGGGATTGTGCTGAACAAAGAGATTCAGCGTGCGCTACTCTGGCAGGATGTTATAAGTTGCCTGCTTGCAGGATCCCCTCGATTTCTTTTACACACCGGCTTTGAGAGTTCTGAAGTTGCGAGACACATTTGCTTTCAGAGAGAGCCCGATATCCCTCCTGGCTTTCTGCCACACGTTGCACCTTGGCCTGAAGGGTTCGGTACTGTTGCTCAGGATCTCAACACACTGTGTGAGCTCGTCGATATTGACTGCGATGATGAACGTGAGTCGCTCAGGGTTTTTCCAATAAATGATAACCCGGCGAATCTGGAGTCTCACATAGTGGACTTGTTGAGTGATCTAAGGAACTTATCTGATTGCGATCCTATCTACGGAGCATGTATCTTCGCCATCTACCTATGCACTTACAAGTTGTTAACGAGTATCTGGGGAAGCTGTTACATCCCAGAAAAATGCGTCGATCAGATCCTTCGATGCATAGGGGAAGCCGCGCATAGTGTCCGCTCAGCCGCCACGTCCGAGCTAATCTTTTGGCTGATGATTGTTTATGGTGGACTGTCAGAACTTGGACATGTTAGGGCACAGATCAAAGGGCTCATGTATAATGAACTACACAGCTACTTTGGCGACTTCATGCGAGACTGGCAAATATCGAAGAAGATACAAAAGAGATATATTTGGTCCACATACGCTATGGAATCAAAACTCGCTAGTTTCTGGGGCGAACTACATCAAAGCGCTGTAGGGAGATCAGTGAAAAAGGGAAGCAGCAGAGCAACATCGGAAGCGTGTATTTCCTAGGGCTTTACAAAAGTTCCCCAGTGTTGAAGACATGCGCTACTGTGATAAAATTATCGTTTGCTAAGGCTTGCCCTTCGTAACTGAGCACAAGCTTTTCGTGACCTCTTCGTTGCGCTGTTGTATCTAAAACCCGCGTCCTCTCTACGAGAATCGGGTTTGCCCAACATTCCAGCTTATAATGTGACTGAATACCTGCTTATATTCCTAGTCTAATCGCAATAGAGTTCGGATTTTGATGTAAGAGTTGACCTCCACGCATTTCACAGTGAACATCGAGACGTTATAGCACAAGTTTCAAGGCTTCGTAGCTGGTCATTAGTCACGTGATGAGGTCTTTCCAGTACCGATTGCACAGCTTTTCCGTTCACGACCAAGTCTAATGCTACTGATGTGCATTGCCCTGTTGGAGCTGTCTTCTAGGCGTCTAGCACATGTTAACAAAGATTGAAACAAAAAAAAATGATCTGCTAGAGTCACAGTAATACTACTCATCATGTCGCTAAGTGGTCTGTTCGGACTTGTAATGACGTCATAGGGTAGAACGCCGTGCATCTCGGGCGCACAGCAGCCATCGAGCTACAAGAACCACATCAAGATCTTACATCAAATTCGACGTGTCTACATGAAACTCAGTAGAGGGATACTACACGTTAAGAATTGCCCAAGGCAGTAGAGTAGACCGCCGCAAGATACCTGCATAAGATAAGAGCCTTTTTCGCCACAACTTGACATCTACAGATCGCACCTATCAAAATGGCCACGCCCCCAGATTCATCATTAATCCCTAACCCCACCCGGCCATTCGACACAGCACGCCTTGCACTCCGCGCTGTGCGCCCAGACCAAGACAGTACGCTATTCGTCGCTCTGGGCAACGATCACGAAGGTTTCATTAACAGCAGCGCGCCTAACATTAGTCTGCCGGGAGCCTCGCACGCGAAATCCTACAAGGATTACGTGACCAATGAGACGCTGGTGGGCGCTGTGATTTGGCTAAGACACGATGCAACGGGCGGGACAGGGACGTCAGCGTCAGCGTCGGCACCGAGTAATGCAGAGAAGGAATCCAACAACGACGCCATCAACTCCCCATCCACCTTCACCACCAGCCAGCCCCTACGGTCTGAATGGGGTACCGCAATAGGCGTGATCCACCTCTCGCGCCTCACCCCCAATACCGCGCACCACCGCCGCACCGACATCGGCATCACCATCCTGCCCGCCTACCAAGGGCACGGCTACGGCCGTGAAGCCATCGAGTGGGCGCTCGACTACGCGTTCCGCCGCGCGGGGCTGCACAGGGTGCGCATCCAAGCGTTTGAGTGGAACGTGGGTGCGTTGAGGTTGTATGAGAAGATCGGGTTGAAGGTTGAGGGGAGAGAGAGAGAGGCGTTCTGGCACGAGGGGGGGTGGTGGGATGGGGTGGATATGGGGATGTTGGAGGGAGAGTGGTGGGGCATGAGGAGAGAGCGTGAGGGGAAGGAGAAGGGCAGGAAGGAGGATGGAGAGGCGAGGAGGGCGAGTTGTGCGATTGTGATGGATGCGGGCGAGAAGTAGGACTGTCTGTTCGATGGGATAGATTCGAGAAGTTGATCGTAAGGTGGCCAATGTGCTCATCTAAAGGAAGACGCTCTGTAGACCTTCCGGACTGCTGCTCTTTATTGTAATAGCTGTTGAGCTCTTTAAACGCTTTGCAGTAGCGTCGTATAAGGACTGAATGGTGCTGCGCTATAGCTCCTTGTCCATGTGATTGATCCTACGGTCGTAAGAAAGCGAGCTATTAACCTAGCCCTCCACGTCTGTAATTGTCAGCTAGGGTTAGCAACTGCGCAGGTATGAATCATCATTTAACGGGATTCATGACTACCTCTTGCTGCCACTTAAAATTCTTATTCGGCCAAAAGAACCCTGGCTCCAAATCTTCTCTGCCCGTGAAACTTGAGGCAGAAATTGAGGCGGTAGAGACGCCAATTAAAGAGAGGCGGGGACGAGTTAGGCACCTCAATTATCAATTAATCAAAGAGATGAGTGTAGAATTTTTCAATCAGCGAAACAACTACAAGGCTACTTATCTCAAAGACCTCAGAAAACCCACGCTACTCCGATGAAGCTAAGCTTCTTTCAGCTAATCTTCATGAATGTATTAACAATAGCCTTCAATTCTTACACCAAGAAATTAGTGCGAGACCTCACTTAAGCGTTCTAGATCCTCAACAATGAAAGCGCTCAACCCATTAACAAACGCTATCTCCGACTGGGGAGCGATGCCAAGGGCGCCAGCCTGCCAGGCCACAGAAATGACCATGTTTCCTCCTTTAACACTGACGACGCAAAACGTGAGAGGGGCAGAAGTTGCGTTGGCAGAATGGGAGAAGACCATATTTGATATAGTACAGCTCTGAGCATGCGCTGAATCTTCAACTGGAATGTCCTGGAAAGTGGTGAGGTTGCTTAATTCGTAGGAGCAGTCGCGCTCCTGGCCCAATTTCGCAGCGGTCCACTTTCTGATGCTGGGAATGTAGCGGAGCAAGCCGATGGGTTGATCCCCGAGGGTCACAGCGCATTCGGCGAGCTTCTGGGTCAAAGAGTGTGCATTTATCCAGGTTTCAGTTGGCCACGGAGTAGCTCGGGTATCGTCTCGATAGTGAATCTCATACCAGGCGTTGACAAACAGACCCATTTCGTTGTCTGAAGTTCCCATAGAGCGTCTCATGTTTATAGCCGTACCTGATACAAAGTTCGTTGCCTGACTCTCAGGTATAGCTCTGCTCAATGCTCTCACTATGGATTGATGGAGAACTGAAGTAAGCTTGGCCTCGTTCTTCCGTGCTATTCGAAGCGCATTGCTGACTACTTGGTTTGGAATTTCGATGAGTTTCAGACAGGTGCGAAATGAGGCTGGGTCATAAAACATTCTGGTGGCAGTCCAGGTCTCTGAATTGGCTGCACTGGTCGTAGGGCGGAGTCCTAGCATTTTGGCGAGGAAGTTGGGGAATAGGACGGCGATGAGTGGTCTGAGAAGGAATCCCCAAGAGATGGGTAGGTTTTCTGGGGTATCAAATGCAGGAGGAAAGCTCGCAGTGGGCGTAGTGATGGTCGGACTTTTGTTGGTAATGCAATCAAAGATTCCTTGCTTGAAGGTGCGATGGAAACAGAGTCCACTGACGCCATCTCCTAGAGCGTGTGAAAACGAAAAGGCTATGAAGCAGCGCTTTTGATTGGATGCTTGAGCTATGGCCGGCAGAAGGATCACAACTACTCTCCAGGGTGGTGGGGATGCTGGCCATGGGCGGTCCAATATGGCAGGGAGCAGAGTCTCTATAGTCGTAACATCCGTCTCACTGGTAGCTCCGGATGTGGGGGAATGGGACTCATCCATAATGACAATGTGGTCCTTCAGATTGATTGAACGCACACGTTCGAAAAAGGCGGCGTCAGTGTGCATGTCCCGAACCAGGACGCTCAAAGTCGGATAAGTGTCGATGCATTTGGTGAGGGCGCCATAGAAGGACTGACTTGATCTGATATCGAGATTTGAGCCGGCAAAATTATAGACGGCGCCAATGACGACGGCATGGTAGAAGCCATGGTATTCTCGGCTGATTGTACGCCGCTCATTTGGGCCTATTGTGTGTGAGCAAAGCGCCATGCAAAGGAGTTGGGTTCTACATACTTGCATATCTTACCGTCATCTTTGTGGACACGAAGGTGGAAACTTCAACGTAGAAAGCAGACGATTGGAGACTTACTTTATGATGCGATGAACCAAGCAGAGATATAAATAACAGTCAAAGCTTCTATTTGGTGACGATTCCATTCCAAGCATTCAGAGATTGCAGCCGGTTAATAGTGGAGACCATACCAAATCGAGGTCAAAGTCTGCGACGACTGAACCGGAAACTTCTTTCCCAATTGGGACAAGCGCATCAAATGCAAGAACCACCATATTGTGAATGGAGTAGCACAATGGCAAGCCAAGATCATTGTCAACAATCATAGAGTGGGCAAGGTTGGATGGTTCCTTCAAGTGGCGCCCATGTGCCAATAGACCAAATGTGGCAAATACAAAGTAGAAGCGCGGGATACGTAGAGTGGTAAGACTGAATTGGAAGGGTATGCGTCTGAGGACGACCCGTTTTGTAACTCTCCTGACGCTAAGCCAAATACAGAATAGGGGTGCTACCAGTTTCCGCACGTGCCTTCCGTAAGGTGGCCATTGCGCTGTGGTAGAACGAACGTATCCAATCTTTCGCATTCCATTCAGCTTGATATCATATTAGACCTTAAAAGAAACTCGCATCGACATCATTCCGGACAATTGCTTTGAGCTCGCGACGCTGAGGGTGATTGCATGGAGACCACATCACGTTCAACGTTGCGATCAGGGGCCTGTGAGCGCTGCCACAAGTACAAGGAAAAATGCAGCTATGAGAATGCTCGTTTAGCATGCTCCAGATGCAATGCGCTCCGCGAGCCTTGTCGTCCGCGACTGAGAAAACGAATGGGTCGCCGCCCCATTGCCCAACCGCTGCCTTACGGAGCTACCTCTGTAATGCAACTAGCCAATGAGATTCACCATCAGAATCTACCGATCGTAATCAAAAGTAGAGAAGCTTTCATTTCGGCCAAGCACCAACGGAAAAGAGATTGCAGGGAAGATTGTCGACTCATGCGCCTTGATAGAGCGATCTTTTTTGGCGACTTAATTAGGACAGAACCAACGGATTTTCGAATCCTCCAGTTTCCATCGCGCGCTTTGTGCCATGTCTCTCAAGTACTGGAGAACGAGGATCGCTTCTTCCAGGTCCACCGCACATTTGTCCTTGGCCAAAGTTTTGTTCCCCAGTTTCAATATGCTGTGCGCCGATTGTTTGATCGCTCGCCTTGGCTTCTTTCTGACATCTATTCAGTCGCCATGAAGTTGCTTGAGTCTCGGCATACTTCCGCTCCGGAACTGGATGCACGGGATCTGGCAATCGGCGCCCGATGTCTGCAAATGCTGAACAATGGAGACCCATCCATCAAACATCTAGAAGATGCTGCAATGCTCATTCTGCTTGGACAGGCTCTGCTTGTCTACAACACCCTGATAGGTTCACCATCAACTCAGATCATCACTCGAGGATTGCTTTCTTGCGTCCGCAACTGGTATCCAGCTCTTCTGAAGCAGCCACACCTGCATCCTATCACACTCACGCCGGTTCTGATGGATACCATCGAATGCTTGATCCGACGAGAAATCCCTGTCATCAACGTTCCAGAATTCGAAGATTGTGTTGTCGATCGATTCGCAGGAGTTTGTTGCACCTTTCTTCCATTGCTCCACGAGCTCTGCGTACAAAGCTATGACGCCAAACAAGCTAGTACTTGGAACACTATATCTTCTCAAAACGTACGCAAAAACGATGAATACTCTGAAATTGAGCACAAGATTCGTAACTGGCGCCCTCAATTACCATCCGACTTCTTCACTGCATACTCGGCACTGGAAGTGGGCGTCATGCTGGCACAAGCTCGGTCTTATCGCCTTGCCGCCTTGCTTGTCATCCACCGACTCCGCTTTCCACTTGGGATCGAAGATACTGCTGCCCAACGCTATGCTGATAAAATACTGCATGAACTAGCCATTCTGAGGGCTTGGTTACCAGGCGCCGCAACAGGTCTTGGCTTAGACTTTCCCCTTCTCGTTGCTACTCTGGAATTGCCTGGGCCGGGAACGGAAATCTATAAAGCCTTTGAAGCTCTGCGGTTTCGTCGCCAGCATTCTGCACAAATTCTAAATTTCATCGAAGAAGCTACTGCAGCAAGAAATTCCGGATTCAGAGGACTGTGGTTCGATTTGGTTCATGACAGGCTACATGAAGTGACCCTGACTTGAAATGGAAATCAACCTCATCCAACGCAAACATCCCTGGAGAGCTGATCTCTCAGATTTCCGTCCTTCCCTCATCGCCACCGGGCCCATTCTCCACCACGCTCTTCCTATTTATTCCCTGCTCCTCGATCTACAATCCATCGACCCTCGGCTCTTGACCCTGGCTCAGCGTTTCTGGGGTTTCCCTTATATCCACTTCTCGCCCTCCTTCTGGTCCACGCTCTATGGGTGCATGAGTATACTTACATAACTACAAAATGAAAAGACGCATACCCTATTAGTGGCTTTAAGTAATGTTCTACACTTAGAGCTGCGAGGAATAGGCTGCGGCGTCAGAGGAGCGAGCGCTAAGGTGGGTGCTACGATGCACAGAATAAGCAGTAGTCGCGAGCTTTTGGAGGGCAAATAAAGCCGCCACAAAGCGTAGGGAGCGCCAAAAAAAGCGAATCCAAAAGCAAGGCACCTTGACGATAGGAGAGGGAGAGGAGATAACTACTCAAAGAGGTGCGGAGAGGCAACTTGTGGACGAAACACGTCAGGGCAATGCACGGACAGGACCAGGCGGGCGACTTACTCGTCGCTGCAGCCGCTGTAAGGAGATAGGGCATAACTCGCGTACGCGCAAAAACGATGCTCTAGGTGCAGTAAAGTAGTACTTAATCATTGATTTAATATAATTATCGTGTGTTGTTGAGCTGTACGTGTAGAAAGTCGTTAAAAGCTGGTGGGGGTGGCCACTTGCTTGCGCTGGCCACTCGCTTGTCCAGTACGTTAGGTAGTTAGCTGTCGATCACGACCTGCCATTTTAGGTGCATTTTTCGAACCAGCCGCGCAACACAGAAACTCAAGATTCTGGTCTCGTACGAGACTTTGCTTCAATAGGTGTTTATGGCAATCTAGAGCGTATCCGCTATAAATAACTATGATAGGATAACAATAAGATGCAAATCAACAAGCAGTGCAAATAGAATTTTAGGCTGTAGTAGGGATCATTTAGAACTGGCAATACGTTTCAATCTTATATCTTTATCCTGTGCCGCCACTTTCCAACTGTAGCACATGGGGTCTGCAGTACTAACTTGGTTTGGGTTCCTAATAATAAAAGTCTGCCAAGAAATGCACTACTGCTTCGATTTGTAGGAACTCAAGCCTGACCCTGAGAAAACGGCTCTTAGCAGCTCGGGTGGTCCCAACAAGGGCAGCTGTTGCACTGCGGCAAGCAACCTTGGCATCTATTAGCATATAATCCGAGAGAATAATGCACATCAGACTCACTCTCGCAGCAATCGGTCCTCCTACCGCGAATCCAACATCCGTTGCACCCGCTTGAGGAATCCATACAGAGCCATACACTAGTGCAATAGTGCTTAGTTTGAGAAGGGTATCCGCCGGTGGTGTGTCGCTTACTTGCTCCCGCTGACATACTCTCCAGGGCAGTAGCAGTCGTAGTTGTACTCCTCCCCCGCATGATAGTGTCCCAGATCCCTGCAGCCGCGCGAGGGACAAGAGCGTGCGATGATGTCGTCCGAGCCCGTCATTTTGCACGAGGTGGAGCGAGCATCTAAGACTGCGGCTATAGTCCCAGCTAGGAAGGGAACGGCGAGGAAGAGACGCATGTTGAGCAGCTAGGCAATTGAGTAGAATGTTGAATGTAGTGTAGTGAGGAAGGGATTTGATGAGAAGAAGAAATTAGGAATATCCAGGGGGTATTTATTTTCAACCAGAGACTCGTAACGTTGGGATGAAGACGTCACTGTGACAGTAGGAGAAGAAAGGCAATCAGTAATTAGAATGTCTGACCTGTACGAAGTTCATTGGCAGGCCAAAATAATCCGTGGTACTTCTCCAATTCAGCTCAGGTGCGAAACAAAGGTCGCAAGCAGATAGGAAAAAGATCA
This sequence comes from Curvularia eragrostidis, assembly GCA_020744315.1. Lineage (NCBI taxonomy): Eukaryota > Fungi > Ascomycota > Dothideomycetes > Pleosporales > Pleosporaceae > Curvularia > Curvularia eragrostidis. Next base: position 1,811 of record JAIRCK010000212.1, on the reverse strand, counting down.
GAAACCTAAGAGGTTCAAGAAAGTTTAGAAGGTTTCTGCAAACTAGCATTTCACATGTCTATGCTAATTCAAGTTAAACCTAAAACTTTTGAAATTAAGGAATAAGTAGGCTAGCCATGTGCAGATTGTTGTATCACTAAACTAGCATGCGTATTGGCACTATGACGAAAGATTTATACTTGTGAAAGGTGGTATAATTAATACAAAGATTCAGCCATGTGAGAGGTGGTGTGATTGATACAAAGATCCAAACATGTGAAAGGGGAGAACCCAGATTCTATGGTAGTAAACCTACGCAGAGTTTCCGGTGCGCAAGTCGCATAATCTCGATCGCTTATAGCGGTGCACGGCACAAGCGGGACGATCCTGCAGCCAGTGGCCTGCGATAGAACGGTGCTTCAGCCGCGAGAATAGCTGTAGGCATCTAGCCCTGTCTAATCCAAACGAATGGGCTACTCTCTTACGTAACGGTGATCGTAGAACTTTGATCCTATAACAGCGTAGGTACACTCTATTCAGCTGCTTCCAGACTTGTCAACAATCAAGTCAAGCTGGCTTAATTATTATCGATAGTGGCAAACAGACTGCACAGATAACCGTGCACGAAGACACGTCGTAGAGGGTGGTCTGATCCCTTATCGATAGTGGCTTGATTGAGGCTTGACTTGCTTGTTAACAAGTCTGGCTACTTTGCTATTATAGTATCATTACTCGTATATTTCGTATAGAATTGAGTTTGTGAGAGAGGTAAAGGACGTTTCCACCGTCATGGCTCTTGTGAGGAAGTATGCAGATTTCCAACCCAAAATATGGCGTTCTTCCAGAAATTGCTATGGGCTGTCACGGGCTGGCTCTTTTTCGGTAGCCAAGCCAAGCACAGGTTCATTGTTGCCTGGGGCTGTCTCATACCCTTAATCGGCCACCTTAACCAGACATCTCAATAATATATTGATATTTTATTATTAAGCGCAACGATGACTGATAAGCTACCGTTAGCGTACCAAAGCCCATTCTCAGCCAACTAGAGGAGTTATTGTTTCTGTTTATCTCTGTTTTGACTAGCAGCCAGCAAACCCCTCGTCCGCCCGCCGTTCCGACTCGCGCACCCTCCTTTACCAACCACGCATGCTGGCAGCTGCAGCGAGCCAAAAGCCACTCGCAACCTCAGCCGCATACGATACCTCAGCCGTACGCGATACCTCAGCTGCACGCGTTGGTGGCAGAGATGCTGCGCTAGCGACATCTGCCTAAGGCGAGCGCCAGCATGTAGAATAGACACCATGCCCCACCCTACAGCTCTATCCTAGTACTCCTCTATCTCTTATATACCTTCTGTTACTTAATATGTAACGTGACGGATAAGCGAGTCGGTCACCTCACTAACTTTGCGTACTTCTATAAGCGTATGGCTCTACTATATTATATTAGCTTTAATAGATATTAATAGTGTAAGAGATTTGGCAGATAGGAATAGAGATACTAAAGATAGCATTCAGACGAATCCTTAAGGATCTCTCTAAGGTTCGGACGAAGATTATATACGGTTATACTAAGGCCTAAGAGGTATCTAATAGTGCCCTAAAAGTTACTCTTAGCTTAGTATTAAAATACGTAATAATAGCCCTCTCTTCTCTTAAGAGTTATTCTAATACTTAGTTATATTTTTATATAACTTAGCTTTAACTTATATATTTTACTAAGTTTTATAGCTTATTTTAAGTATTTTAGTTACTTAGTAATATTTTTTTATATTTGTAAAGAAAGTAGTAGTAGGAGTAGATAGATAACTTTCTTTATATATAAAGATAGCT
>JAIRCK010000211.1:0-13192 GCA_020744315.1 Curvularia eragrostidis | reverse complement strand
TATAGAACTTAGTTGTTTTATATCTACTAGACTTAGAGTAGATAACTAACCTACTCTTAGATTAGGTCTAAACCTAGTCTAGCTCTTATTCTAGAAAGGTTAGGCTTAGATTAGAATTATATCTAATCTAGGTCAGGTGCATGTCCGACTTATGTCTGAATCTTGTCCGACTCTTGTCCTTTGACTGAGAGAGTTGGGCTTCACTTGAGAGTGGCTGGAACGGCTCTTGCCCTTGCCAGTGAGTCAAGCCGTTACAATATAAGACTAATTAGTAGATTGCTTATAGAGAGCGTTAAGAAGTAGAGCGATTAAGTATTAGCCGCCAGGCTTTCGCGCGCTATAGTAGGTGTAGAGAGACTAGCTATAACTCATGTATATGCAAGAAAGATACTCTAGATAATAATTAATCTACTACGTTAATGTAGATTAAGATACCTCTAATATAGTAAAGCTACGCGCTTGTAAAGGTGCATAAAGTTGTTGGGGTGCGGCGCTCGCTTTTCCACAACGTTACGTCATTATCTTTGCCTAATGAAGGTGGTTTTTGGCTCTGTATAAGCCATAATACCATATTTCCCATTCTCTCGACCCCACCCGCTTGATTTCACTCCGCCAAACGGGGACTCGATATGATTTTGCATAGCACAATTTATGCAAACAGTACCACTGTGAATCTTTGACGCGACCCGCATAGCTCGGTCAATGTCTTGTGAGAACACAGCACCACTGAGTCCAAATGGCGTTGCATTAGCACGAGTAATGACGTCTTCTTCGTCTTCAAACTCGCTCAAAACCGTTACAGGTCCAAAGATTTCCTCTTTATAGATTCTGGCATCGGTCTTTGCGTCGATAAAGATCGCTGGTGTGATAAAACAGCCCTATAGTTGTCATGAATCTCGTTAGAATTGTTCATTGTGCGCGGAGAGAATAATATGTTGGAACAGTACGCTTACGTCTTCCGTAATTTGTTGTCCACCCCAGGCTAAAGTAGCCTCCTCTTTTCCAGAATCTATATAGCTTTTCACCCTTTCCAACTGAATCTTATCTACCAGCGGCCCCATGAAGCTGGTATCTTCCTTTGGGTCTCCGATGGAAGCTTCTGCTTGCTTCAACCCCTGTTTAAGTGCCTCTAGGAACTGCTCTCGGATTGATTTGTGAACATACACACGCGAAGTTGCGATACAGGCTTGGCCCGTCAGGGAAGTGAATCCCCGGACAACCGACTCAACAGCGGTCGGTAGATGCGCATCTGGGAACACAATTGCTGGGCTCTTTCCCCCCAACTCAAGTTGAACACGCTTCATATTACTTTGAACAGCCAGGCCGGCAATTTTGCGTCCAGTGAAACTACTACCAGTGAATGATATTTTGTCGATATCCATGTGTGAAGCAAGGAGAGCACCGGTAGGTCCGGCACCAGAAACAATGTTTATGACGCCATTAGGAAATCCAGCTTCCTTGGCTAGGCGGCCAAATAGTAATGTGCCAAGTGGGGTCTTTTCCGAAGGCTTGATGATCACGGTGTTGCCTGATGCTAATGCCGGAGCTGTCTTGATAGCTGCGATCTGGGTTGGCGCGTTAAAGGCACAGATAGCTGCACACACGCCCAGTGGCTCGTGCGTGACTATTGCCATCACACCATTGACAGGAGGAGAAACCTCTCCATGAAGCTTATCGCACCAACCCGCGTAATCTGCCATCCATGTAAGTATAAGCAAATTTACTTGGTTCCAAGTCATTCCTTGTTGCTAGAGCACTCACATCTAAAAGTGTTTGCAGCCATTCTGAGCTCCATATTACTGGCCACAATCTTGGGTATCCCTCCACATAGCGTATTAAGCGTTCCAATTATGTGACCTTTGGCTTCCAAAAGGTCTGCGAATCTGTGCATCACAGCTGCTCTCTCAGATGCTGGCTTTGCGGCCCAAGCAGGAAATGCAGCCCTTGCAGCAGCTACAGCGTCGTTGATGTCATCCTCATTCGCGACCTGCAGATCATCCGTAACGAGAATATTGTGAGTAGGGTTATAGACTGCAAGTCGCTCCGATGACTTTGCAGCCACATACTACAGTAAGTTTAGTAAAAAGTAACTTGGAATTATGGGAAATGGATACCAACTTGGCCATTGATGAAAAGCCGTGTTTCATATTCTGTTTCCATCGCTGTGTACGTAGATGGCCAGAAAAGTTCTGTTGTGCGTAATCAAGTTGTAGGTCTTTAGGCTATTCAGTAAATATTGTTTGGAAAAAATGCGCAAGTAACCTACAGAGAGATTTCGCCTCCGTTTTATGTAGAAATATCGCTCAAATTCATAGATAACAAACTTTCGATTGACCCGGTTTACAATAAGTATTGCCGAAGCCATCGGATTTGGAGTGTCCGCAATCCGGCTCGGCTCATAGATGAAGCCGACAACCACCAGCATCCAGAATATACACTAAAAACAGTAGCGTTAGTCTGTAGTACATATGAATTTCTGCATGGATGTGTGAGGGACAACACATTACTCCATACGTAAGGGTAACCTGGATTAGGACTTGGCATACACGTCTCAGCCAACAAGACGTGAGCGGGGAGTCGGATGTATCGGACGATGGCACGGAAGAATCCAACCCCGCATCCAAATTACTACAATTCATCAGACGCAAGTCTTGTACACTTCTCATTCTACACTTGTAAGATTCGCCGAGATGATGCAGCCGTGACACGATGTCGAGCGAGTCGGAGGGTCTCAATTACGCGGCTTCATTCGGCCCTAATGTTTGTAGATGGCTGACAGTGTTCCTGTAATACAATCATTAACCCTAAATCTCATTGAAGTATTCTGGAAGCTGATCTATAAAGTCTTCGGCATTGCGAAGATGAATTCATTCATAATAGTTACATTAACAGGAAATAAACTCTTAACGGCTTCGTTCTAACCACGCACTTACAACCCACCATGTCATCCAATCTAACGGGAATTAGTGGCCGTATCTTTGCTCTTACAGGTGGGGCTTCTGGAATGGGAGCTGCAACCGCCCGCGAACTCGCTCGACAAAACGCCGGAGCTATATGGATTGGTGACTGGAACGACAGTAACTTTGATGCTTTCACAAAAGAATTACACGGGATCAATGATGCAGTCAAGGTGCACACTACGAAGGTCGACGTTTCCGATTCCAAATCCGTCGACGCATGGGTAGCAGACATTGTCAGAGTTTCTGGGGGCCTCCACGGCGCAGTCAATCTTGCCGGTCTTCCCCAAGGGGCGCCTCAGGATGCGGCTGTTTTATCCGGCAAATCGCCAGTAATTGTATTCGAGGAGGATGATGTAATCGACAGAATTACTGCTGTGAACTATAAAGGCATTATTTATTCTACAAGGGCAGAAGTTCGGGCAATGCTACAAATGCCCCAGGGAAGCAATCCAGCCATCGTCAATATCGCTAGTCTCGCGTCGATAAAGCACTTTCCTGGACGTTTCACATATTCATCAACAAAAGCTGCAGTGGCGCATTTTAGTATTCAGGTTGCCGAGGATGTGAAGCGCTTTGGTATTCGTTGCAATGCCATTTCTCCAGGTAATAATACCGTCACATGCCCAAAGAAGACAGTGTCAATAACTAACTTTACACTCTCTAGGTAATGTTTTGACACCAATGACTGCGGTATTTGCTGGAGGTGAGGAGAGACTGAAGGAGTTACAAAAGTCGGGTGGGGTATTTGCAAACCCAATAGACCCAAAACACATTGCGAAGGTTATAGTATGGGCATTGAGCGATGTAGCATCTCATGTCAACGGTGTCAATCTCCTGGTAGGGGAAACAACACCGTAGAACGTGTATATATCTCTATTCTACAGTTGCAACTTCAAATGATGGTTGTCTTCTTGGAAATTTCAGCCATCGAAATGCATATTACGAGATGACGAATGAGTTAAATATCAGAAAAATGATGAGATATACATTGGATCTTGTATGAGCGCCAGATTCCTTTTCTCGTGTGATCTGTAAGGCTCATGGTCTCTCAAATTAGGTTTGCAGCTTGTAAATAGCACCTGAACAAGCTAAAGTTTATTGTGAGTATGATTCACACAGTCCATGCCTTCCATAATGTATTGATTTGTCGATTTTGTGATCACTGTGAAATTTGTCCGTCTATAGATTGTCATTTTTGCCGCAGAATTTTCGTCGATATACCACGATAGTAGCCTAAGTACAAAAAATGTGCAGGAATAAAGTACGATTGGAATTAGAGCAGCCAGTATAAATTTCTATTGGACGATTTTACAGTTCACTACGTGGTGTCTCGTCTTCTTTCTCCTCCCATGCGCGGGTGGTTTGCTGCCGGTCCAGTTCGGCGTCAGTTTTTCTTATGTTAGTGGTGGTGTCTGTATTGCAGCAATTGACTTTAGACGAGAGGCTTCTATTTGACGATTCTCCTAAAAGAGTGCGAAGATGTCTCATGTTTTCAGAGAGCCCTACCCTTGTCGCAATCGTGCTGGCTGGTTGCGCCAGGCCCGCACTATGGATTTGATTTGCGCCAATTGAATTCAAGCCTCCGTACTCAAGGCATGACAAGATCAACGGGAGAAGAGTTCCTTGGCGAAGGCTGCTTTAGTTCGGTTTGTTACGCAGCATGTGACCTAGTTTTCAACCTATATGCCTTCTGTGCCAATGCACTGTCGAAGAGCGATTCATGCGCTGTAGAAATAAAAGGTAGGTCCCAGCGTCTACATCGTTTTTGTTAATGGCATCTGAACAATGTGTATTGTCAATTTTGTAAGTAGTTTTAACGCTTTCGTTATTATTGGACACGTATTTTTCGAGATTGATAAATAAGACTTTGATCACATTTGCCGTTTGAGCAAGTCGTTGGTCTTCAATAAGCTGTCGCATATATGTAACTGATCAATGGAGTTATTATAGGTTTCCAAACACGAATCAACGTCTCTGCCGTCGCTCTGCAGGTATCGTACCAGGTTCTGCTTCTATTGTGCCACTTTTCCAGTCAATATCCTGTCAATGATGGTCACAAGCAGTGCATAAGGCATGCTGGTAGATAGGGGCATAGTTTCCTGTCTGGAAAGTTTATAGTGAGTCTTATCAATGTCCTTAAAGCCTTGAACTGTAGCAAAGCTGGCATCCAAAAGGGAAGCATATGACCAAGCCAATAATTTTCTGTATGCTAAGTCCAAAAGCCCAGCAAGAGCAACTGTATCGCGCGTCTTGTGTAGAAGAATTAGCAGGTTGAGCTGATGTAAATATTTGTCGCGGCCCGGTAGTATCTGCTGGCCTGCAACACCGAATCGAGACGTTCGGCGGAGAGAGTATTCACGGAGCTTCTGATGCTATGATATAGTTTCAATTCCTAACCTTCAACAGTACAAAATAGAAGCTGTCAGTCTTCTACTTGAGTGATATTTAATCAGAGATCTGATATGTTCACCGTTTCTACCGCTCTTCTCCTCAGTCGTACATGAAGTGGACCCTTTTCCCATAACATGAACATTCTTTGATCCGCCCAGTCACTATCATCACACTTGGCCAAATCATACCACCAAAGCATCTTGGCCATGATAATTCTCATTTCTAGGAAAGCCAGGTTCCTACCAATACAAGCGCGAGGTCCAACCGAGAACACCTGTGCCGCATTCCTCTTATCATTCTCAAAAGCTGGATCAACTCCTAACCATCGTTCAGGAATAAATTGGTCTGGATCCCGAAAGTTCATGTGTGTACGACAAATGGCAAAGATAGGAACGCCAACAGTCGTATCTTCAGGAACGAAGTGTCCTGCAATAGTAGCGCCGCCTTTAGGAACAATTCGGGTATGGGTCTGCGGAGACGGAGGGTACAGACGCAAGGCTTCGTTCAGGCAGGCAGTGAGGTATTCGCATTTATTTACCGAGGTTAAGTTGATCTGGCTCGGGTCTGAGAAAGCAGCCCGGATCTCTAAGGTTAATTTGGTTAAAACTCGAGGAGTGCGGAGCAGATGGAATGTTGCACCTGATTCTTGTGTAAGCAAGCAATGCTGAAAGAAGCAGGTCTGGGAAGCAGCGATACCTGAAAGCAAGGTGGCCGTTGTTTCGCTTCCTCCCATGATGAGCACGTAAGAGTTGCTTTGAAGCTGTTTAAACGTGATCTGCCCCTTTTTGTACGCCTCGATGAGTTTGAACATCAGGTCTGGGGTTTTAGTTTCAAGATGGATACGGTGATTGATCTTGTCCTGTAAAATGTTTATTTTTGGTACGTGGAGTTTAAGATAAATAAAATGCGCTTACTAAAGTAAATCCAGCTTCAACCTTGGCCAGATTGGCGCTCAGAGCGGGGGCAAAATACAACGTGAAGATGGGATGGAGAAATACAGGTATGCGATGGAGGCACTGAGGAAATGCACCCCGACGCACCATGTCGAACATTGAACTGATCCAAGGATGAAGTTCGGAACTGGATAAGCAGCCAAATGGCTCACCATATGCTACAAGACGTTGTCAATCAAGAGCTTAGTCTCGTACCAAGAGCCAATGCCTACTTAAGAAGCCGATGACATCGAAAGTGAAAAACTTTAAATCCTTGATCAATATAGTATTGTTTTCTCTATGTGAAAAGAGACTTACGTTAAACCAGTCTAAAATATCAATAGGTGTATCTCCATTATGCCCGGCCTTTCCCACACCACGAATGAACTGATCAGCGTAATCGATAAGCACAGCTTCTTGCTCTCTAAGGGCTTTATCAGAGAAGCTATGCGCCAATAGGCTGCGAAGAGCCGCATGATGTTCTTGCCCAGAATTTAGAATGTTCTCTACTTTGAAAGAAGCATGATGATGTGGGTCCTTCGGAAACTCTGGTTTACCAAATGTCTTGTGCCCATAGATTTCTTTCCAAGCAGTCGGGTCGACATATGATAACTCATTAGGAGCTAATCGAACTATCGGGCCATATTTATTGTGTGCTTCTAGAATATCCGTGCCCTCGGTGCCGTAAAGGTAACCGTACACGCGCCACCAGGTAGTGGCTGCTGCTAGGCGAGGGCCTGGATAGTGAGATAAGGGATGGAAGTAAAGATTATATATTGCGAGGCCGAGGTAGTATGCCAGGAGCTACAGGTTGGTAAGTGTGCGTAATAACCACGAGGGCGAATGAGGTCTTACTGTGAAAGGAATGACTGTTAAGAGCGTGAAGAACGCTGGCAGTAGCTGGAAACGAGACAACAAATCCCCAAGGACAGCCATCATGAAGAACTGGGGGTGCTTTGAGCTATGGACTAGAGAGTTTGTGGACTCTGTATGTTATAAAGGAGAGACAGCATGAAAGAACTTATGCAGATAGTCTTTTCATTGAAAATGATCTTCATTAATTTTATTCATCATAGGGTTAAAGATCTCATTAAAGTTAGACCTGAATATACAAGCCAATTAGCACTCTTAATGAAACGTTAGTATTGCATGAATCCAGCATTGAAGAGGGACGGAGGGTCGGCCCACCGGAGGGTCGGCCCACCGGAGGGTCGGCTAAGCGAAGAGTCGGCGGTTTCTGAGAATAAGGGTCATGATGCTTTGGTTACGAACACCGTAATGTACAATGCCAATGGCAGATCATGTGTTAGAGTTTCAAAAGTTAGCAGATGCGAACGTTGGAGATATTCGATCGCCTATCCTACTCAGGTATTCCGTTCGGGAATGCCCCCCCATTCCAAAACTAAACTCTGTTAGGTTTAGCGTTAGGGTTCAGCAGAATTCTAGAAGCGTTAAATAAGAGCCAAAATTATGTTAGAAACTCGTGCAACTTATGTCACTAATACAAGATAGTCATGCGCATAGAATAAACTGCTTCTTACTATGCTGCGATATAGATGGCGCAAGTCATTTAATAGCATATACTAGAGAGTTAGTGTTCATAGCTATGGCCTATACTAACTTAGGGTTACGCCTAGGGTTGCGCTTAGGGTTACGCTGCGGGCTTAACTCTAACTTAACTCTAACTTAACCCTAAGCTAAGGTTACGTCTACTATATATAGTTCTTAAAAAAGTACTATAACTAGTTATAAATATCTATAATAAAACTTAGAATAATATATATAAGTATAAGAAGTATATAAAATAAAAATATATTTTAACTTACTATCTATATTAAGATTAAATAGCTAAGGGAAGGCGGCTTTTAAAAGAAGGTAACTATTACCCTCTTCTAGTAAGCTTCTATTTCTAGCTATTACTCTCTTAAAGTAATTATTAGTTTTAGAATACTCTCTTATTCTAAAGCTAAACCCTATTAAGAAATTTAATACTACTTAGGCTAATCTCTAAGGTAATCTTACGTATTAATATTCTTAATATAGATAAATAACTATATAGTTTAATAGCGGATATATTATTCTACTCGTTATGCCAAACGGAATTATGGTCTAAACAGAATTATGGTCGGATAGCGCGTTTTACCTCTGTCCATCTACCTACTAGTTTGCAGTAGTAAATACTATCTAAATAATATTTAAAATAGATATAACTTTTATATTAGATATAAGAAGCTCGTGCGCGTTTAATATACTATATTTTATTATTATACGATCTATATAGCGTGAGCTATTAGATAAAATAAGGGAGAGAGTTGGTGTTTGTGGGTATGGCCCGTGCTAACTTAGGGTTGCGCTACTAGTTGCGCTTAGGGCTACGCTTAGGGCTTTACTCTAAGTCAACCCTAAGTTAGAGTTACGCTAGGCGCGAGCGGTTCTTGGTAAACTGCTATAACGTGAAAGAATACTACTATAGTAGATAAGTACTAGATAATAATCTAGGGGCGCTAGTTAGGGGTACTTCGTAAACTTTTCTATACGCCCTTCTTATATCTCTCTTATCTTAACTTATTTTTTAGATTAAAATACTACTATTTTACTATAGGCGGCTAAAGAGAGAGTTTTAAAGAAGGGTAACTATTACTCTCTCTTATTTCTTCTATTCCTCTCTTATACTTACTAATAAGTCTACTATATTATATTTTTAATCTTATTTCTTTACTTTATCTTATATATACGTACGCAGCTACACGCGTATATGTAACGCGTTCGCTCTTCTATACTCTCTTCTTTTATACACTTTCTCTCTAGCTTAGTAGATAAATATTCTTTTACTATAGATTATATCTATACTAGCCTATTTAACTCTTTAGTTAAATACTTATCTAAATATAAGCTTATTATATATTAATTATATTATACTTATATTCTATCTTACTATCTTTAAACTTATTTATATAAATACTATAATCTTAGTAGTATAATTTGCTAAGCCTTTTTATAAGAGCTTTAAATCTAGTTTAAAATACGTCTACTACTATAAACTAATTATAATTAGTAGACCTCTCTACGTATTTTAATAACTCTAATTTCTTATATTTTTTAGCTTTCTCTTTATATTAGCTTCCTCTATCTTATATAAGACTCTTAGACTAGTTTACTATATTATTATATTTACTATACTCTTAAAAATATATAAAGATATTATAAAAATAAGTATAGTTAAATTAATTTTAGAAGCTAATATAAATTTAAAAAAGTAAGAAGATTTATAATTAATAAGATAGTATATTTTATAAAAATAAGCTACTAAGTATTCTTTATATAAAAAATATATTAAGTCTTATTTTAAGTTCTAGATACGCCTAGGGTTAAACTCGCGAATAGCGTATCTATAATTAATATAACTCTAAATAGAGAAGAAGACTATTAGAATTAAATAGAGAGATAGCTTATAGCTATAAAGTAAGAAGAGGCTAAAGATACTCTAGTAACTAGATTTAGTATAGAGCCTTTAGGGACGTATCCTCTGAGCCTTAAACTATAGCTTAAGATAACTTAATAGTATTAATATCTCTACGGCTACCGCCTATAGGATATTATATAGCTTATTCGCCTTTTAACGTATATAGCTATTAAAAATAGTAACTACTAATTACTTACGCTTATTAATATCTTTAATAGACTTATTAATAAAGCTCGCACTACTATTCTTACTAATAAGGTAAGCGTATTTAACTAATATTAGATAAATAGTTTTATTTATAGTTAGTAGTACTATTAGCTACTTCTAGTTAAGCTATAAGAAGGGATATATAAGCGATATAAGAAAGTCTAGATATAGCTACTCTATTTTATTTCCCGCGTAGTACTACTATAGTAGGCTTCTTTCTTTTACTATATCATCACTAATGCGTAGTTAACTGCGCTAGATTAGCTATTTACTACTCTCTAGAATATTTATAAAGAGGAGAATAATAAAGAAAAAGAGTTTTAACTATATTAGAATCTATATCTAGAGTTATATATCTTATTACTAGATTATTATCTTAAAGGAAATATCTATAATAGCCTTATAGTTAGCTTTCTCGCTATTTTTAGTATTAATATTAAAAGAAGTGGCTTCTAGAATCTAGTTTTATATATACTTAATCTTTTAGTATTTATTAAACTAGCCTAAATTCTAGTTTTATAAAAGAGAATACGTTCTACTAACGCTAGACTAATTAACTTTCTAGCTAACTTAATTAATAAGATATAAGACTAATTTATAGTATATAGAAGCTACTCTCTAATAAACTAGATACTTAAGATCCGCTCGTATGGCTATAAAGTCTGGGATAACACGACTATCTTAGGATATATTATATAGACGGATGATAGCAAATATCTATCTTATAAGAACTTTAAGTTATCTATAACTACTCTCTATTAGTTTATACGTAATTAGATTAAGCTAGCTTAGAAGCAACTCTATAATCTATTACTACTATTACCTAATAGAGACGTAGAAAGTAGAGTAGACGCTATTCTATTATTACGCTTATAGAAGCTAAAAGATAACCTAACTATTAATACTCTAGACTAGAGTTTTCTTTTAAATAAGCGTAATAAGTATTAATTAGCTAGTTATAATCGCTAGCTCTTATACTATATTAAGAACTATAGTTAGCTTAGAAAGTAGTTCTTAGATAGCTAGTAATTTACTATATAGAAAAAGAAATAAGTAAAGAGTTATCTTAATATAATATAAATCTTCCTCTAATAGCTTCTACTCTTTATCTATATAATAGATAGATAGCTTACTAGAGAGATAGAACTTTTTATACTCTAGTACTAAAACTTATAATATAGAATTTAGCGAAATATCTTTTTTAAGAATAGTCTAGTTATATTTATAACTTTTTATTATAAAGGCTATAGTATTATAAGATTTACTAAGATTATCTACTACTATTTACTATCTAAGATTAGCGAGCTTCTTATTTATTATCTTTAGCTTATAGTGCCTTTTATTAAGTAACTAGAACGTCTTACGCTAGATTTTATATCTATAAGTACGACGTCTTCCTTTCTTTAGTCTCGCTTGATAATTGACAAGTCTAGATATTAGTAGGACGTGTCTTGGCCAAGTAAGTGTCTTAGCGATATACTAGCTAAAGAGTTCTCGCGATATCTCTTTATACGTGCTAGTATTATTATATAGTAATATTTAGCTATCGCTATTACTTGGCGCTATCTTAGATAATTAGGATTTAAACGAGACTACGATAGTAAAGAAGAGATATTAACTATTATAGACTATTAGGCTGCGTATAGCTCTATATTAGTAGGTTAGCTATATGCTTAGAAGATAGAGGAAGTACTAGGGCATATTATACTAATACGAGTAGAGTATCGCGCTATTAGTCATATATGGCATAGCTGCCTTGGGTTTAGGGTGTTTCTTAGCAGCCGTCTAATAATATCAATGCCTAGTAGTTAGTGCTAGCTATAGCTAGAAGCGCGTTCTAGTATTATACCCTATAATATTATTATAGAAAAGTATAGTAATATAAGAGAGACGCTAAAAAGAAAGAAGAGAGATAATTAAAATAAGTTAGATTAATAGTTTTAGTATAGTATAAAGTTTAGTAAGAGGGCTATATAGTAAAGAGTAATAGATAAGTAAAATAGTATATAATTTTTTAGATAATTAAAGTTATAATCTAGTTTTCTATTCTTAGTTCTAGATTTCTTAATAAGTTTATAGATCTTAATTTTATAGAATAAGTTCTAAGTTAAAATAACTAAAAATATATATAACTTCTATTATAAATATAAGAAACTTATATATATTAAATAAACTACTTTTTATAGCTATATAATAACTAGTTATAGTATAAGATACTAAAAAAGTAAAAATAAAGAGAAAAATAAGTAGTTACTAGTAAGAATAGAGTAGTTAGAAGAGAGAGGATTAAATAAGTAAAGAGAAAGTAAAGGAAAAGAGAGAAAAAGAAAGAGAAAAAGGCGTTATCTAGACTTAAAACCCTAGTAAAAGTGTTATATACCCCCCTATTACCTAAACTTAATACTCTAGTAGAAGTATTAGTAGATATAAATAAAGTAGTAAAATATAGAAAGCGAAGAGCTAGATAAGTATAATAAGGTTAAGATAGGGTTAGAGTTATAGTATTTAAGGAGAGAGAAGAGATTAGATAAGTAGGGTTAGAAGTAAATAAAGAGAAAAGTTTAGAGTAGGAAGACCTATTACCTATAAGGGCAAGCTACTACTAGAACGTATTATAGAAGATGTGTAAAGATAGAGAGAGGTATAGTCACGTAATATAGAGTGAAAGAGGTTAAGATAGAGTTAGAGTTATAGTATTAGGGAGAAGGGGTAAGAAGAGAGAGAGGAGGGGCCCCCTATTTAACCACAAGAAAACCTCTATTTAAGCTTAAGAAAACCCCTATTTAAGCTTAAGAAAACCCCTATTTAACTATAAGGAAACCCTTATTTAACTACAAGAAAACCCCCATTTAACTATAAGAAAACCCCTATTTAACCGCAAGTATAGAGCCGCCGTTGGAACGTATAAAGGGAGATAGATAAGGTAGTAAAATATAAAAGCGAACTACTATAAGAGTAAGCTAGTAGTAGAATAAGCTCTAGAGGAGAAGTAGGAGGGGGTGAATGTAGAGATTACGTAATTAGGAGAAATAGGTCCCGGCTAACCCGTAAGGTGTCACGAGACAGGAGTAAGAAAGAAAGAAGAAGAAGAAAAACATGTATATGCACCCGGCTAGCCCGTAAGGTGTCACAAAGCAATGGGCGAACCGCTAGGGTTAGGGTTAGGGTTAGGGTTAGGGTTAGGGTTAGGGTTAGGGTTAGGGTTAGGGTTAGGGTTAGGGTTAGGGTTAGGGTTAGGG
>JAIRCK010000210.1:0-13356 GCA_020744315.1 Curvularia eragrostidis | reverse complement strand
TACTCTTTCTTATAGCTTATTATTAATTCGCGTAGCTAGCTCTATAAGAGCTTATAGAGTTTTTAGCTTATTATAATATACTAGTCTATCTTTAACGCTTTCTTTTAGGCCTACTTCGTATATCGTTCGAAGCAAGTCGTCGTTCTAGTCAATCTTTACTTATAGCTACTTAAACTTAGCTATATAAGCAGTAACTAACGTAGTCTATCTAAGGCGAGTAATCTATTTCTCTACCTACTTGCGTGCGTCAATTTCCTTAAAGATACGTCCTATCTTATTCTTAAAACTATTCTAGTTATAGAATAGAAGTTACGTCTTAACTCTAGTACTATTAGTGACTAGTGACGCTAGGAAGTCCTCTATATATAGCTATATCTAAGTAGCTACCTTATCTTTTATATATATACTTACTATAAAGATCTTTTTCTAGTTATTAGGTACGTTATTAAATCTATAATATAAGTTAATATTAGTAAGAAAGATCTTAAGTTTATCTTAGCCTCTTTTATACTTCTTAGGTACTATTATTTTAGATTTTAGAGATAGCTTCTTATTAGCTATAGCTATAAACTAGCTTACTATCTACGCCATTATTTCTTATATTGCCGCCATCTAGCGTACTTAAACGCGCAGTTGTCGCCTAAGTTCTCGTACTATAGCATTATTAGCTTTCTCGTCTAATAAATCTAAGTCACTACCCTCTAGTATTTCGTCATTAATAACTAGGGCTAGAGATAGTCTAGAAGTAGGGGTAACTAGCTTCTAACTTTAGCTAACTTAGGTTCTATTATTAGCTATCTTAGTAAACTTAGTATAGCGATCTATTAGTTAATTCTTCTATAAGATTCTAGGAGGTAGTTAAAGTATTATATAGAATTAGACTATACTTCCCTAATCTTAGTCTAGATTAGGGCGAGATAGTTAAACGTGGTAAGCTATACAATTATTTAGTAGAAAATTAAGTAAAAAAGAGTTATAAAAGTTAACTAAAAAAATAATAATTAATTCTATAAAATAAAATAATAAGTATTAATTTATATAAGAGATAAACTATTCTAAGTTGACTATAATAAGTATAATAATAAAATCTAACCTATTCTTATACTTATTGCCCTTAGTTCTCGCCATCCTGTCTATCCTATCTTTTTACCCTTTAGCGGGATAGTTGGGATGGCATGCTATTCTAAAGTTTACTGCCATCCTATACTTAGCGGGATAGCCATCCTTGGCGAGATGGCACATCACGTGACTCCCAAGCCCCGCGATGGCCGTAACCTTCTGACGTAGACGTGGTTGGCTCTTAACCTCGTCATTCCACGTCAAGGAGAGAATCCTTCTTGTTACTTGTAATAATAAAAAAGATAAATAGAAAGTAGAAAATATTATTATTAAAGAAATATACTACTATAAATATAGACGTAAGCTATTCTATAAGATAAAATAAAAAAAATTCTACTAAATAATAATTAACCTAGCGATTAACTTAGAAAATACTATAGCTCTAGACTAGTAAGAATAGATAATAAGAGACTAGTAAAATTAAAATAGCTATTTATTAAATAAATATCGACGAAGCTTTTAAAGTAAGATATAAAAGAGGAGTACTAAAGAAAGTTTCTAATAAAACCTTCTTATAGGAGGGTATTATAATAGGCTAGTGCCTTTTATCTTACTCTTTAATAGTATCTTAGATAGGCTCTTAAACCTAGATACTATATAGCGCCTAAGCGGTACTTAGATAATACGCTTAGATACTTTAGTAAAATCTTTCTCTAATAAGTAAACAAATACCACGTAAGTAGGAGTAGATAGCTCTTTATCGAATACAACTTCTATATACTAAGCGATTGCTTCACGGAGCGCAGCCCCTTACAACAGTAAAGACTTAGGGCTAATAGTAAAGCGCCACTAATAAATAGAGACTGTCTCGTACAACGATAACTGTATTTCATTGACGACTATCTTACACTTTCTAGCGTGGTTCTTGCGAAGGCAAACGGCGTTGATAATATTTTAAAGGTTAGCTGTAGCTACGAAAAACAACGCACTAACTTGTTCTAGAATTTCCTCTTCGCTTTAGTTGTATGCTACATGAGCAAATTGACTGCTGGCATGATAACTTTTAAGTGCTGAAAACTGCCATTGGGACATTATGAACATGGGGAATAATGAGGGAACTACGACAATGTTAATTCCAAAGTTAAGCCTCCCTGCCCCTGTTACCGGGCCTTGGTAACGTCTGTCCCCACTACTCATGACTGCAAACGCATGTCGCCATGTCAAGAAAAGCTTTATAAGTTGAATCGCTATTCCAAACAAGAGAATGTCATGGCACATTATGATCGATCTTTTATGACTTGATTCCGCCGCACCTTGTCTGGTTTTCGCAGCAGAAAACGGGGCTTCGAGACTTTTGTACCGTCGTTCTTATTCCCGCTTCCGCTTCCATTTGCCTCGTCTGCATCTACCAGACTCGACCCCGTCAATTGGTGCACACTGGAGGGCAAAACCTCGGGATCGCTTTGGGCTGTGTACATTTCTATCCCAACTGATCTATGACCGGACAACTTAGATTCTGATGAAGGAGGTGTACGCCTAGTGGAGTATGTTTTGAGATGCGCGAGGGAACCTCGCAAAGTTGACGCAAGGCGATTTAGGATGGAGAACTCGACACGTAATTTCACACCGTAGACGCAGGGTTTGAAGGCTGCTTGGACGTAGAAGAAGGGCGAGTAGGACATTGCAAGGAGACTGCAGTCGAGGAAAACAACTAAGAGGTTGGTGTAGACGAGGTGGCGCATCACTTTTCTAACCGTTTTATCGTCCTGACCTAGGATAGATCTGTTTAGCAATACACGACGTGTTTCGACGATGTACAAGACAGAGATGACCATCTCTTGCAAGAAGAAGATGGTGACTTGAACACGGTCCCAGATTAGGTTCGCAGATATTAGGCGTGGAATGCGTGATGTCTGTGCAGCGACACCAAGCGCCATTGTCGGTATTGAGATGAATATGGTAGTGAATATGATCATGTTTCGCACGTAAGTGTTGTGCTTAGGATTGGAGATGATGAGATGAAGTCGAGAGTAGAGCACAACGGATTGTGGAACGACCAACATCCACCAGCTCATATAGATCAACGTGAAGGCGAGATATGGGTTTTGTATCTGCCCAAAATCGGCGAGAATCTGGCCGGTACGATAATCAGCTATTCGACTGTTTTTCACTAGAACGTAGGGAGTGTCCATACAATGAGGAGTGGTTGTGTCAGAACTCCTTGTGTGCCAATGAAGCAAGCCCAGAAATACAGGCCCCTCTTCCGCAAATAAGAAAACCATAGCCGCACATTAAGCTCGACACAGATGTACCATGCCGCACCGACAAAGGCGGCCATAGTCATGGCGACCGGCAAGTCATTCTTGAGATCCGCGGCCACGCCCATGCTCGGGAGCGGTGGATACCTGCCTGGATACAGCTGAGCAAACCCAAGATGAGCGGAAAGTCCTCAAACAACGAGAATGAAGTGGAGAAGACCTGAGAGCTAGAGGTAGAGCTAGCGTTACGCTTCTCATATAAGTGTACACCACCCAGAAACGGGACAAGAGACCATTGTGGCACAGGTAGCCGGGGGCACAGCGGAAACTCCTTTCTCTGGAGCAGACTTTTAATAGAGGACCGCACGGGGCAGCAACTGAAGCGTTGTGGGATGGAGACAGCCTGCGGGATTGTATTGCAGAAGGGACGTCTGTTGTCTGAATGGCTGAAATAGCTTGGGTGAGCTGACTTTTCGGTTGCAGTTCCATCAATCAGAGGCAAATGCATGAGCACGGATATGGCTGCGTATCCCGTCCCGTGGCTCTGCGGGCCACTCCGCAGGGCTATGCGACATATGGAAGGAGAATCATACTCGATTCGACCTACTTTGGCTAGTTCCTTACTCTTTCTGTACCAAGCCCAAATTACCTGCAAGGCCCCCTGCCTCTGAACTCACCGCCAGCCGGCCGTCCCATAAGGTGCCGGCCGCATAGGTGGGGCCTAATATTTCAACTGGTGTGGCTCGCGTCTCAACTCAGACTGCCGCCCTGTAAATTTCAAACAAACCGTTGTGTTTGGACCAAAAATTCGTATACCTACATCTGCAATCATGGTCCACGTGCATGCACTTGTAACCTGCGCCGCCGTCATGTTGGCGGCAGTATCTACCATGGCCGCGTCCTCACCTAACTACCAGCCGAACCACGACAAGGCTATAACCGACTACAGCGCCCAGGACATCGTTAAGGAGTTGGGGCTCACCCCTAACGTCGAGAAGGGCTATTATATTCAAACCTTCAGGGATGAGATCGTGGTCCTTGGGAACCGCTCCGCCAGCACGGCTATCTACTACCTTCTCGAGGGTAAAGATGGCCCATCGCGCTGGCATCGCGTAGCCGATGTCGAAATTTGGCACTACTACGCTGGCGCACCACTCACGCTCTCTCTCTCATACAACAATGGCTCCAAGCTCGAGGTCCAGACCCTAGGACCAAATATCTTCCAGGGACAAGCTCCGCAGATCGTCATTGCCAAACAGCAATGGCAGAGCGCCAGGAGTCTGGGTCGCTGGACGCTAGTCGGTACAACTGGTAAGATGAATTTACTTCTTTTTTTAGCTATTCTTTACTGGATTGATCAGGATTTCCTCTTGCGCTACGCATACAATCATTATACTGTGTATCTCTAGTGTATTCGTCGTGTGATAAGGAAATCGCTATAGTTCCCTTTATCCTTTCACTTTCTTGACTCTAACACGACTGCAGTGGCTCCTGGATTTGATGAGAGTGGATTTGAACTAGCACCAGATGGCTGGACGCCTCGGAGCTCATAGGGGACCATATTCTACAATTGGGCTCTTACGGCAAAGGGCGTTTTGAAGAGATGAAGAATAACGGATTTTCTAATGCTCCCTTATGCACAAAAAATATCTTTATGTTCAATTATCTTAGAGCAATGGCGTAAGCGCTGTATATGCTGGAGTGGGGTGTAGCTAGATTTCTTTGTTCATGCGCCTTGCAAAAGCCAAGCCCCTGAAGACATATTCAACAATGCAAGTCTCTCTTCCGCTACACCTTATGCGCCACTCTCTCCCTATTCGTAAGCGCTATCGCCTCTTCCTTTACACAGGAACAGTAGATATTCTCAGCCCCCTAGATGGGAACATCCTATGAAACGACTTCCAGAAATTCACACTGAGT
The DNA here is from genome assembly GCA_020744315.1 of Curvularia eragrostidis. Classification (NCBI taxonomy): domain Eukaryota; kingdom Fungi; phylum Ascomycota; class Dothideomycetes; order Pleosporales; family Pleosporaceae; genus Curvularia; species Curvularia eragrostidis. The sequence continues at coordinate 8,119 of JAIRCK010000210.1, read as the reverse complement.
GCTATCCCGGCATGTAATATATCAACGATTGGTGACTGATATTGTATTGATAGCATGTAATCATTGTAGATCGCCAATATACCTTGGCCTAGAGAGCGGCAAATTCCCAACATATATACAATCACATCGCGATCAGAAAGGAAGTGAGGTAATCTCGATGTCAGATTAGCGATAGGTCATGTTTTTGATTGTATCTCTTTGCTTTAAACTCGCTAAGTGATGATCTATGGCGATATACAGCTTAGCCTAAGATAATTAGTACGTATATTGCATTCATAGTATTGCTGTCTATAGCTAAAGCGTAGATTCATTCTGTTTACCCTTCATGGGAAGATGCTTGGTGAGTAGCTGTCCGTAAAAAGAAATGAACTACTAGAAGGGCAATTTATTAAGAATAGAGTATAGGGGCAAAAAAATATACAATACTAGGTATTCTCTAGTGGTCACCCACCTGGCTACTAATCTGTCAGTACGTTGCTCGAATAGGGCTGAATACCCATTCGGCTATTATCTCTAGATATACTGTACACGATGAATTGTAACATAAACTACGTTATATAGTTTGCGCGTAAAGGTTATTCTGCGCGTTAATAGCTTAGTATCTTACAAGAGATAGCTATAGTATATCGCTATAAGAGATTTGTATCTTATTTAAGATCTTAAAGAGTAATTTGTATCTAATATTTAGTAGAGAGCTCTAAAAACTATTATGACTGCAACATTAAGGTAGAGGAGGGGTTTTAGTGAGAGCAACAGCTAGCGTAGCGCACTCGCTCGTAGGGTACGTTAATAACAACTAATAGTTACATAAAGTAAAGTATATAAACTAGTATATAATGCCCCGTGGTATCCATCCCTAACTCTTCTAACTCGTGTAATCGTGCAACTTGCCCAAAAAACGCGTGCATGCAACGCGAACCATATGCTGGTTCTTGTAACGGTTCAGAGTCACGCCGTCTCAGTAGCCCATGTAGACTATACCCGACTTGGCCTGGATACATATCCGGCCCAGTTCCGGGCTGGATGGGTATAAGTACTGCATGCCTCGCTATAGTTGTTCGGTAGATTTTCGATATCCTTTCGTACCAGGCCTATAGGCGTCTGCTTGAAATAAGGCCTTTTGCTGTCCCACGCATTTCTATACGCCTCTGAGTGACACTACCGCCAATACTAATCCAAGTAGTCTTGCCTGCGCCGCTACAATTTTAGCAGCCAAAACTACCCATCTTTTAACTATAATAACACGAGCGCAACGCAAGATTACGCTTTTCAAACAATTAGAGATAAAAGACCGATACTAGAAGTGTATTTCAGCTTATTCTTAATCTTTTATTGTAGCCTGAAGTGGTCATGTTGTAGTGGGATTTTTGCTTATAGTATCCGGCCACTTGTGGTCAGCGCCCAGGGGAGAATCCTCTTACGTGTTACTTGTAACAGCTAATTACAAAGTCGACACCCTTGTCTGTCGTTCTCATGATCCCCAATCTTGGAGTAGATCTTTCCTCCTCCAAGTCGCTGAGCACATCGTCTAGCTTCTCTCCTGCGACTCTTTCACTAGTGATTTTGCGATCAAACAACGCATTCACTAAGCTAGTAACGCCAAATTTATCTTGCGCCTGGCCCACCCCTTCAGTCAACTTCAGAAAGGCCCAAGATGTGAGAATTATCCCAAGTAATGCATATACAAGGTTTGCAGTGACGAGAAACCACAAAGCGGTAACTGGAAGCGACGTGACAGCCTTTACATAGCGCTCTTGCACAAGAAAGCTAGGTCGAGGACTCAGTTGAGAAGCAAGTGCGTATGAATATGCCTTACTCATCCCTACTTCAAACGAGCGTATAAAGTTATCGGGTGAGCTGCGCGAAAGTGGTCCCGTCGCTTCATCCTGGAAGATGTTGGCCAAGGTGCCGACTTGGCGCGTACCCAACATGCTCGATATCCCTGCAACGCTGCCGTTGCTTTGGGTCTGGTTCAGAATATTGATCTGCGATGTGACAGATGTGTATACTATATCCCACACTAATGAAGTTAGCACTCCATGACATATCATGTACGTGAGAACACTGTACCTGTGACCTTGCAATGCATGAGTACAAACGCTCCTAGAAGATCATGCTTCCAGATCCTTGGATCCATGACAAATGACTGGGGCAGATGCGAAAAGTCACCTTGTACTGCTGAAGGAATTTTTCGCATTACGAGCACTCCCCAGTTGTTCTTGAAAATTGAGTTACCGTCCTCGGTTCCATTCGCCACGATCGTCACATTTAATCTTACTAGCTTATTGTCGAAAAAAGGTGCACTTTCTGCGGCGTATCTGTGAAAATCCATCATGTTGGTTATTGTGTTGTGACTGGTCAGATTCCCAGCAACGTCTAGGCCAGTGGCCTCCTGGGTGCAGTTGAAAGGGACTAGCATAACGGGGTTGCTTTGACGGTCTTGCGCATTGGTAATTGGTCTTGATGTACTGCATGCCGCAGGTGGAATTGCAGAACACGTGGTAGACACTCCGAATGATGAAGCTTTCCAGTCTAGATTGATGTCGTCATTGGCTGGCCCAACAATGGCATACTGAAGCTCGGCTTTATCCATATATGTGAACGTTTTGTGTTGATTGGATACGCCGTTCTTCATGTCTGAAATAGTGCTGGCATTGGTAGGTGCCAGGGTTGTTGCGTTGTTGTATGTCGCCTGCTGCAGAGTGATAGCACATCCCCAGAAGATCTCTTCCCTTGAGCTTCCGAATTTTGCTTTATCTGTACACCATGGTGCAAGGCCTCGACTGAACTGATTGTTCATTTGCGACAACTCTCTGTACTGAACAATCTGGGATGTCTCGGCCGCTATGTGGAAGTACACATCTGCAGCCTGGACCAAAAGACTATACGCATCAATCAGCCGATATCGCTTCATAGCGTTTCAAAAATGGCTAACCTCGCAATAACCCCTACAGTGAAGACTGTAGAACAATTCGTGAGCAAACGCGGTACCTTTGATGCTCCCTCTGTTCTCTCATGGTCCCAGAACACGTTTCTAAGTGCTGCGAATGCGAGTTCAAAGGAAACAGTGAACTCAGCGTTGAGGAGTCTCAACAGCATAGTTGCATGATCTGGGCCGGGCAAAGACTCGTTCTCATGATTCTCAGAAATTCGCAGATAAGACGCTGCATTGACGTACGAGTAGAGAGCCATAAGAACTCCCAACAGCGCAAAACTTATCGTAGCAGACCAAGAAGAGATAAATGCTAGTCGAGCTGCAGGAAAGTCAACGAGATAACGATGTTTAGAGGTTGTATCGACTATTTGGGGACTCAGAGCTTTGTCCGGGTGGCTTTCGCTAACAAGGTTTGCGTGCACAATGTATATGACGATTGTGGAGGATGCGATCATTGGAATGGTAACAAGAAACGACTGCCAGAGAATTCTGCGACTATACACGCTTTGCGAGACCGGACCTTCCATAATTTGGTATTTTTTGCTCGTATCGCGTGCAAAGAGATAATTTTGGACGTGATGATTGTAACCACAAAGATAAAAGACGGGCATTCTGAGGGCATATCTCCCACGTATCGTAGGATGACTTCAGAAACACACCATGTATCGACAGACTGCGCCGCCTCCGAGAAACTTATGTGACAGCGACCGGAGTCGGTGCCGTTCTCAGGCGGTCTCGAGATACAGCTGCAGAGATAGTGCAAGATGCATAAATGTTGCGCCGAAGCGAACCAGTGGCCTGTAATCGCGCTGTGGGTCAACGCGTTACATGTCTCAGGTGCACCCTTGCATTTCGTCAGGCAAACCACACACACGAGACACTCTACATGGTAGTTGAATCAGCTTGTACTTATTAAAGGTAGAATACAGCAGGCAAAGCACTAGGAATTCTAGGCCCCTTTGAGCATACTTCGGATTTTACACCCATTAGTGTATGATGCACCGTAGTATCGACTACTGATTTTCCCTAATGAGAGAATCACGCACCCTGCCTTAAAGACGCGCCTGAGCAAGTAATCGTCTTAAAAAGAAGAAGAAGAAAGAAACAGAAGCAAAAGGCTTCCTAACGATGCATTATACGTGGCGACCTGACAGTTATTCCACAGAGAACAAACCTTTGTTCTATTTTTGTGGCCCGCGCTCTTGGTTCGCAGGGGGCTTATTCCCTAAGATTTAGAACAAACCCTTCTCCTTAGTCCCTAGCCAATTAGCGTGTGCGAGTAAGCACCCGGGGTGTATACTCGCGTACTAAACGCACTTCACCATATAGGTAGGGGTAAAACGCGCTATTTAACTATAATTCCGTTTAGATTATAATTCCATCTGGCATATTATGTAGAATCATGATATTCTCAAGATTGACCAGGCGCTTGATCACGTCTACCGCAACTCTCTATCCGAATTCAAGTAGTTTGCGTTGAATTTCGAACGCAGACCACCAAATCTCATGATCTGTTTGCTCGAAATAGATGTTTCCAGTTCCTTCTTTCCTTGTCACTACTTTTTTCAGCGCCTTTACTAGCTGAGGGGTCATCGCGAGGTATTGGGAGCCCTGCAATAATCCCACCCACCACGGGTAGACTTTGAAGATCCTCTAATGTGATTACTGGAGCCAATTCAATCAGTATGTCGACCATGTAGTAGCGTATTCCGGAGTATTTTCGAACTTGCACGGTCACGCAGACTCGTTCTTGTCCTAGATCGACCCATGAACCGGGCGGTTTTGGCTTAAAGCAACTTTCCATACAGCGAAAATAGTCTTCGAGAAGGTGATCGGTTCCACTCTGTGTGAGCAAGGACAATCGTTTAAAATTTTTAGGCGCGCGATCGGCGACCTCAACGAGTGGTACAATGTCTATGGCAACGCCAAAGCCCGGTTTGGAACCTAGCATTGCGATGAGACTGGTTCCATCAGGACGTTGTAATTCTAAAGTGCCGGCGACCTGCATCACACCCCGTGGTATCTCGAATGTCATCCTACAGTCAGACGGGACCCAGTCAGGAGCTGCCGTTGGCAGTGATTCGATTCTTGTGCTGAGTGGATGCGCGGCAGTGCCGGCGACACGATATCCTCTTTCGGCAATTGGAGACTGGTTCGGAGATCCCGTTCGTCGTGCAGTTGCATTTCGAAGTTGGAAAACGTGGTGAACATATATATCATCGAATCCAGGAATCAAAGGATCTTGCCTTACGTAGATCGTCTGTCTTGGACCTTTATCCTTGATCTTGCACAACCGGTCAGATCTCACGCGGGCATATTGATGGCCATCTCTATCCAGTTTTTTGAGGTATATTGCGAGCGACTCTTCATACTGTGGAGGAACCGGACATTCTAGAGCGCCAATCCATATATCATCTTCGTAAAGACGCAAACTCATTGTGATGGATAACCCTTGGCTGCCGATTGAATATGGAACACGGTTTGAGCGGTCATAATCAGGGATATAATGACCGGAGCTACGGAAGCACGCTGGTGTCTTCGCCAAGAGACCTTGAAGCTCGGGCTGACTGTCTTGTGTGTTGACCCATGCGAAAAGTGTCTCGTCGTCTGAGTCTTTCATAATCTCTTCTTGTAATCTCCTGAACGCTTTCTCGCCGCCTTCCCCATAAAGCATAGCCATGTTGACATCGAACAGACCCATGAGACAATATGCGATATCCTCACGTCGCGTTGTCTTCCTGTCTGAGGCCCAGGACATCCGCCTGGCAATGCTGACATACTTCAGGGCCTGCATACCGGTCAGGATGCTCTCGTTGATCTTAGTGATATCTGCGATGGTGCTCGCAAGCTGTTTGCGTTGACCAAGCTCAGCCCAATCACGAGAATAGAATATCAGTTGCTTCGGAGCGATTAATTCCTGTAACGTCCAGCCGCGGGTAAACCACTTGCTCTGTGCAAATTTTTCGCTCGTCTTTGGATCCTCGTCATTGGGCACGTCGTTCAAAAAGGCATAGCACACCTTTGCTTCCTGATACCAAGCAAACATGGAGTTGATCGATTCACTAAGCTCCGCGCTGCTTTCCTTATCGATGCAACAAGTGTCTATCCATACATAGGGAATGCCATCGGCCTTCGCCTGGGCGCATGTGTATTTGATTTTTTCGAAGCCGAGGTACTTGAGAGAAGCTGTTCCGTTTTCCATGTCGCGGAAGGTAACTTCAGAGCCAGTTGGGCCCCATGTATGCGAAAGAATGGCGTACTGGGGATATGGTCTATCAGGGAAGAACTCCAGCTGAAATGTCTCCCGGTTAAGTAGTCGCATCTTTTTTGCGCTTTTTCCGTGTCAATAGAACGCACTTTTGTGATTTAAGAGGATTTCGTAGGCTCCCGTAGGTGGAACGTCGCTGTCGGTATGTCACCCGTTCATGCAGAAGTGTCTGTGCGCAGTTGGGGGCCTACGCCAAGTCTCGGCCCCCCAAGAAGCGACAAGCTTATGCTCCTTGAGATAAAATGATTGGATGCTGTCCTTCAAAGAGCTTGCTTGGCAGTGGCGAGGCTGAGATGATAGGGATTCTGGTTGATACAGATAGAGGGGGCCCCATATATAATGTGACACCCCGATGGCTGGGGCGATCGGCCCGTAGTCCAACTTCGATCTCAGCCTTGTAGCGAAAACATTCAATATTGATTTCTGCCTCTCAAGCTTCCATTGCAAAATTTCTTGCAGCTGCTTTCTTAGATACGGTAACGAAGTGGCATACATTACGCGTGTCTGTGGCTGGAGAGTCCTGTGGTTCAAGAAGTTAAACTGCTTCAGGCAGACTGCCAAAGACTTACAAACAGGTCCCCACAGGAGGAACTCTTTACCATGTCGACATCGGAAGTAAGGGACAACAATGCTGCAAAGCAGGAATCGCCGCCGCCCTTGGACAGGCCTTTCAAGTAGGCGAACGAACAACACAACCGAGTGCGGCACGCTGACGAATTCCTGATAGAAATGAGGCTACATCGAAGTCTACAACAACTAATACCGACGAAGGCGCTCAAAGCGCAAATACCAATTCTATGAAAGATTCTACCACGGTGACGGATCTGGAACATCTAGGAGAATCTCCTGCCTACATCGACTGTCCACATTGCGAAAAGCGTACTTTGACCAAAGTCGAGCAAATTGATTCGACTCAGACGACGTATGTAAGCCCCTTTCTGTGCCTCTTACGGCCAAAACATGCCTTGTGTCCAGCTTAACATCCCTGCAGGCTAGCAGCGGCATTATGTTGCCTCTTTTGTGGAGTTATCACAGTTTGCATCCCATCCCTGTGCCACTGGTGCGCGGATATCGATCATCGTTGCTCAGAATGCGGCAAGCAGGTCAGTCATAAACCACACGATGGACCAGTGCAGGCGCGATACCCAACTGGGCCCAAAGAGCGACCGTCGAGATATGCTGCTATGCCTTCCGCACAGAGGGACCAATTGGCACTTCCGCTAGTCGAGCAGCAGCCAGACAGGGTTGAACCTATAGTGGCAATACCACCTAGAAAGGCGCATGTACCATGAATCTTGAGAGATATAACGAATGGTAGGGGCCTCTGACCAGCCTAGATGAGCCTCACCATCTTTGACTGCATCCTGCTCGCCGCCATATTATCTAATTCTTCCTTTGATACTTTCAATCAATTGTTTAAGCGCATGAGCTTTGTCGTTGTTATTGTCTTCTCTATGTCCCTATCAGCATGCGATAAGCGTCGCCTCAGCCTCTCAAGCCACCCCTTCCACTTCAATATACTATATACACATCTGCCCTCTGGATAGTAACGTGCACTACCAGTAAGCGGCCCACACCAGTAAGCGGCCCACACCAGTAAGCGGCCCACACCAGTAATTGGCCTACCCCACCTAACCTAACGCGACTCTCTGCGCAATTACTCTATAATAATATAATAAAATAAGTTAATATTAAGAGATCTAATTAATTATCTAGTTATATAAGAAGTTCAAGTATATTCTTAAATATAACACTTTATATATATTAGTAGTGCGCGCTAATATCGCTTGCTAGTGTAACGGCTTGACTCACTGGCAAAGACAAGAGCCGTTCCAGCCACTCTCAAGTGAAGCCCAACTCTCTCAGTCAAAGGACAAGAGTCGGACAAGATTCAGACATGAGCCGGACATGCACCC
>JAIRCK010000021.1:0-326201 GCA_020744315.1 Curvularia eragrostidis | reverse complement strand
TCTCTAGCTATAATTTACTTATCTTAAATTAAAATTTACTCGTAGTTTGGTAGAGTTGCACTGTTTTAAAGTGGTGATCAAAAGTGGTGTGGGTGGCCCGAGCGGCTCGCGGGAACAAACTTTTGTCCTAGTACTGTATATCGTGGTGTGAAAAAAATAATGACATGTGATTGAACCCCATTACAACACCGAGGTTACTGTAAGCACTGTAACATCGAGCAACACTAGTAATTGGCAGTCAAGGAAGCATCTTTTGCACGTGCAAGAGAATGGATGTATGCGAAGAGTGAACGGTTTTTTCTTCTATTCTATTGCTTTCGTGGCGAATCGTTACAAATCGTGTACCATCGTGAACCCAACCCCAACCGACCAACCCAGAAGAGAAAAGACCCACCCGTGAGCCAGGGGTATAAAAGAAAAAGTCTAAACCCCGCCCAAAAACCCTAAAGTATGTAACTCAAGAAGCGAAGAAAAAGAGGTTTCCCAAAGAAGAAGTTCGAAAGAACTCAAAAGTCAAATATCCGGAAACGACAGGAATGCATCACTGATGCTGGGAGGTTTCTTTGTGTTTTGGTGTCGTGAAAGCTGCTTGAACCCTCAAGGTCCGGCAAGCAAAGTTTTTGCAACCCTCAAGGTCGACAGTAGCTTAGTGCTCAAGGTTGATTGCAACGCGTCCAGCGATGCTTCGCTTGAGGGAGGCGCTGCTGGAGCAGACGGTCATGTACATGTCAACGTCAGGGGTAGGGCAGTCAAAGACTGGCTCCTTGATGCCGAGCTTGATAAGAGGTTGGTCGACGTAGTAGGCTTGAGTGGGGCAGTAGCTTCCGGCCTCGCAGCTGGCGGCGCTGCAACCAGAGTTGCTGCCGCGCATGGCGAGACCTTCGGCATGGCCAGGGCACGAGGAGGCAGACTCGCCCTCGGCGCAGTTGACGAAGGAGATGTCGTACCAGATCTTGCCACCGGAGATGGTGTACTCGAACTGAGTCTGTTGGCCGTTCTGGATGCTGTCCGTCTTGGAGATCTTCAGAGAGGTGCCGGTAGAGTAGAGGGTCTCGTTGTACTGAGAGTGAGCGGGGACCTTGGTGCAAGGAGTCTCGTGGTCTCCACCGACGGACGAGACCCAGATGTCGTAGTCACAGCGGTTGGAGAGGATGGCGTTACCGGCCAAGGCAAGGCCTGCCTGGAGGGCCATGAGGACAGTGGTCTTGGAGAACATTTTTTTTTGTAGTTGATTGACGTAGAGTCGATGGATTGGCAAGTTTGTGTTTGAATCACGTGAACGTGTGAGAGACTGGCTCAGAGGATATCCTGATTCGTATCGAACGGAGGATGAAGGAGTGCAGGTGGAGTCTTCGACTGAAGAAAGAGAGTGATTTTTTTTCTTTCGAGGGAATGTGATGAAGCTCTCAAAGCTTCAAGCAAACAATGAATGTGTGTCGAAGGCGACCGAAAAGAGCGAAGAAGCTGATGCTGAGCAGTGTCGAAATCGAAAGCAACCTTGTGGCATGCTCCTCTTTTATAAGATAGGCTTACGGATGGCGGCAGAACAAAGCCTAGCCTTAGCCCCCAATACTCCCACCCCCCGCCTTAGGCAGCGCGGCATATTGCCTGAAACGTCGAACGCAGAAAAAAAAACTGCGTCCAAGTCCGGCGGCAGCGGCAGCGGCAGCGACTTCGCTGCGCCGTAGTGCTTTCAGCTCTTCAACGTGGTAAGTGGGGACGAATCACAGGCCGTGGTTGGTCAGGTACCAGGGGAAGTGGCACTTAGCCCCGACGTATGATGTAAGGAGACGTCTAGGCCTAGAATTCTCTGATCCGGTTTGTTGAACTTGCTTTTCTTTTGACGGTACCTTTGTGTTGGTGCCGCGAACTAGAGTAAGGGACAATGACAAGTCCCGTGGCTAGACTCACATTGGTTGGCTTTCCAAACACTTCCTTTGTGGTTCTCAGGGTTCCTTTGCAACAACTGAAATCTCCATTCCGGTAAGCTAAGTGCGTGAAGGTGCCTGGCAGTCCACGGGCCGGGATACACGTTGCCGGATTCGTCATAGGCTGGCTAAATGCTGTACGTACGCCTTGCAGCTAGCAGCAGGCTAGAAGCGTCCAGGTCATGATGTAGACTTGATAGCGCCCAATGCTGTAGCGTCGGAAGCCGGGCATGTCGTATGCAAGGCAAACTGGAATCAGTACCAGATGGCAGAAGTCGGCCGGGCAAAAGCCAGCTGGGCATGTCCACGTTGCTAGCGACGAGGCGGCGGTGGCAAGCGTGTGAAGCGAGAACAGACGGGCAGCGGTGACTCGGCCAAAATTTTGCCACGTACCTGAGCAGCCGTTGGGGATGCGTGAACGGTCCGGGTACCTGGCGCGGCTCCGGTACCTGAGCCTGCCAAGACACCATGCAGCTGCAAGGTGCCGGCCGCGCTGATTGGCAAAGCCGACCGTCACTCTGCAGTCGATTCTTGCTATCGGCGCCCTTATCGCTCTTGGTTCTTCGCTGTCAGGCGCCACGTAGTACTACACAGCAGTTGTCCTGCCGCCACCTCGCATAGTACAGTAAGCCCAGAAACCATGGGCCGGTGCATCGGCAGCGGCACGCCTATGGAGCCAACCCCACGAGAGTCCAATTGGATGGCTGCTGAAGAACCACAACTCTGCCGAGCCGGATGGATCGAAGAGATTTTTTCGCGCTCCACGTCCCCCAGTCCAGAATGTCCATACGACTTTACTTACACACTGCATGCGTCATGGTGCCAGGCTCAGCTACTCGATCCAACGCCGCCCGACGGCACTCGGCAGCTCTTGGTCTTGGACCAGACCTGATGTCACCACGCGCGGGACAGCCAGCCAGTCAAGCCAGGCACCGCTTCCCCAAGGACCGAATGCACATGAAACAAGACACGGCGAACCTGTCAAACATGGCGGCACGCCGTAGGAGCCGTATCCGCTGCATCCTGTCGGCGACAAGACGCCACTGCGGCCAGCTATCTAATCGATAGGAACATTCTTCTCCATGTTTGACATTCCATGGCGTTGGGCGATCCAAGCATCTGCTGCGTCAGCGTCTTGCATACGCGCAAAGAACTTGAGACGGCCATCCTTCTCGTCGGATCCAGCTGCGGGGTAAGGTACGCAGCGGTTACGAATGCAACAAGAAGTCGTATTCGTGGGCGGCCGAGGGGACTTGACAAAGAAACATGCGGTTGACGACCAGCAAGAAAAAAAAGCGATCCATATCGCTAATACTGTTCTGTTCGTCTGGTCATTATAACAAGTCTGATAAAGAAAACTTGACAACAAACATTGTGGGGCAGTGAGGTAACGTTGAGGAAAGATTTTGATCCGACTTCGTAATCTTGTTGAATGGCCGCGCAAGAACGCGCAAGACATGAGGGCTCGAATGCGGCCAGACCGCAACAGTTCGTTTCACGACGGTCTGCGGCCTGAGGAACTTGTCACATTTGATGACTTCGCCTGTTGCAACCCCCGACCTTGAACAAACAATCTGGTGACGCAAAGCGGGCGAGAAATTAGACGGGGTTGAGACCACTCTCCGCTATCCCCTCATCACTTGTAGCGGTAATCTTGCAGCATGCAGCAAGCAGTGTGGCCAGACTCGCGAGAAATGACGATAAATTTCCACCCCGGCCGTCGGATCATTTGCTACCATGCGGCTCATTAAATCCAGCCCGTGCATCTTCGTTGTAGTTGACGATCGATGTCGAAAACAGGAAGGCCGTGTCGGGTGCGTGGTTGTTGACACAGGGGATAGTTCGGAACGTGAGTGCCATGAGGCGCCGACTACGCATGGTGGTTGTCGCCCTTGACCACACGATCCACCGCCAGGGCGGGAGGATTGCTGCTCTGGCGGGAAACCTGCACGTTTCCCCTCTTTCATGGTCGAGCGTTACAAACGATACCTCCGGTTTTCTTTTTCGCTACCCGTTGTTTCGTAGCGAGGCTCTGCCGTTTGCAATCATTCGCCAGGCCCCCCCTGGACAGCCCGCCTTGCCAACCCTCGACTCTCACCATCCCAATACCGATGCGAGCATCATGTCGACTGTTCGCAGCACAAAAGGCGGCCGAGCCAGGACCAGGCCGAGCGCGCCGGGTGCTGTTTCGAGCACAGAGTGCGTGCTGGGCAGCGGCCAGGTCAGCAAGCCACAGCTGTACGAGAGGCTAAGAAAACATCTGAAACGCAGGCCGGTAGAGACACCCCTACCAGCCCAGGGGACACGTGCGCACTGGCAGCCATGTTTACGTTTTGCCGCTCGCAGGCTAGCCTTCGGCCTGGATTGCCATGGCGGGTGGTTTTATGAGCAGCCCAGTGCGTGCAGCCCAATCACTGTCGGCCTCGACCCCTGACATATGTCATGTCCAGCCGCGACCACGAAAACCACGACGAAGCGCCAGGCGCGCCCAAGAACACAGCACGAAACAACATTTGGCCGTCGTGTGACGGGTGACATGCAGCTGCTGTAAGAAAGCGCTTGATGGAGTCACCAAGTTTGGGCCTGTCAGCCAATACAGGCGAGCGACGCTACGGACTCCAAAACCCCCCCGGTCACTCGCGTGGCCTAGGGGATGATGAAATGAAAGGGATCCGAGCGGCGAGGTGGGCAACAAAGGCCAGCCCAAGACGCTCTAGCTCCAGGCATTGGCAAATCTGCGGAGGGACGGGGCCGTGGGCGGACCTGCGATGGCGCTTGTTCTCATTTCCAGACCCATACCCGCTGCACAGCGCCCGTTCACTACGTTAGCGTCACATTGTATAAATGTAGTTTATCCCCTCTTTATATCAGCCCTCCCTTTGATACCCCAGGTCTGCGACTTCCAGGTTCGACGTCAGTCTTTCAGTCTCTACATTGTCAATCTTTGACACCACGTTCTCTACCGCCCTACGGCATCACCACGCTCACTTCGCAAATCTATAACCAAAAAACACTCCTCGACCGTTGAACCTTCGCTGTCAATCCCCGTCCAGTCCTATCACTCCAAACCAAACCAAACCAAACCAACCAAAGCACCGAAATCAGTAAAGATGCGTTCCGCTTTCGCTCTCTCCCTCGCCGCCCTTGCTGGCTCCGCGCTCGCCGCCCCTGCCTACGGCTCCTACCCTGTTAACCAGGTTGCCGAGAAGGTTGATGTTGTTGTCGAGACCGTCCTCCACACCGTCTACGTCACCGAAGGCACTCCTGAGGCCACTCCCTGCGAGAGCTCTGCTACTGCCGCTGCCACTCCCACCTACGAGGCTAAGGCCCCGGTCTACCAGATCGAGACTCCTAAGCCCAAGACCTCTGCCCCGGCATACAGTGCCCCAGCATACACTCCTGCCCCAGTGTACACTCCTGCTCCTCAGCCAACTACCACTCCTACCCCCACTCCTACCCCTAGCCCTGCTCCTTCAACTGGAGGCTACATGGACGTTGTCGCCAAGTGGCGCTCTAAGCTCGGCCTCAAGGCTCTTGAGTACTCGTCGGATCTCGAGTCTAACGCGCTCAAGACCGTCACTGACGGTGCCGGCGTCATGAAGCACGAACTCAACCCTGGCACGCTCGGCCAGGTTCTTGCCCCCGGTCAGCCCGACAAGTTCGAGTACGTCTTTGTCGGTGGCTGGCTCTGCGAAATCCCCACTCTGCCTGGTCTTGACGGCGTCTGCTCTCAGTACTCTCAGGGCTGGAGCTACGAGGGCCAGACCGGCCATGCCGATATCCTCACCTCGCCCGACTACTCCAAGATCGGTTGCAGCAACAAGGAGGGCATCTGGTGCTGCGATCTCGCCTAAGCGCAGCATCATGAACACGACCAAGTCTCAAGGGGGGATGGATGCTTCTCTGGGACAGCCTTTTCGATTCTCTTCTACTTTAGGTGACAGGGCGGCTTGGGGATCACAACAACACGCGATGCGTAGTATCTATCAATTGCGCTGGTTCGGAACTATTTTCTCTTCTCCTTTGTATCTGTACATGGTACTTCATCTCCCGGTTTTACATTCCCTGTTCACACTAGGGCGCAGTTTACTTGGAGCATTTTCACTATCACTCTCTCTATAGCACTACTGCGAAATTACAGATTTACGAGTTCATGAGCCAATCCTTTGCCCTTGTCCCTTTTTTTCTGTTTGCTTGACCGTTGATTTGTCTTTTACCCCCTGTCCCCTCGTTAATGCGATGTGATGATACAGGAACGGTCACAGGCAAAACCACCACCCAACCCTATCGACAAGACTTGGCTCCAGTTTACACTTTGCCGGACAACTGAGCCGCCCGCACTAACACAAGAACTACCAAACTTACCTACTTCGAGAGCGCCACAGAGCCGATCTCCTTCCCGATCAGATGCGCAAGTGCAGCAAATGACACGAGTCCAACCAAGAAATCCATAGCGAGCTGGCGAACAAAAAAAGAGGCCAGCTCAAGTCAGCATTCCAAAGGCCGGCGGACGGAGATGAATCCGCAGCTTACCCCTCGTATAGCCCGCGGCAACACCACCCCCCTGGCCATGTTGCCCGGTGTGTGCCTGCCAAGTGCTGCGCGTTCCTGCCTTAGTGGATTTGCCCGCGCCGCTTTAGCCCACGTATTCCAGGTTCCACATGCAGCCTAGATCTCTCGCCCCCTCGTATAGCAAGTAAGCAAAGCAGCGCTTCGCCGCCCCCCCCTCCTCTCGCCCTTCTTTCGTCCCAGAAAATCACTCTTGGATCCCCCCCTTTGCTATCTATATACATACTACTATTAGATTCCCGTCGTCAGCTGCGCTGCGATAACGTCAACCCGACTCAAGGCCAGATATGTAATTATTTAAAGTTTCCTGCGCCTTTTTTTTTATCTTCTTTTTCCTCGGAAAATACATACTAGGGCGAAGAAAGTGGCTGATACTGCTGATGCTGCTGATGCTATTTGTGCGCAAGGCCTACTTCTGTTTCCTCCCCCCTTGTTCGGCATGCTGCATATAGCACACACATACATACGCAATCTTTTCCGTTAGCCACCCACATCCTATCTAGAATCTGTGCCGAGGGACCCGAGGACGCTTCTTTTTTTTTGTGCAGACAAAGTCGCTAAATACGTATACGTATGTGCGTGGCGCGCGCGCCCGGGGGAGCAGAGGCAAATGGGGCGGGTGTGGGAATGGGAAGGAAGAAGGGAAGGGGGGGGCCAATTCTACGCCTTAGTTGGCTTCCTGGATGCAAATCAACCTTTTTTTTGGTCCTTCCTGCTTTGCTTTCCCCCCGGCGAGGCTGTCTTGCTTCCGGTGATGGGAAATACATGGCTTGCAGGGGAACGGGGTGCAAGAAAATTGGCATCGGATGTGCCACGCACGTCGCAATTTCCCCTTCTCTCTACCTGGCTACCGCCTAGCGATAGGGCCTCCCGCACAAATATGTGTGTAATTGATGTTCGGTGATTTCACGGCCATGAGGTAGATGTTCTGGACTTTGTGTCTCTCAAAGAGTTTTTTTTCCTTCGCGCATATAATACGTGTGGGTGGCCCCTGTGGAGACTGAATTTCAGTCGAGGTCTTGGTCCTCGACAGCAAATGTCCAAGGCCGTTTGGCGAATACTGTAGCGTCTGGGCACGCTGTGTGACGATGGTTGCAGCCATGTACGCAAAACAGTTACATGATCAGAACGTGCCTTTGTGGGCCCGCTGGTGCGGTGGGATGGGCTGAAGGAATTGGCGAAGGATCGATCGAGAATCACAGAGGCAGCGCGATGAATACGTCGCACGTGGGATATCGCTCGTGCTTCTGTTTCCAGTCGACTCAGGCCTGGAAGGTGGACGTGGTTGTGGCCTGAACGCACCCTCACAACGAACCTCCTCTTGGCCCCGACTTGTTAAGCGCCGGCTCATCATCCGAGATGACTTTCGCCCAGCAATCAAAGCAACCGTCTCGGTGTGTAGTAGTAGTATCCATGCGCGACGTTTGCCCGTTACCCAACCTCGTGGCTTCGAAAGCAATCATGTATCCGTTCGTTCCAACGCTCATCAGCGGACACTAAGAAGCAATCATGTCTTAGCAAGCACGCCCGTGAGCCCTCGGACACCCCGATCCTCGTTCAAAATCGCAGAGACCTTGGGGAGGTGTGAGGCGCAAGCCACCTCATCGATACGACAATGTACCGCAACTGTACCGACGAGGACCTCGTTTACGGCGCCTGCTCATAAATATAGGCACTGCTGCAGATAATAGTAGTAACACTGCTGAGCTCGCAGCCTCGTGTCGGTCCGCAGAAAGTCGACGTCCGGGCGGACTGCCAGTGCCATGCCTGATGCAGATGCACATCGCCCGTTTAGGAAATTTTTGAAATCTAAATGGAGATATAGCGGAGATGCAGTAATATCCCCTCCGTGGCCAGGCGGTGTATGACCGAATGTTCCACAGGACTTCGCTGGCCGGCGCCGTCTCCACTGTGAGTCGGTGTGCAATGCTTGTTGTCGGCTCGTGCCTTGAGTCGCGAAGACATGGTCGGTTGAGCGGCGGTGTGCAATAGGTGAAACAAAGGCCCGGTGTCTCTTTTGCACGTCTGGACCGTCTGCTAATCGAAGCACTGACTGGAAAGGATATCATGGGTACCAATGATGTAAGATGTGCGCTAACGCCTGTACCGTCCTCCTTCCAGGCGAAGTAGGGGTCTTGGCAAGCTCGATGCCTAGTGTAATAGATCGAGTACGCCTGGACTGGTGAGATGAGGTGCACGGAGCATTCACGTTTGTTATACAGTAGGCAGCTTGTCGGATAAGTCAGGACAAGGATTAGGGCAGGGAGAGTGGTTGTAGACAACAATCTACAGCTAGAGGTGGAGTATTGCATAAGAAGTCGGAAAAGAACATGGAAGACACAGTAACATATCATGCATTTCATATGATATACAGTTAACAAGAATGTATCAGTTCAAGTTCAAGTGTTCCTCTCCATAGCAAGCGTGGACAAAAGACGACATTGGCGTCAGTTTAGAACATAACAGTGGACATTGCACATACAACCTGGGCTCTCTTTCCAAAGAATAGACGCCTCGAAACCTTACTACGTAGAACCCAGAAAGCATTTCAATACAATTCAACTATTACACAACGCCAGAGACAAGCAAGTCACAGTCATCATTTCCCCTCCTTTTCTCCCCCTCGCCACAAGAGTACCTTGATATCACCAAGCAGACCAACACGGTACTACCACCATCGGCACAAACCAGCAGCCACACACACACACTGAACTCCAAAATCCGAGCCATTTTTTTTCCCAAAAAAAGAGGAGAAAGAAATATATCTTTTCCAAGCCCAAACACACCACTACACCTCAACTCCCACCCCGATCCAGAACCCTCATCACGCAAACAAACGAACAAAAAACCCCCCACCATGTCCCACGAATCCATCTGGTACTCGCGCCCACGAACCTACGGCAAAGGCTCTCGAGGCTGGTACGTACTCTTTCCTACTCTTTCCCTCTCCCCCCTTTGCCTTTCCCCCAATCGTATCTTAAACACAATATACACAGGAGCATGGTTAACTAACACGACACACACACAACAAACAGCGTCGTCACGGGCGACAAGAAGAAATCTGGCATCATCCGCAAGTACGGGCTCAACATGAGTCGCCAGGCGTTTCGCGAGAAGGCGCAGGATATTGGGTTTGTCAAGGTATGTTTTTTCTTTATTAGTAACTATGTGGGTTTGTATGAACAGGAAAAAAAGAGAAAAGGGAAAAGAAACAAGGGGGAAAGAGAGAGAGTGTGTGTGTGTGTGGGAAGAAAAGAAACAAAGGCTAATGAAATGTTGATGTAGTACCGATGAAAAAGAGTCGTGTGGAAATAAGATTTTGATGTGTTCGCTGGAGGGGCGGATGAACAGACTAGTGGTGGTACTGGTGTTGCAAAGGACTAAGAAAAATGGTAGAAACCCAAATCAAATTATCAGTTATCTATTTCCAATCGCTACTCTAAAATCCCACGCTATGCAACACAATATATATTATAAAAAGCATTTTTGTTCTACAGAAAACGTCTCACGCAAGTCCTCTCCGCCCATCCTCCACCATTTTCAAACTCCTCTCGCAATCCCCACAATATCCCTTGACCCACTCTTCTACATGCTTCTCCTTTCCTTGCTTAGCCGCGCTTTCCAGTAGCTTGCCGACCTTGCTGCACTTGTGCGTTTCATCTAGTAACCAGTTTTCGTATTCGGCCTCGACTACCTCCTTCTCGATGCGGTTGACGACGCGCAGTGCGACAAGAAGGTCGTGCCGATGCGAGCCGAGATTCTGTCGTGTGCGGTGGAGGCGCTGTGTGCTTTGTGTTGGTGTTTTGAAAAAGCTATGTGCCGGGCTTGTCGAGAAGGGGTCGTGGAGGAGTTTGGTAAAGGTTTGGTGGCTGTTTAGAGTAAGTTTCTCACCTACACAATTCATGCAAAAAGGAACTCATCATACCATTTGTTGTCGGTGTTAGCAAGAGACGCCGACAACTCGAGCCTTGTGTCATTCGGGTTGAGGAACGCTTCTTCAATGTCGCGAATGTAAATCGAGCGTGTCATGGTAGTCGATGGCCCAACTCCCAATCGCAACATGTAGTTGGCAGCGCCCCGCTCCTGCCACCAAGTCCAGCTGTCTCTTGAAGTGTAGAAGAAGTTGGCTCCGCCACTGAGGAGCAAGAGACCAAAAAGCAAGGTATGTGCGGAAATGACCTTGCCCAAACCAGCGCCTATCGCCAGTATCCAGCTCATCACGGTTGAAACTACACTGATGACAATGTTTCCAATGAACTGTGCAACAAATGAACCAGTGGTTTGCGGTTGCAGCTTGAACTTCCGGGGCCGGTTGGGTGGCGGAATGTCTTGTGCATCCAGTTGTACGGCTTGCGTTTGTACACCAATCTGGCCGAATATGTTGACAACTTTGTTCGTGTTCCTGTTGTGGCCAAGTCTTGCCACCTGGTCGTTGACCACGTCCACTAGATCTTGTGCCTCCAACTCCAGGTCCTGTAAAGCTTGACGTTCAATTAGCTTCTTTGCAAAGCGCGGGTTGCGCTTCCAGTCCACCTTTGTGTGAATAGCGAGCTTGCATCGAGCTTTCGATACATGTGTAATTACAATCTTGCTGACAAGTACGAAGCGCTCGTGGCCAGGCAAATACCAGGGGGTTTTTCGATCGGATACGACGTAACAGAGATGATCGTTTAGCACTTCTATGATTTGGTAGTCGTTGATGACAACAGCTCCGTTTTTGCTTGGTTGCGCAATCTCATACTCAAAGTCTCTTCGCTGGCGGCTCTTGTCACTTGCGGTCCATGGACCCTGCACAACACGCGACGCTTTTCGTTCGCGGTACAGCAGTTGAAAGACTGCGCTCTTGTCACCGAAGAGGATGTGAAACAACCCCTTTGCACTAATGTCGTATTCCTTCTCCACAGCGACCTGTGTCATGCCAGCAGGAGAAAAGACTACAGGCTGATTCGGCAACTTGAACTTGGTGGCGTTCCTGTTGATATGTCCGCCAGATGGCCCAAACAAGTTACCATCAATGCGTAGGCTAGCTTTGATGTTCTTTCCACCATATCCAGGATCGACAGGCGTGTCCGGAGCAACGTCTTCCCAGCCTTCCTCACCCGCCGCGTGCTGGCTGTCATCAGTTTCCAGCTTGATCAACTTTTTGACTGTTTCCTCAAAGTCCTGTTCGCCCGAGGCCGCCTCCCGAACAAGAAGATTCAAACGTCGCAGGAGCAGTCTTAGAGGCTCGAGGAAGGTCTTGACGGTAAGTCTGGTGGCGCCGTCTTCCCTGGCGCCTGATTTGAAATGAAGGAACAAGAAATCGCAGTCTTTACCCGGTGCAGCAGTTACTTCATCGATTGAAGACATGCTGATTCCAGTAACGAGGACAAGACCAAGATGATTGCTGTAAAAGTAGATGTTCTTGGTTGTGACGTAGACGCGACCCGGAAACTCTTGCAGCTCTGTTGGATTCCACACTGCGCGGAACACTAGAACCACTTTCTCTGATCGTGGCACTGTAGGGAACAGTATGCGAAACTGGGCATCCTGCATACGCAGAGCAAGAGGATAGCAGCTTGGGAATTCGTCGTCAGCTGTATCCTTAATGGCGGCAGCCGACATAAGCCCACCCAGGCTGGCGGATTTACGATGCGCGGCGCTGAGTGAAATTTTTGGTACGTCTCCTGCTTCAGCCTTTTCGTCATCAGGCATCGGGTTGGGAGAAGGAATTACTGGGCTTGGGGGACCCGATTGACTGCGGTCACGGGTACTGGTTTCTTCATGGCCTAATATATTGACATATCCCCAGTTGACTGAGCCCCACAAGTTGGCCATGAGTCCACCAGGCATATTGCCTGAACGGCCGGTACCAAGGCCGCGCTCGCCGCTCACAGCAACAGCAGCTTTGCTAAGATTTGTCGGTGCTGGTGGTCCAGCAAGTGTAGAAGGAGCAAGTGTAGTGTAAGGAAGCGTCTGGCCCATAACGAGTCGAGTATCGGGAAGTCCGGCTGCGGGTGCAGTAATCTGTCCGACCTGTACGATGTTGTGACTGGCTGAGGCGAGGCTTGCAGATATAAGACTAGCAATGCCACCACTGGCAGAAGAAGGATTGTTTCCGCTAAGTTGGGGACCTATTGTTGATTTTCGAGTAAGGTCAAGCTTCTCCATGATCCTAGCAGTGTGGTCGCGACGACTGCTCTCGCCTTCGAGTCCAGTGGCACGTCGTGACACATCAAAACTACCACGTGTTGCAAGGCCATCAGTGCCGGGAGGACCGAGAGAGTCAGTACGATCCGTGTTCACAGTATCGTCGCCAGGAGCACCCGAGTTGCCTTCGGATGTTTTTGCAGCAAATTCAGGGGCAACAGGTGGACTTATGGAGAACGCGGCGTCGATTGAAGCAGCACCTGACAGATCCTTGGATGTGTCTTCGAGCGCTTTACGCTTGGCGACTTCGAAAGCCGAGATCCATTCGGTTATATCATTTTGCGTCTCAGCCTGAAGGAGAATAGTAGTATCTTTGGTCTTCACCTCAAAGCAGAAGCGTCGTTCCTCTGCAAACGCTGGTCGAATACCGCAGAGCAGCACACCAATCTTTTCAGATTCTTCAACAGCACCTGACCGTGTTCCTTGCGTCAACCAGCCAAAGATGCCATTCTTGACAAAGAACCACCGCCTGACCCAATAAGTCCTTGCAGGCTTCCCCGTGATGGTGCGCTGGAACAGCCAGCCCTGCTTTTCAGCCTTCTCACTTCCTGGGTCAGGCTTGGCTGGTGATTGCAGATTGGCAGACGAGGCAGCTGTGCCAAGATAGGGAACAGTCGAGGCAGCGTAGGAGTCCAGGTCTCGCGATGGTCGTGCGTTCACTTCAGCAGCGGCCTCGATCTGCTGTCGCGCAAGGTACAGTTCCCTCTTGAAGACGCGCTCGCCGTTTTCCATTTCCTTGCTCCAGCCGCGCACCCGCTCAACATCCGATGTCCAGTTGGAGAAGCCCTTGGCAGATGATTCGGTCCCAGACTTCATTTCGCGCCACTGCTCGTGGACAACCTTAACCAGCAATCTGTCCAGCGTCAAGCGCACCTGAGGCGCTAGCACGCAGAAATTCATGCTGGCTTGGAGATATGCCCGCCGAGCCTCGTGGAGCTGGAATGCATCTTCTCTCAATGACGAAGCCTCCTTGGACTTGATCTGTCCTGCATATCGGGCAATGGCTCCATCAAAGATGCGTTGCGTCGACTCTAGGTTTTTGCGCGCCTCTTTCAATACGCGCAGATCGTTGGAGAGAAAGGCTCGCAACGGCTCACACATGGTAGTCTCAGCACGCTTCATGCATCGCAGCGTGCTGTTCCAGTATTCGCGTGCCCCTTCTCCAAAACGCTTGAGGGCTAGGACTGTGTAATCATGGTCGACGACAGCTTCAGAGAGCTGCAGGGGCGGGTGTGAGGTTTGGACATAGGTGTCTACAAGAGCCTGCATGTTGCTGCACTCGGTTGCAAGCCTCGAGGTTGCGCGGATGAAGGAGTCGAGCCATCTTTCTATCAGTTCGATCTGGTCGCCGTAGTGCACAGCGGTTGCGCGGAAGGTGGGTGAATCGAGGGCAGCCTCTTTAATTACTACGGGTCTGTATGCGTAAGTATAACCGCGAGCCTCCGAGGCCCTCTTAACATACATCAAGTCCAGTGGCCTCGACACCGGCTCCACGCTAACGGACGGTAGCTGTTCTTCAGCCATGCTTGCTGGCGTGTTCGCTAACAAGGGCTATGGGAACGAGCATCTACAAAGGATCGGAACACAAGTGGACATGAAGGCTACGGCACATGGCGGGAAGTCATGAGGGGAGGGGGCTATGTCGCGTGGTGGGTGTTGCTTGTCGTCCTAACCGTGCATGGCCTCGACCCTTGGTTGCGGCGGACGGTCGTCACTGCCGCGGCGAACGTCAGGGTTCACGCGCTAGCACCTACTCCACCAAAATTTTGTGACCATGCATCGCAAGCCAATCCACGCCAATCCACCAACACCAACACCGACACCGACATCAACGTCGACGCACGGGACATGGCGGCCACCAAGGACAAGAGCACCACCAACGGTGTCAAGCGCGAGTTGAAAAGCGACGCTGAGCCGCCGACGAAGAAGGCAAAACTGCTCGACAACACCGACGATGAGGATTCGGACAGCGACAATGGCCAGGCGTCGCTGAAAATCAACGAGGAATATGCACGCCGGTTCGAGCACAACAAGAAGCGCGCCGAGCAGTTTAGGCGTATGTGGGAACCCCGTCTGTCACTTTCTCGCTACTAACGGTACGCAGTCGAAGAAAAGTACGGCAAAGACAAGGCCTTCGCGAACGGCGACGATGACGAATCAGAGGATTCTGAAGAGGGGGTAGAAGAGGATGATGATGCTGAGCTTCTTGACGAAGATTTGGACGAGCAGGTCAATGCGACGCTCCAGGCTCTGCGCGCAAAAGACCCCCGCATCTACAACAAGGAAGTCAAGTTCTACCGCGATCCCGACGAGGACAACAATGATGCAGAGGACAAGAAGAAGGAAAAGCCCATGACACTTAGAGACTACCATACCAACAACCTTCTCGAGGGCAAGTTCACCGTCGAGGAAGACGAAGATGCGCCGCCAAAGACATATGCACAAGAGCAAGAAGAGGCCCGCCAAGACCTTGTCAAGGCTCTGGGTGCTGCCGATGATGCTGAAGACGACGACGATGATGATTTCATTGTCGCTAAAGAGAAGCCCGAGAAGCCAAAGGATGACCGACCGAAGATCACAGCAGAAGACGTCGAAAAGGCCGATCAAGATCCAGAAACCTTCTTGTCCAACTTTATGGCTTCTCGCGCCTGGGTACCTACAAAATCTGCTCGTTTCCAACCGCTCGAGTCCGACGACGACGAAGAAGACGCCGCTGCTGACGAATGGGAAAACTCGTACAACCTGTATTTTGAGGACACAACCGGCGCCAATGAAAAGATTATGACTTATGCTCGTGATGCTGTCGCAAACACTACGGTCCGTCGAGAGGAGAAGAGTGGCCGACGGAAGGCTCGCGAGGCTGCACGGGCAAAGCGCGAAGCGGAGAGGAGAGAGAAGGAGCAGGAACTTGCACGGCTGCGCAAGCTCAAGATTGAAGAGATGGAGAACAAGGTCAAGCAGATTCGCAAGATTGGAGGACTGAGTGGCAGAGATTTCAACATTGAAGAATGGAAGGACGTGCTGGAGGCAGACTGGTCAGACGAGCAGTGGGATGCAGAGATGCAGAAGCGCTTCGGAGATGCATACTACGGAGAAGAGGAGAGTGGCAAGAAGGGCAAGAAGCCAAAGAAGCCCAAGTTCGATGATGACATCGACATCAAGGATCTGGTCCCCGACTTCAAGGACGATGACGAAGAACGACCCAATCTTTCCTCGGACGACGAGATGCTCGATGCCGGTGCAGAAGATGAAGACGATGATGATGAAGCAGAAGATCCAACCACTGGTGACTCTACCAAGAAGTCGGCCAAGCAACGCAAACAAGAACGCGCAGAAGCCAAATCAGCACAGCGCCGCGACCGCCGCCTAATCGAGAACCTCGTCAACCAAAGCCTCGAATACGAAGCCGCCCTCGCAGCCAAACCCTCCAAAGCCGCCTCGCGCTTCCGCTACCGCGAAACGTCGCCTACATCCTTTGGCCTCACGGCCCGCGATATCCTTCTCGCAGACGACAAGGCCCTGAACGAGTTTGCCGGCCTGAAGAAGCTAGCCACGTTCCGCGATCCGGTCAAGAAGAAGAAGGACAAGAAGTTTTTGAGCAAGAAGGCCAGGCTCAGGCAGTGGCGCAAAGACACTTTTGGCGACCCAGATGGTCCAAAGGGTGGCTTTGAGACGCTGGTTGGCGATGAGCCCCCGGCGCCAGCTGCTGCTAGTGGCCCGGCTAAGGAGAAGAAGAAGGACAAGGGCGAAGATAATGTTGTTGAAGGAGAGAAGAAAAAGAAGAAGAGGAGTCGCAAGAGGAAGCTTACGGCTGTAGAAGATCTTTAGATACCTTGCTTCTTCAGCATTTTGTTTTCGTTTTTCAAGTTTACGCGGCATGTTGAGAGAAGTTCTAGCATGTCCACAGAGAGAGAGAAAAAGTTCGTGTATCAACACTTTACCTGCTTGAGACTAGGATAAACTTTTGTGTTCAGAAGTTTTTTTTTTAAGCATGGTAACCCCAAGACATTCAAAAATGGAATAATTTTCTTCTATCGATGAGCTATTACTTTCCGCCTAGCAAGCGTACGCCGGTCCATCTACATGCCACAAAATCAGCAGGTCCAGCTCCTACGTGTACCGTGTTTGGAAGGTATCATATATCATTATAGAAAGCAAGGGGACGGACTGTCGGAAGCCTCAACCCGCGACCCAAGCACTACATTGAACCGCGTGACGCGAGTCGACTCGGGATGATGTTGTCCAGTTTGGGGGGAGAGAGAAATTGTGTGTATCGCTGCAACGGTGATATCAGACAGTGATATCAGTCGGAAAAACGAAGACATCGGGTATGGTGAGGTTGCACAGGCATGGCACAAAGGCCAAGAGGCGACTACGCGTGGTCGACGTCGTCGTCGTCGGGCTGGTCGAAGAGAAAGTTGGCGGCCAGCTCCTCATTCTTGTCGCACGCAAAGTATGCCTGAATAACCAGATCACGCTCGAAGCCGAGGCGACAGAGGCGCTCAATAGCCTCGCGCTCCTCTTCGGTCACCGAGATGGCCTGGGCGCCGGGCGGCAGTGGCGCGTCCTCGTCTGCGTCTTCAGCAAGCAATTGCAGGAACTGCTCCGGGTTGGATGCGATCATCTGGGCTAGCTGGGGGTTGCCGGCGCCGACCTGTTGCAGAATGGGCTCAAGCATCTGGGGCTGTTGCTGTACCACCTGTCGTAGCTGTTGGAACTGAGGATTGTTGCGCAAGAAGTCGAGAGAATTGGCGTTGAGAGCACCAGCACCAGCGCCTCCTCCAGTACCACCAGAGCGAGCACCACCAGCACCTCCCCGGTTTTGGGCAGCGGCGGCGGCCTCGAACAGGTTCATGGGCTCATCACCGCCAGACGAGGGGTTTGTGGCAGGCGCGGGTGTTGCACCCGTATTTCCGCCAGCAGGCGTGGGCGAGGTTGGCGCACGGGCTTGTGCTTGTTGCGCCTGCTCCTGTAGTGCGCTCTCCGGTATACCCTAGAAGGGAATTAGAATTGGACATAGTCGGACTGGGGGTGCCGCTCGTCTTACCGTCAGGAGATACTCAACCGCGCGGTCGGGATTGAAGAAGGCGGCGCGCATGGCCCGGTCGATATCAGCCCTAGCAAAGCCCATGCTCTCCATGTTGGCAATCGCAGCCTCTCGCTCGCCACCCATGGTCAGAGCGGAGGGGTCATTGAAGCGCTCAGCCGATGCCTGTACAGGCGCGGGAGAAGGTGTAGCGGGGACGTTTTGCGTGTTGGATGATGGAGCAGGGGCTGCGGGGGCCGCAGGTGTCTGGACTCGTGGCGGAGCTGGTGTCGAAGGCGCTGCTTTACTTGAGGACGCGGCGGGAGCGGCCTTTGGCTTGGAGACCATGCAGACAATGAAGCCCTTCTCCTCAATGTTGTACGACTGGACTGTGTTGGCATCTTGCAGAATCTTGCCTATTCTCGGGGTCAGCGAC
Source organism: Curvularia eragrostidis (assembly GCA_020744315.1). Lineage (NCBI taxonomy): Eukaryota > Fungi > Ascomycota > Dothideomycetes > Pleosporales > Pleosporaceae > Curvularia > Curvularia eragrostidis. The sequence goes on along the minus strand of JAIRCK010000021.1, from coordinate 308,053 downwards.
GGTGGTGGCCATGGTTGTGGCGAGAAGCCGTAGCTGCAGCGAGCTTACCAGAGTAGATGAGCTTTTGCTGGGCGACTTCCCAGCCTTTTTCTGCCTGGATCTTGGACTTGAGGTCGCCAATCTATTGCGCACATTAGCTGGGGACTGGGGCCGTGTGCGAGGCGTGGCGGGCGCTGCATACCGTTTCTGAAGGCTCGGCCTCGATGACGAACTTGTTCTGCTTCAGGTCCTAGGCGGGCGTCAGCTGGGGCTCTCTTGCACCCGCGGCTCAAGCAGATGGGTACCTTGAATGTGATCTTCATCTTGGCGGTTGGTGCGTGGGTGATTGAAGATGGCGCTGGGTTGGGCGGGGTGCTCTTGTAGGTGAGGTGGGGATGATGAAGCTGGTCTTGGCGCGATGGCGCAGTGGAGGCAGAGGATGACAGAGAATGGGCAGGGGAGCTTGAAGAAGGGAGCGAGGCAGACAGAGGGAGGGCGGGGGGCGGGCTGCACTCTATCTATCAGGCGGAAAGTGTTTGCACAAGCCAAAGCGTCGGTTGTATGCTGGGCAAGGCAATGGAAATGCGTTGTGCTGGTTAGGCAGAACCTCAGTCTTCAACCAGCACCGAAGTGGGGATCCTCTTCGCACTCGCACACAGATGCAGAGACGCACCGCCACGCCTCGCCGCCGCCGGGCGTGCCTGAGGCGTGCGTGCATGTGGCGGTGCAGACGTGATCGACGCGAGGACCCGGAGTCACGGGACCTTTACTTTTCATTTGGCCCGCCCGCCGCTCGCATATGTACTGTATACACCACCCGCCCATGCACGCTTGCATACTACAGTACATATCTGCAAACTTTACACCCACACTGCCCCTCCAATGGCCAGGCCGGCCTGCTCGCTCGGCAGTGACGCAACCAGCAGAGGGACCAGCCCGTAACTCATCTCGACCCTGGCCTAGCGCTGCTGGCATCCGTTCTCCCCCGGTGCGCATCCGGTATGGCACGCGTCAACCACCACTCCAACGAAACTTGCCGCGCTGGTGTCGTCAAACATCGCCCAGCCAGCTGCTGCGCGTTGGTCGCATCGTTTTTTTTGTTTCAATCCGCCCATGAGTCGCCTTGGACCGTCATGAGGCGAGGACACTGTTTCACGGCCAGGCCAAACGCTGGCCTGGCCACGCCCAGGTGCAACCGTCGCCTATTGAATCTGCTGTCATGGCTGCACCGCAGACAGCAGACTATCGACGGTCCTACCGCCCCGTATCTCACGCATCGCGCCCTGCTTACTCACAAGTCCGGCGAGAAGCTGGGGTCCCGCAGCTCGTCATCGCAGAAAGTCCCGTACTCCCTGCACCGGCCTGCCCGTCAAGGTTGTTTGTTGTGCTTTCGCCGAAAGCATGGTCAAAACAACGCGTGAGGAAATGAAGGGCTAAACTTACCGCAGCTCCACACCACAAACTTTGACAGGCAGGCCCTGGCACCGTTTCCAGCGCCCTTGGAGCCCTTAGCTGCCTGACCGCCTCGGGTTCCTATTGGCCGCCGCCCCTCATGTTTCGAAAAGACAAACCGTTTTTCTTTTATGCTTCACGCTCAACCCAAAGCATACAGCAGTCCGATTCACCTGCATCGCATTCTCCCTCCCCCACTCCCGGTCGAGCTGCTGCAGGTGACGGTGCTAAGAGTCGCGCGGACGTGCTTTAGATTCGGGAAATCATGCGTCCAGGCGTCGTGGTGCTGTGTAATGCTCGATACATGCCTGCCTTCGCCTAAACCTGCTAGTAGGGGTTTCCCCGTCTGTCCTACGCGTGTTACAGGCCATGCCCACGAAACAATGGGCCACACATCCGTCGTGTGCACGTCTACTGATTTATTATTACTTCTTGCCCCTCCCCACACCCTTCCCTACCTTCTCTACATGCGCCGCTGTCTTGTCCTGCATTTGCGCCTTTGGCTCTCAGCCAGTCCTCGACCTTCCACTCGTTACTCTCCTTCGTCGTACTCTCTAGTCTTACCCACCTCGACCACCCTTCTCCACGGACGTATACCGTTTCCGGGTTAGGCCCGCGTCAGCCATCGGCCCATAAACGGTTCGTCCAACTATAGTACCTGCAGCTATACAGCCGCATCATTTCCTCGAACGCGTCCATCCCCGCGGCTGCTCAGTTTCGCGTCTCCCCACAGCAACAAGACTGGGGGCTTTTTGCATTTCATCCGAACAGTCCCGCTGCTATTGCCGCATCTTCCTCGCTTCCACTCCAGGGGGACGATTGCCGGCCGACAAGCATTTCTTTTTGGGGAAAGCTGGTGCTATATTTCCATCTCGCCTGCAACCGTCTTGAGATCGACCCTGCTGCGAGATTCTACGACCCCTTTGCCGACAATTCCCCCAGAGTTATCCAAGGCTGGTTGCCCGTCCGTCGACAGTACTTGCAAGTACTTCAGGGCTAAGGCTTCGACCAGCCAGAGACTTCACGCCTTCTGTCAGCCATGTTACAGTCCCGGAAATTCTACCTTTCTCTTGTCGGTGTTGTTGCATGGTCAAGCACAACAGCCGACGCAGTTCTATCGATACTGGAGGCGGCATCCTTCTCATCTACTCATTCCCCCCTGGCCAGCATTGCCGCCGCCGCCGGCACATTCGATCTTCTCTCCCTTGGTTGTATTGGCTTCTGTTTAATCCATAATGTCGGAAACGTACGCGGTGCTATGGAGCGGTCAGGCACAGCTAAAAAGGCCCTGGTAGCCATAAGCATACTGTTATCAAGCGTGGCACTGGTGCTTTCACTGATACTGATCATCATGATCAGGTCAAAATGGGGCGAGGTTACCGCCAGCTCCTCTTCTGCACCCATCTCGAACTGGAGCAGCCATGTCTCTGGACAAGTAGCGGCGTGGATCATCTCGTGCGCTAGCCAGATCGCTCTGTATACCTCCCCTCTATGGAATCGCAAAGCTCCAAGGGTTCAGACTGTTGTCACATCCGGCCCTCGAGACTCTGTTATGAGCGAGGTACGAACAAACCGCCGCAGCAATTTGTACTTGGGCAAACCCACCAAGCCATCCTCACCGGTGGCTGCTTACCACCGTCCCGAGGTGTTGGCATCGCTGCCCTCGCCTACCTTGTCCACCAGGTCGTCCAAATCGCTCAAGTCATTTCGAGAATCACTTCGTCACGTAGTACGACCAGCCACGTCGCGCACCACTCTGGTCAGCCAACGATCATTCACCCGAGATGTGGCGCCCAGCATTTACTCGAATCGACAGTCCATGGACACAATCTCTCACTCGGACGGATTCGATAGTTGGGACACCAGCAGCGTAATTATCCCAACACGTGACGTTGTCATGCAGCAGACGATGCCATACAAGGGCACAACATTGGAGCCCATCCCTGGGAGTCGCCCACACTCACTTTCTCATGCGTTGGATGGCCCCTTTCTTTCGGAACTTCCGGAAGAGGATGATGAGGACTTGGTGCCACCTCCCAGGATGATGCCAGACGTTCTGCGACCCCCAAGCCCTGCGGTCAGCGAAGCCCATATTCACCCACTGTTCAGATCAGAAAGCCCATCAGGCCTACCGCCTCCGACCACTACGCCGGGTACCAGCATCATGGCTAGCCCTTATTCAAACCAAGCTATTGCATGCCCGGCCCGATCATTCAGCCGCATGAGATCTAACAGCCAATTGAGCCAAACGAATACGATCCATAGTCTTCATCAAACCAGGAGCTTTTCCCGCGATCGTGCAGCGAGTTCAGGGTCCAAGTCAAGGAGTCCTTCGCCCCCAAGTCGCGCAATGACACCTCCGATCCCAGACTTTGTGCTGAACACTTCTCCTCGGAGTAGCATGAGTGGTTCTCGGAGAGTGAATCTGCAATATTCTCCCGATCGATAAGGAATTGGATTTGGACATTTTCTGCTGCCATTGTAGAGTTTTTTTCTTGTTATCGATATGATACAGCACATGCTTATGTTTTGCACGCTTGTATGATATGATTCCCCTTTCTTGTACGCATGTTCCTTGTTATGTTTTCTCTTTTTCGCGAGCTCTCACCGAAAAGGTTGATCGAGCTTCCAGCATTTCCTCAATCCAACTATTACTAGGGCTCCAGCATACGGACTGTCGAGCACACCATACCAATTTTTTTTATCATAGTATCTATTTAGTAGTCATAGTGAGATGACTGGAAGACGAGAAAGACAAAAGCAATAGAGGCGCTGCGTAGCAGGCATTCCAAAAAATTTAAAATATGAACCTTATCAAAAGAAAGCTCATCAACGTGTAGCAGTCACAGGGGACTGGTACACCTGACAATTTCCTTGGGATCTACAATGATCGCGTATCATTGCAGGACACTGCCTCGACCATGGTGGTTACATATGTCAATGTATTAGGATGTTTCAATCCCAAAAATGGTAACTATACTGGATCATGAATGCGAATGCGGCTGTCGCACCCAAGATGCGGTAAAGCGGAACTGTGGCAATTTGACGGAAACTATAACCAGGATGGCGGGTTTTAGTTGCCACAGTTCGTATTTTGCAGACCAAAAAAATAAGGAAACTATCACACCATGTATATGCATTTCCTTGCACTTTATGTCGTGTAATTCTCGAGGACCATCATGTTCTATTCTCGTAGAATATTCCTTTGCTAGCATTGCTTTTGCAATTTGACCCATACAGCACCCGGCGCTCTGGGGGCGGCCAGGAAAAGAATGACTACAGAAAAAGAACAAAGTTGCTACGTTATACCATTGACGAAGGGATGATGCATGGTGTCCTCACCGCGATTCGGTAGACAAAGAACGGACTTCCGAAACACGCCTTCAAAATTTGTTTCTGCATCAAGCAAACATCCGTACGCTCCTGATATGCCATTCGTAAAGTGGTGTGAGTGTGTGCGTGTGTGTGGAGACGCCTCGTTATGCTGTTCCAGAAGGCGAGAAGGATGCGTTCCCTGAATAGTAAGCGGGACAAAAGCAAAACAAAGAAGAATTCTCGCTCTCTTTGCCGAACCGAGAAGCGAAATCTTCTTAACAATGAGTCTCATCACGCAGCTCATTCATCACTGTCTGATAGGCTAGAGTGACTTTGGCTCGGTGGTCAAACCTAAAGTCATGCTTTTGTCACAGAAGTCACAAATGTTGCTATTTGCCACTCTTCCGTGTCTATCTTAGCAATTTTTCAGTGCGGCCAACATTCCCATGCGCTGCTGTGCAAAAGCAAAAGGGGGGCAGAGGCGCCGCTGGTTGGTGACGATTCGAGAGGATCGTCCCGCCTAGCGGCGCGGCTAATGACGTGCGACCTGAAACCTGTATGAAGCAACTAGGTAATAGGAAGGTTTCCAGAAGCACTTGCATGTTGGTTGCTGAAATGGTGCATGTCAATAAGTATACAGCCAGAGCAAGCGGGGAGGCCAGTAACCATGGGGAATAAGGTGAATGCATGTTCTGCTCATGAGCAGGGGCAAAGAATTGCATGCGCGTAATCCGGGGCGTTGCTCTCTTTGGTTGGCTGGCGCTGCATCGCTTCAGGAGGCTGGTGGCGCCGAGTGACAGTATCGCTGGAGTCGAGTACGCAGAGATTGCAATAGCACAAGGCCTCGACTTTCATGTCTGCAAACTCATACTACAGCAACAACGGCTACTGCGTTGTGGTCTCGCAGTGTTGGTTGTGGCGGTTGCAAGACGAAGAGGCGCGCTGTCATTCGTGGGATACATTCTCAAAACAGTTAGGCGCGAGCAGCCAGACCAAGGATCTCACAAGAGCTTCGTCTTCATGCGCCGGAATCAACACCGTCTGTCGCTCCTTTGACAGGCGCTGGAATCTGCTGTACAAGCGCTGCTTCTTCTTTCTTTGCTTTGCCCGATACTTTCGTGCGTCTGTTCATCTGGGTGCTTCGGATCCTACTGAGCCACACGGAGCATTTCGTTTTGCAAGGTAGTCTCTACTCTTGCGACCATCTTTGCTCTTCCCGACAGGACAGTCCTGTCTGAGGGCCAGAGAGGGGCGGATATCTCGTCCTGGTACATTTCCATGCGGTCCCGGCCGAGTGATTCGGGTTTTGCAATACGTTGCTGAGCAAGTCACTGTAGTACACTCGGGCGGTCTGGTACACGGTGAGTACTTTATGCTCACAACATACCATTCGCAAGGAAACCGCGCAGATAATCCTCCTCTTCAAGTATTACAAGACCAACAGTATTACAAGACCAACAGTCTTGATACATATCGTCTTTTGCACCTTATACTACTATCATAACTATGCTGACACGTCTTGCTTACAGGCCCGACGATCGCCGTGCCACACTTGGGAGGGAGCAACAGCACCGGCCAACAAGTACATATTATATTGGCATTCTGCCTGTAAGTGCCATTTGTCATATTTTAAAGTACGCTCTTCAGCGTTTGCTGCTTTCTCGCCACGACATGATCACGGGCTAATATTAGCTCGTTCATGCAAGGTCTCTGCCGTCAAGACCCGCGCGACAGCAATGCCACCAAGGCGAAAGCTACAGACAACCAAAGCCATGTCTACGGCGTCTTTCAAAGCACCACGTACGTCCGAATTGCCATTTCCAACGGTGTCTCCATGTTCCCCATAGGGTTATGCTAACCTTGGCATAGCCGCTAGCGCATTGTCTAATAAGCGAAGTAGTCTTCAGGGTTCGAGGACATCTCGCCTTGCTCCTTCAGTACCATTCCAAATGACAACGCGTCGCGGTGCAAAAGGCACATCTAACCACACAAGCTCCGCGGGCCCATCTAGCGCGAGCTCTGGCAGCCGTCGCAATTCTCTGGATGAGAACGCGCAAAACGAGGATGCGACTGGTGACCATGAGGATGCGCGACCGGCCAAGCGCAGCCGAACATCGTCCGATTCTGGTTCGCCGCAAAGATCTAATGGCTCCCTCGACGACGACAACAACAACAATAACAACAGCAACACTCCCATGAATGGCACGCAAACTCCGGAGCTGGAGAAACCCGCTTCTGGCGCGACTTCGACAGCTCCAAAAACCACTGGCAAAAAAAGGCGCGCATCCGACGGCTCCACCCAGTCGAGCAAAACGCGCCCAAACAGTGTTCTGACCCGGACGCAAAGCGATGTTTCCGAGCAACAACCGCGCAAAAAGCGCAAGACAAAAGAAACAGCTGCAGACACTGCCGCCGACCAGCCCCCTGAGTTAACTGATGCCAGCACAGCACCCAATTCACCAGAGCATATGCCCGATGTTGATGGTAGCCAAAGCCTGCACAACATCCTGCCAACCAGTGGCGATGCCCCTGCAAAGTCCAGCAGGCGCCTGCCTGGTCGTCGGCGCCAACCGCATCCGGACATCAATGTGGAGACTGATTTACGGCGACAGCTCAACCTTAAGATGAGCTATCGCAGTCTTGCAAAAGTCCAAAAACTATTACTGGAAGAGTTGGCGAACCGCACTACCAAGAGTTTGGAAGAGGATCCCGACTTTCACAGAAAATGCCCCGAATACGAGGCTGTCATGGCTCAGCTCGACCAGCGCCGCGACGCGCGACTGGATCAAGTCAATGCTATGCGCACGTATCGACTTGAGCAAATGGAGCGAGTGCGCATTGCTGAAGAGCATATCCAAAAGGAGCAGTACATCAACAGATTCCGAGAGTTGCAAGATGATTTCGTACTTCAAATCTATTTCCGCGCGAAGCAACTTGAGAGAGAGATGAAGGGCCAAGATGCTAACGCGACGGATGATGAGGATAATGTCCTTCCGCCTACGTATAGCGATGAGCCTCATCACAACGAGGATGACCGCATCGGATCCAAGTTCGCTTCTCGTAGTAGAGCGTATGTTGAGGCGGACAGAGAACTCGAGCATGAGTCGATACGTAAGAGATTCAGCCAGGCAAGGGCTGCTTTTGTTGAGAAAGACGAAGAAGCCGACGACTCGATAGAAGACGTCGCTGGCGGGTTTGCGAGATTTGATGGGCCAGATCGCGCAGAAGCTATCGCACACTACAACATCAATAGCCTTGCTGATGCCGCGCATGAGGTCGAGAGGACACCTTCACCACAACCGGAAGCGCCAAAGCCTGAAGTCATTCCAAACGAGCATGCTGATCTGCTCATGATGCTTGCAGATGTTTCTTCACACCAACCTCGGAGTAGCACCGTACAGAAACCTCCTCTTCATTACCCACACCCACAACAACAGCCGCCTCCACCACGGACCAAGACGCCTGTGGTCAAACAAGAGGACACAAAAGAGAAGTCGCCCAAGTTCGCTCCATCAGCGATTCCGCCAGCCGTATCATCTCAAGTTGCGCGTATTAGCCCTGCCGAGAGCACTCAACCAGCAGCAGATGCCACTCACGGGGCTGCTCACCCTGAGCCTTCTGAGAATGCACCAGCGAAGGAATTGGAGGCACCGCCGAAATCAACACCGAGGTTGTCTACGCACAGGATCATGGATATACTAAACGATGACCGCGAAGTACCTGTATCGAGAACACGAGAGCAGCAACCACCGGTTCAAGATAAGAGTGCTCCGTCAACGCAAGAGTCGTCAAACCATCGCCGCACGTCGTCTCGAAGCGATGCTCTACGAGTGGACGCCATGGTGAACAAAGAAGAGCCGCCTATTGATCAAGCACTGATGGATGCATTGAGTGGGCCAGCTCAGCCACCAAGCAACCCCCCTTCATCACCACCCTTGAATGCCCAGCCATGGCCGCGATCAAGTGTTGCACCACCGACTCGGGAATCAGAGGAGTCGCTGCGTCGTCGAGATCCTTTGCAGAAGATTAGGGAACTTTTGGATAAGAAGGCACGCGAGCACCCTAGGCCTCCTGTATTTCCGAACAGACCGACTGCTCAACCCTCGAGTGGGCAAGAACGTGCTGAAGTAGCAGGCTACGATCCAACGCGACCATCCACAGGACTATACGATGCGCTGCCTGGCGGCTCATATCCCTATGCGGCTCGTCGGGAATCACACGAGCAAGCAACTCAGCACTGGGATCACGATCGGCGGACGAGTGGATCTCAAGCACCCCAACACTCAGCAGCGTCCCCGTATCAAAGTCATGCCGCACACTCCCATTATAGCGAGCATAGCAGGTCAGGGCCAACCCCACCAACACACCAAAGTCCATATGCTCCCCCTCCTGGTTCATTGTCACTACCGCCAAAGCCACCCGGACCCCCACCTATCAACTACCGCTTCGCACACTATGACCCAGCTCCACCTCGATCGTATCCACCACAGTCACCAAGCTACCCGCCTTCTTCTCATCCACCGCAGAGCACTAGCCAACCACAATATCCAAATCCATATGGCAGCGCGCCAGCTTATCAAGGCGGTTATATTCCTCCCCCAGGATCCTTCCAAGCACCGCCCCCTCCCCCATCAAGCATGGCCTCATACCAACCACTCAAAATCCACCAATACGGTGGCCAACCCATTCTCCCCGCCAACATGGCACCACCTCCGCCGCAACAACACAGCGGACCACCTCCTCCAACTCTACCTTTTATCGGTCAAGGGGCTCCTCCACCAGCTCATGCCTCGTCACAATCGCAAGGCTCACAACAAGCTTATTCCCCGACGCATCCCCACCCACCTACTCTGCATTACGAGCAACAGCAGCAACCACAGCAGCGAGAGGCGCAATCCCAAAACAGCGGTAGTGCCGAACGCTCTTCCGATTCGCAATCTAGACCCAGGCGCCCGTATCGAAGCTATCACGCGCCTGGCACGCAGTTCAGAAGCTACCAAGGTCCAGGGGAGCAGAGGAGGAGAGGCGGATAGAAAAATAAAATAAAGGGTGTGGGTGTGGAAGAAAACCATTTCTTTTTGTATTGAGATAATGACGGTATGAAGGAGCGAGAAAAGGGAAGAGTGTTTTTTTAGTCATGTGTATATTGTTCGTTTGGCCTTTTGGATCTTTCTCTCTCTATCTTTATATTCCTTCACTATTGAGTTTCCTTTTCGCTCTCTCTTAGTACTATATTAAGCTATTTTAGTTATTTTTGTTTTATTTTACCATCATTTATTCATTGTCGTTAATACGTAGCATCTTGCGCCCGGGATAGCGTGAGGAGATATATAGCGTTGGATTTGAAAATTATATACGTGATTATTTTTTTGCTTCTCCTCATCGTTGTCTTCCTTTGCTCTCCTTACGCCGCTATGTATGTGATGCCAGTTTATAACTAGCTATCGACGTATATGAAAAACATTTTTGCTGCAAAAGAAGAGGTGAAGAGAGAATACATGTATAGTTTTAGTTTTCTATACTATTATAACTCTGCCTTCTTCGCATAGGCTTTTTCCAGAGGTTCCCTTCCAGTGGTGAACGTACTGTAGACAAAAAAAAAACAAAGTCTTGCGTTATACGAACATATGATTCCATCTACACATTATTGACTTGCCTGACATTCGCACGAAAATGCTATCAGTAGCAATAGTAGTAATCATCGAATTTAGTATAAAAATAAAGGGGAGAAGAGGGTATCATCAACATCCCGAAATCCGCACGAGCACTTCGTACAAAAATCTTGATTCTCTTGCTCTCCCATCATCCCTTTATCACAACATCTCATTTCCCCCCACCATCGCGCTCTAGCAATCAGTACAAGCCCTTACGCTTTCCTCCTCTTTACTCTAGGCGTAGGCGTCCATTCACTTCCCGCGCCTTTACTTCCCGTGGCACCAAACCCAGCAGAACTACTAATACTACTGCTGCTAGCACTCCTGGGCGTAGCACCGCCCACCCGCTCAAAAAGTCTTTGCGCCGCGGGCGTCAAGTCGCCTTTTGCTTTTCGTCCTGGGGTTTGCGCTCCAGCAGCAGCGGCGCTATTTCTCAGCCTCATTGCTGCAGGCGTCGGTGCGCTTAGGAATCTAGGCGTTTCCGAGGTAAAAATGCCCAGGCCTGAGCCTGTCGGTTTGCGTGTTGTCGCGGAAGATGACGACTTGTCGTTGGTCTTGTGAGAAGAGCGGTTTGCGTTGATCTTGTCTACCATTCTGTGAAGCATTTTCTCGCGCGATGAGGACTCGTTGATGGTAAAGGGCGTGGCTTTGGTACTGTTGCTGTTGGCTACACCGTAGCGTTCGAGAAGATCGGTCGGTGCGTCTTCGTCGTCGTCGGATGAAGGGGAGGGTGGTTGCGCGTCGACGAAAGCGTACCCGTTTACTCGTGGGGTTTCACTGCCAGTATAGCCTCCTTCGCTGGGGTTGAGGCGTGGGCGGCCGGCGATGGCGTCGCGTATGGCGGAGAGGGTAGGACTAGGTGGTCTTTGGGGTTGCTCGGTGTCTGGGGCCGGCAGACGCGTATTGTTGTATACGACTCTCTTTGGCGGTGCCAAAGACTTGTTCTCTGCCACTTGAGCACGTGTGGGCGCCCATTGTTCCACACTGTCAGGGCCAAACATAAGACTATTAATGGCCGTGTGTCTGTGCCCGGTCGGTGCTGCGGGCCGCTCATCGAGGTCCTGGCTAGGTCGTGTGCTAAGGACTAGTTCTTTGCCTTTTGATTCTGCCGCTCTCGCTTCGATAACTTTCTGCTGGGCCATGCGCTGTTTGCTTGCGTATATGTTGCCTTGCCGTAGCCATACATTCTTCTCAAACTTGGCCTTGTTTTGCTTGTCGACAATCTGGCTGAAGCTCTCCTGGTCTTCGCTCGTGTATTTGGCTTGAAAGGCCCCCAAACTCATGTTCAGGTCGACGTGGTCCAGTTTGCCTAATTCTTCGTCGTCTTCCCTTGCTTGACTTTCCGCTACGGAGACCGGTGTATCTGCACCCCATACACTCGGCGTCTCGTCCCCAGCGCCACCCGCCTTCTCGAACCTCGTCCTTGCTGCCATCTTCCGCTGCCCGTTCGGCACAGGTGTCATGACCTGTGTGAGCTTTTTGCCTGCCTCTCGTATCCATGTCCGATTCTTGCTTTCGACAGCATTCAGATATTCGCGCTGTGCATCTGCTTCTGCCAGACCAGGAAAGAAGTCGCGACGAACAATGTGTGAAATCGCAGAGACGTAGGTATCCTCGTCAAGAACGATGGAAGGACGCTTGATACGCTTCGGCGCAGGAGGAGGTGGCATGAGAGCACCTGGCGCACTGCGCTTCGAGAGCGCCGTGGAGTCGGAGGCGGACATGGTAGGACGGGAGGCTGTTAAACTGCGGCGGGCGAGTTTTGCTGAAGATTATAACGAGCCGAAGACACCAAGGTCAAGGACTTCTTCTGAAAAGGACTGTGGTCATGACATGGGTACTGTGGTTGTGTGGATGAGTGAGCCTGGCTTGTCGCAAAGTGACGTTCCTGGACATTGACGTCTTGGCGCTGGCAGATAGCTCCACCGCCTTCAGCCCTATCGCACATGCAAGTTACCAGTGAGAAACCTGCATAAACCTAGTGTAACAGAAGTCACGCAAATAAATCGAATAATGCCCTGTGGTCCAAAAACTCATACATGTGCATAGCGTGCAATCATTATAAGTCTGAAGCAAGCCTTGCTTGTAAGATAACCCATCCTCCCAATCCTGCGTAGAATCTACAGTGCAAAAGCCATCGCACAGATACTACCTGTCCTGGTATAACAACCAATTCTCCGGACGTTTCTCGGAAACGGAACTGCTTCTTTTGCTATATTTTTTTCGCAAATGCAAAAAACCTCTATCTCCGACGGAGAAGTTTTCACACCTTGAATACTTGTATCAAGTACCTCAGTGCGCAAGACGTTGCTAGACGCCTTTTTTTTTGGACTACTGAAACGATAAATAGTGAATGGATACACGTGTGAATATCCAAAAACCCTCTTTTAGTAGAATGACTCGACCATGGCGTCCTTGTGTGTGGTGTTGATGTTGGCAGGACCATTGCCCTCACCAAGTCTGAAAACGGACTCGACAACGGAGAGTTCAGTAGCAGTGGTATCAAGACCTGTGTGTGTTGTGTAAGCCCACGCCCTTTTGATATTTTAGTAACGTCTGCACTTACCAGTAACGGCCATCCAGTCGTTGACAACCATTCCGGCACCAACAACAGCGCTACCACGGTTGACGCTACCAGCGACAAGCGGAACCTGCAACAAACTTGAGAGCTCGTCCTGGTCCTGAATGCTGGTCTTAGGGTGGACAATGCCGCCCTGGTTGCTCAGCGCCATGTAGCTTCCGGTGAGCACGTTGTCTGCAATAGTTTGCCTGAACACCTCCACGCCCAAGACATCTGCTATTATCTCTTCCGTCTCGCGCTCAATGTCTGGGTGAACGAGGGCAACGTGGTCGTTGCAACATATTACGTTGCCAAGGGCAGATAGTCGCTCTTCTATCCTCTGAATCTTGACTTCATCGGGTATAGAATTTCGGAGGTGCTGGAGTTCTTGGTCGGTGGTAGTGGTAGGGACGAGGAGGCCATTCTTGTTGCTATGCATTTATTAGCCCCAAAGCTCGCTGGATGCTGCAATATATCTCGAAGACATCAACGTACCCAGCAGTCAATCTACCGACGATTCTGGTGCCAGCAATGGTGGCGTGGCAAATGGGAATGACGTCCTGAAGTTCGGCTTCGAAGACACTGTTTCGTCACCGTAAGTATTACTGCCTTTTCAAAGCTGTTTTCTTATCGCAATGTATGCGCACCTGTAGAAGTTCTCGCTCGCGCCGACTGCGACAATCGCATATGCGTTTGTGAGAGTAGAAAAGACACCAACTTCATTGGAGTTTTCGAATTGTGCGCGGACAGCCATGATTGCTGGTTTCTCGGCGGAGCTCGTTCGCGGAAGGTGTAGAGGTAGCGATATGTATTAAGAGAGCAAGCTGAGCTACAGGAGTGCGCGGTGGTCGAGCTTGCGGTGTGGTTCTGCAGAGACTGTAAAGAATGCGCAACTATTTTGTAAAGAGCGACATCATTAGCCCCGCTACTTGATTGGGCCTAGTGTGGCGGGCGCTATTTCGACTCATCCTGAGTGAACCTGGCGAGGGTCCATCCGGCTGCATACTTTCGCCACATCCAGATGCGCATCTGGGTCGAGGTATGACTGTGAGCTGCAAAGAGTCATCGGCTCCGCCACGTCCATGGTCCAACGCGAAGCAGCCTCGTCTCGCGAGATGATGTGACGAGCCGGCGAACCCTGAGATCACGCTCAGGCCCTGAGCAAATACCAAAAAGCGAGTCAAGACAGCCGGTAGGGCTGTCACTCTGAAAGGCCTCTTGGGCGACTGTCACAATTCATTTCCTCGTACGCCTTCCCGAGCGCCTAACTAGTAAGTCGTCTGCTCGGCCTCCCGCGACGCTACTCTGCTCGCCCACGTCACGCTCTGGCTTGAACCTGGTACCCATCATTTCAACGAGATTCACGCAGAAAATTCATCGTCGTAGCCGCGCTTTGTCATCACAGATCCCGATCGACACGGAGCCGATCGACTCAAAACGACAGACGTCATGCACTTCTTTTATGCCCGTGCCAATGCATTATGTATTCTATTAGGGACCAACGCACGGATAGGCTCTGCAACAGATTTCCAGCCACCAGAGATGGACATCCTTGCTTCACATCCATCAGCTCTTTCAAGACGAATCCACACGTGACAGGTGACAGATACAGTGACAGATGCAGTGACAAGTAAAGATTACAAGGATCATGGTATTTTGTCATGGCAGCTCTGCCAAACATGCGATAAAACAAATGGGTAATACGCTTACGAGGAGCACAAACAACCTGACAATAGGAGCAACGCCCGCTAAACCGCAAGAATGTTGTATACGATACGCTTCCCAATTTGAAGAAGGTAGATGAAATACAATGGGGTGAAATTAAAGAAAAAGAAAGCACCAGAAGCTGCCCAAACACCAGACAGCAAGCTCAAAGCAACATCCAGAGAGATGGCGGACAGAGGTTTGCGTCGTGTAGCGCGACCGGAAAAACATTAGCGTGTGGGATGGCATCAATATGTTCGTAAGACGGGTCGTTATGTAGAAGGGTATCTCGTGCGACAGCACATGTACATGGCCAATGTAGCCACAGGAAGCAACCAATAGATCAAGAGCTTTTTTTTGTCAACAGGTTGTTGGCTGAAACACACTCTGTGCAAACGCTCGAGTGGGTGTCACTCAAGACATGCGTGAAGCGAGAATGGCCAACGCGATGATGACACCGATGAGAAGCGTGCCGACTCCAGACATGACACGATTCAGGTTGCGCCACCAATGCGCTTTTTGGAAGGCTTTGTCGTCGACTGCACCCATGGACTGGACAAACTGTTGTTCCAAATCCGGCTGGCTAGTGGTGGGGGTCACCGCATGGCTCGGGTTAAGAGGCAGAGGAAGGAACGAAGCAACTATCCAGGCTGTCTTCTTGTTAGTATAATTGCTCAATTAGAAGAAATCATAGCTGAGAAGAAACTTACACAAAGGGCAGAGAAATCCCAAACAGAAGAGCAGGATTTGTCGATTTTGGCGTCCAAAAAGCGTCATGTGGACATCGGCGTCTAGAGAAGGAGCATTCCATGCGCTGTAACGTGTCTGTCCTCTACGATCGGTTCGCAGATGGGGTGTTGAGTAGCCCCTTAGCTGATACATCTGAGGGCCACCTGCATAGCCTGCGCCGGCTGCACCATCAATGGACTGAGCATCGTCGGCAAGAGAGACAGTATCGGCGGTTGAAGCAGCTCGGTTTCGTGGACGGTTTCGCGGGCGGTAGATATTGGGCGGGTATTGGCTCTCAGAGGGGGTGCGTGACCGTCCGCTCTGTGACCTCTCCGGCACTATACTTTCCGCGTACTCCGACTCTGGACCCGTCATTGAGATGCGTTCGCCCTTCTGATAGTATGCTCTTGCCCATGCGGGAATGGTGTTGGCCAGGAAAGTAGACACGTTGGACTGTGCGGATCCCGGGCGGGACTCATCCATCGACATGCTCTCCATGCTGCTGGCTTTGCGCAGATAGCCAGAATTCTTCATCCGCAACGGCACTGACGAAGGCAACGGCGAGATGGTATCCAGGTGCTCGCTGTTGTTGTCGTCGAGAGAGCTCTTCGGGGCTGGCGAGAAGAGCGGCCGTGGTACCGCTGAGGACTCTGATGATTCATTGTCGACAGATGATTGTGCGCTGGAGATTGTCTGTCCTCTCCGGCGTGGAATGTTCGTTCGCCCGCTAGCACTGTAGCTTTCCTGCGAGTGTGACCTTGCACCAAACGATCGTGAGCCTCGTGCAATTGAACGCGAGTCACGCTCGGATCCCGAAGGAATTGTCGACAGCTGAGAACTCCATTGGTGTATCAACGAGCGGTCCTGCATCCGGGATACGATACTGGGTTGGTTCTGGGACTCCGCCCGCAGGTTTTTGGACGACGGCGTGCGTACAATAGGATAATTGATCCGAACACCGCTCGAAACAGAGGCTCTGTTGGATTCATGAAGGACTGGTGACGTAGTTGGCTCGATGCTAGTAGACGAGATATCAGAAAAGGTTATGGAATCCGTGCTTTGCTGAGGCTTCAATACATGGTGTTGATGGCCAGAGTCACGAGCGAATGCAGGATGCCCTTCTTGGGATTCGGTTGAAGGGAGTGGCTTGTCGGCTTGTGGTAGCGGTTCACCGAAACTGAGACGCGACGAGTTTCCGACATGGGCAGAAGAGGATGGTTGGGCGGCGAGGATGGTCGAGGCAAAAGATGCGACAGAGGCCTTTGGGGTCAATGCACGAGTGCGACTCTCGAGCGAATCGCCGCCAGAGGAGGATGGAGGGACAGCGCGAATGGTTGGCCTCTGGGTGGGCTGTTGCTCTTGAAGTATGTCAAGGGCATTGTCATCCTCGGAGTCTGGTGGAGGCGATGACGGGGCTGTGCTGTCCTGTGAATATCTTACAGATGAAGGGGTGAAGGAAGAGGCCACGAGGGTGTCTTCCTCTGACGTGCTAGTTGCGGCTGAGTGTCTGGTGGCCTTCTTGCGCGACAGGATTGGCTGTGGTGTCTGCACTCGGCTTGCCTCGAACTTTGCAACGACGCTGGCAACCTGGCTGTTAGATGAAACGCGAGACCCCGGCCGGTCCGGCCTTTCGAACCCATAACCCGGCGCATGACGGGGTGGAGACAGAATTTGCGAGGGTTCGCTGGGCACGGGATACTTTTGATAGATGTCATCGGGAGTGTCCTGGACTAGGCGTATCGTAGGACTCGAATGTTGATTGGTGTGCGAATGGGAGCGTTCGTGAAGCGGCTTCCGGACGGGCGACGAGTCCTTGGCGGGTGATTTTGGGGGCGAAAATCGAGGGCCTTGGGGAATTGTGATTGCTGCTGGTGTTGGTGTCTTTGAGCGACGGCTTGGTGAGGACATGCTGCGGTGCAAGCAGCTGCCGTGATGGTGGTGGTGGTGGGTGGGTGGGTCGGATGTGCAAAAGTGTGGAATGCAGGCGTGCGGAGAAGTCGAAACGGAGCATTAAAGATACGAAGACAACGCGTGGTAACGATTGTGAGTGTGTAGGGTGGTCAAAAGAGTGACGAAAACGCTAAAACATGTCAAAAAAGAATGGCAGCCCGGGGGCGATTAAGGATAGGACGGGTTTGAGGGGTGGAGAGAGAGAGCGAGAGACGTGTGGTGGAGAGGAAAGCGAACCAAGGGACAGACGGACGTTGGCAGGCACGCAGGCGGCTCGGCCTAAAGAGGGAAGCGTGGCTGGATGCAAGATGCAGGTTCGCGCTGCAGGTGGGATCCAGTTGGCAGCTGCGCCCCGGCAGCCGTTCAAGCGGTCAAGCGGTCGAGCACGAGCACGAGCACAAGCACCAGCACAAGCCGGCGACAGATGAGTGTTGCGAGCAACGGCGGGCGCAATGCGCACTGTACGCGATGCACCGGATGCTATGGCGACGAGGCGATGTAGCGCTGCGCGCGCAGTCTGCTCGTGGCCCCGATGTGCTCCAGGAACCCTCGTCCAAACCGGTCGCTGGGCAGGACCGGCAGAGGGCGACGCGAGTCGACGGGCGCAAATGATTAATTAGCCCCGGGCCAGCCAGTGACGACGGGCGTGCGCAGGCTGCAGGGGGGAGCGCGCCGGGAGTTTCAGCGGACGGGTCCAGCCCAGAAGGAGAATGGAGCAGAGAGATGTCGCCAGTCAGGTCGGCCTAGGGCAATTGGGGACAGTGGGCGAAATGGGCGAATGGGCGGGCGACGGTCGACGGGGGGACGGACGGGCGGGCGCCAGGCGGTGGCTATCGATAACGCACAGCACAACACAACGGGTGCAGTCGCTCTCTCGCGCGACATCGCGGGGCGACCAGCAGACGACTTACATATAACCCTATCGACACGTTAGTGCTCGCTGCGCAGGGGGTAGTGTGTTTGACGGCTGCCGCTCTGCTACTGCCCACCTACTTCTTTTTCGTCGCAGCCCGCCCGCTCGCCATGGCTCCTCCGCCAACAGGCTGGCGCTCCAGTTTCAGCGCGCTCCAGGCCATGTACGAGCGACACGTCAAGGGCGGTACGTTCACCAAACCGCCAATCCATTGGCTGTGGGCCTCCTTTGCCACGGCAAGCTTCTTTTGACGCCTGTCATCGTCTCCAGTTTGTGTCGAAACATGGCCGTCCGCTCTAACCCCTCGTCAGTTCCTCAGCCGCCCGCCCTCTCCGCCAATGCTGCAGCGCTTCTGTCGGTACGTTTCACGCTTGCTCCCCCACTACCACCAAACCACTGCCGCCGCTGCTCCTGCTACCAACCCTCCCACCCTATGGTTCTGCACAACCGCACAACCGCACAACCGCACAACCACACCAACGGCTAAAAATACAGCTGACGCGTTCGACCCCAGGCCGCCTATGTCTTCATCTACGTAATTCCCTTCTATCTCTCGTCCGCCACCCGCCCCTCCGTCTCCCTCTCGCGCGATGCTCCGTCGTCAATACGCGCCAGGGTCCGCGCCGTGACCTTTTCCACCCTTCTGTGTTCCCTCCTCACCGTCCTCGTCCTCTACCGCCATGAAGCAACCCCCTCGCAAACCCTCGCCCTGCTCGGCTTGTGGCCGGTGTCGCCCATGGACACTCTTCGGACCATGCTTCTTGTCGTCATCCTCTTCGCGGGGCCGCTGTTTGAGAATGGCGTCGTAGATGGCGAGTGGCGAGACTGGCTAAGGCTAAGCGGCCTATACGAGACGTTGAGCAGCTGGATTGGGTACAGGAACTTTGTCGTAGTATGTTCTCCACTACGCCGAACCCTTCAGTCCGCCGCCTAACTCCGCTAGGGACCCGTCAGTGAAGAGCTGGTCTGGCGCTCCTTTATCGTGCCCCTCCACGTCCTAGCCCACTTCTCCGGCAAGCAGATCGTCTTCCTGACCCCACTTTACTTTGGCATCGCCCATGTCCACCACTTGTACGAGTTCCGCATCACCCACCCACGCGTCCCATTCATCGTGGCAGTCGCCCGCTCGCTTTTCCAGTTCACCTACACCTCGCTATTCGGCTTCTTTGCGGCTTTCGTCTTCGTGCGCACCGGCAACGTATACACATGCATCCTGGCCCATGCCTTCTGCAACTGGATGGGGCTCCCCCGTTTCTACGGCCGCGTTGGTGTCGAGGCAGGTGTACCCATTGGTCCGCCAGACGTCGACAAGAAAGATGATGATGACCAAAGAACCGCACCTGCGTACCAGGGAAAGGGAATCGCGTGGACGGTAGCTTACTACCTCATCTTGGTCGCTGGGGCCGTGGGTTTCTACTACCAGTTGTTCCCGCTGACCGAGAGCAGCCATGCCCTGCCGGTTGCGCTGACCAAGACCTAACGGTCCCATAGTGTTTCTCAAAGACAACTCACCTGGGCCTAGCAATAGCCCACCAGTTGTCCTTTTCATACCCAGACTCGAGCACAACTCCACCAGCCTGCTCAATATCGCTTTCGAGCTCCCCCTTGCGATACAAATGATAATACCTCAAAAACGTCTTGTCGCCCTCGGCCGTCTTCTCTTTCTCGTTGCTTCCCTCGTCTAGCCCAATGTCGTTTTTGTTCCTCTTCCGCTTTGCTTCCTTCTCTTTCTTCTGCTTCAGCACCCATGGCACCATGACATCTTGCTCGTGACCTTCGTCCCACCCGCGTCTGCTGTCCTTCTGCTCAAGCGCCCACACGTAGATGAGCGCCCTGCCCCCGGTTGTTTTCGTACCCGTGACTCCACTGTCCGGATCTGACGATGATGGTCGCTGCAAGAGATCCAAAACACACTTCACGGCCTCTGTTCTCCGTGCTGGCGTAGACAAGTGGTGCACAACGGCAATGGATATAGCAAAGTCGAAGGTACCATTTGGATGTGGAAGAGCGAGGTTATCTGCCACAACCACGTCGTGTGGTTCGTGTTGTCTTGCGATTTTGGCCAAGTTTGTGGATCTGAAGAGGAGTTGAGCTGAGGCTGGGAATATGCGGCAAAACAAGGATAGAAAAAAAAGGAGAAAAGCGAAAAAGAAAAGATAAAAGTCCTTCTGAAAATAGCATAGACCGAAAAACAAACAGATCAAACGGGAAAAAGAACTATTGCCTTGTGGTGACACACATGACGTATGTCGCGTCCAGACAGTCTTGTGAGTGTAAGAGAGAAAGACGAGAAGATAGCTTACCGGTCACTTCCGACAATCCATACTTTGTCATTCACAGCAAGATACTTTCCATTCCCACACCCCACATCTGCTCCGATCGCACCATCTGGCTGTTCCTTGAGGAACCGTTCTACAATTGGCCAGGGCTATTAACCCATTTCAAAAGCGAAGAAGCGTTAGTGGACAGAGAGCCAATGACAAGAAACAACAGCACAAAAAAAAAGGGAAGCTGCATGTTAACCATTTTTCTTTTTCTTTCCTTCTCAACCAGAAAATCAAGATGGTACATGGCAAATAAAACAAACATGAAAGCAGAAGTAACGAGAGAGAGAGAGAGAGAGAGAGAGAAAAGAAATGTAAACCCCATACCTTGTACCGTGTCGACGAAAAATGTGAGGCGATCTCTTCATACACCGAGTGAACATGTGTGGCTTCGTAGTCTTGAGCTGCCGCCGCGCCTTGGGGGCTAGATTCTGATTCCGTCATTTGTATGTGTGGGGGGTTAGGGCTGGAAGAAAGGGATAAAAAAGTTAAGAAAGGAACAGCCAGAAAAAAAAAGGATGTGATTGGTTCACGACAAGCGGCACAAATTGTATGACGTGTATGTACGTGTATATGTGTGTGCTTTCGTGCAAATGCAGTAACGGTGAAGAGCCAAATGGGGGGGGGGGGGGGGTAAAAATGTAAAGAAATGATGATGCCAAGACGCTACAGCCAAACCTTTTTTCTCTATCTTTCTAAGAGCCATCTATTCCCCTCTTCCCAAAAAGAAAATATTGAAGATTGAAATCTAAGATTACATGTAATAATCATCTTCATGTAAAATCAAATACTCCACATGCACAAGTTTGTCGAAAAAAATTGAAATTAGAAACATAGAGATATATATACATGATCTATCACGCATCAAAACACTGACAATCCGTCACACCACCACCAATCCGCCACCGACTCACGAGCGACGGACACTTCCACGCCACGTCTAGACTCGAGCACTGAAACAGCAAGCTCCACAGGCGCTCGACCGTGTACCCGAAATCCGGGGCACTCAGCTCGTCCGGGCGGCCGTGCAGAAAGCTCGCTTGATGCGCCCAGCTCTTGTCGTCGACGAGCGCCTGCCAAATGCCCTGGTAGATGCTTCGATCGATGCCGCGGATGCGCGCCGCCGACGCGGCGAATTGCCCTTTATAGCTGAGCACAACGGACGAGCATGTGCTGCTGTCGCTGCCGTAGACTTGCTGGTACGTCTGCGGGATAAAGTGTGTTTCGTCGGCCCAGAAGAGGCGGTCGCTGCAGTCGTGGCAGTCGCAGACTGTGCCCACCCACCCGAGATCTAAGTATCCTGTGCGGTCGCGGACGTAGTAGTTTGTGATTCTGGTGTAAAACTCGCGTGGATTGTGGATTTCGGCTTGCAGGAAGATGGTTTGTTGCGCGAGGCTGTCCCACCGGCCCAAGATGTGGTTGAGATAGGTTTCGCCTTCTCGTCCAATGTTGGGTAGCGTGACCACTTGGTTGGCGTTGGTTTGTGTCTTAATACGATCGTTGTCGGCCTCATTGTCCTTGATGTAGATGGTGGCGTAGGCATCAGAGAGAGCAGGTATGCTCCTCAGATTGCGGATCAGCTTCGCCACGTCCTCGATGGGCTCCTTGTACATGCTGACTACAATCTCGACAGGTATTGTTGGCACGTAGGTCCGATCAAGAGAGACTGGCCTGGGGGTTTCTGGTCTCTCGGTAAAATTCAAAATGCCATAAGTTATCCATAGCGAGGCAATGCCGAATCCAAACAAATACTTCCAAAACGTCTTGTTTTGCTGGTTTGTTAGCCATGAAGGCGACCTCATATGCCCATGTGTGTTGTGGGCATGCCGAGTGTTGGGCAACCAAGCATGGGGCATACGAGCGCATGGCCAGCTGCTAATGCACATGATCGCAAGCCAAAAACAGCAGAGCTGGTATATGTTCGTGTAGGAGCGGCGAGCCAAGAGCGTCGAATAGCACCCTGTAAGGCCAGTGAGAGCAGCAATAGTCAAGGCGTCACAGATGCGGTGTACTCGAGCATCAAGAGTAAGAGAAGGCGTTTTGACTACTCCGTCGTCCATAGGAAGCACCATTGACTTTCCCAGCTGTATCGCCATAGCCGTGGACAAGGCGTTTAGACCAAGCAAGAAACCGTTTCCGGCGTCAAAAGCGAAAATGTGACCGTTCATACCAAAGACCATTGCCGACGCTACGCCTACTAGCGCTCCTGCTATAACATGGAGGCTCGTCTGATTCACGTTGTTCGCAAGTACGTCTGGATGATGTGTGACGGCAGTCTTCCAGAGGCCTCGAGCCACCCCCGCAAACAGCATAGCCAAGATGGATGTAACGAGGCCTGGCACAGTGAGCCGATACTCTGTTACCAAGATACCAGCACCCGCAAGCATTAGCGCACACATGCGTGACATTTCGGCATAAGTGGCAGATGCGACACGGAAAATATGAAGGAACACGTCTTCAGCACACAGGGCGATGAGCTATTTGGCGTCAGTCTTGCTATGGTCATATCCGACAACAGGCACGGATATAACTCTTACTGTAATCATGACCAAGACAGGGAGATTATAGAAATGCAAGACTGCCTGCAGGAAGCATATCGTGGACACATACATGAAGCATACGGATGCAGTGATGAGCGCCGTTCCTTTTGTCATTGATCGCCACGGCCGCAGTGTTCGGCGAAACGGTCTTTGGACATGTCCCCATCCCAGACACGGTCGCAATGTCATTATGCCGGTGACGGCAAGCTGGTTGAAGTAGAGCCGCTGTGGATAGTGGATGTTGCGTTCTACCACCAGATGCCTCACGCTGAGTAGTGAAATACACGCGCAAACCGCCCACAGTAGCTGTCTCTGGATACGAGCAGCGTCATAGCTGGCGCTAAGCCGCCCACTCATCGACTCGGCGCGGGCCTTCCTGACGTACGCGTCTGGCAGCTTGTCCATTGTGGGGATGTACACAATCGCCGGCGACCGAAAAGGGAGCGATGGCGGCGAGGAAACACGGTAGCGGTGTCGTGTACAATCATTCGAGATCTGGCTTTCAGGGTCGGCTTGGGGTGTTCAGCGCCTCGGCATGGAGGGCGGTGGCGTGTCGTAGGATCGGGACGAATACGCGCGATGGGATATAGAGGTAGGGTCGACAATACCGTGGGCGGCTTGGACGTGACGATGCATTGTGTCCATCTTGCCTTCAGGATTGTACGCGTGCTTTTCCCGCATGGCTTGATTCAATCTGGCAAACTAGACCGCCCCACTTGCCATTAAGCTATGAACCGTGCGTACCCCGCCACCGTTGAACTGTACCACACAAATGTAGCCATACGAGTCACTAGCATGATAAGGGGATAATCGTGTAGACCCAAGAAGAGGGCGTAGATGTAGTTCCTCGTCGAACCAGAGTAAGAACAAACCGCTATAAAAAACGACAATACCATATGCATCTTCCTAAACGCCCTGCACCTTGCGATAACTAGGCGGCTTCAGCGTCCTTCCCAGCAACTTGACCGCGTATGGCGGCACCAAGCTGATCGCCGCAATGACTGCAAATTTCCACCAAAACGCTATGCTACCCACGTATGCGAGGTCAAAGTACTCGTCTAGAAACGGAACCGAGCCAAAGTAGATGCCTGCCGTGCCCACGATACTGGCAATCATGATCCAATGCCATGTTGTGACTTCCATGGCCACCATAACTAGTTCGTTGACAACGAGGACGGAGAAAGAGACGGAAACCATCTTGAGGAATGTCGGATCCGGAGTTTCGCCCGCGCCTGTCGATTGTCCGACGCCAATGAGGAGTTGACTGCATCCTTGTATGATGGAGCCTTGATAAATAGAGACAGCAACCCATATGAAGAATGACTTGTATGACAGCGAGCGCCCGGTCTTGAGCTCGGCGTAAAGCTCGGGATACAAGTTTGCAACGCTCTCGTCGACGTCACGGTCCAGAACAAGAGAGAATACAGGCATCATGGTGTAAATGGTTGAATAACCCACCAAGAGCCAATCTTTATACAAAGCATTAGGCTCAAACTTGCTGGCAATAGAGAAGACTGTTTGGCAGATGGAGATGATCAGACCGCGATGAATGACGAATTGAGAGAGCTTAGCTGAGCGTTTGTACGAGTTGCGACCGTGCCAGACGAGAAGCTTGACAAGGTAGCAGAATTGCTCAATGGAAAAGTCGGCAGCGAGGGAAGCTTGCCGGCCTTCTTTTCCGACAATACCAACACCAACATCAGCAGCTTGGATCATCGAAACGTCATTGCCCCCGTCACCGATGCAGCATACTCGCTTCTTTGTGAACTCGCGAATTAAACGGGCCACGTCTGCTTTTTGCGTTGGAGAGCATCGGCATGCAACGACAGTAGGAAGTTGTACAGCCACTGTTATAAACTCTTGTCGAAAGTGCTGGAGAAACAGAGCAAGAGACTCGCCGTCAATGAGCAAACAGGAATCAAGCTTCCCACGGAGGAAGTCGAGGGACGAAGACGCCAGGTCTTTCCGTTTCAGTTTGGCGATTGTGTGCACGTATTGACCACGTGCTACCAACTTAGAGCTGACAGCTACACACCGTGCGGTTTCGACTTTGTCACCGGTCAACATCCAAATCTTGATGCCAGCGTTGCGAAGAAGTTCGAGCGAAGGCTTGACGTCCTTTTGTAGTTTGTCTTCGACGCCAGTAACCCCAAGGAGTTCCAAATCATGTTCGAGGTACTCTTTGACAACAGCAGCAACAGAAGCGTCGCGGTTGCTGAGGGCAAGAGAAGCTTGCGCGTGCTTGGTGGTGAATTCCTGGTACGTTTGAGCTGATAGTTTCTTGCGACCGACGACTAGTGTGCGGAGTCCTTCGCGGGCCATGTTTGCTGTTTCTTCATCTAACCAATCGTTGGCGGCAACAATCGACGTCATGACCGTATCCGCACCCTTCTGGTAGAACCAGATTTCACCATCCTCATCAGTAGGCGAGGAAGGGGATCCATGATAGAACTTCACAACAATACCCATGCGTTTGCCTTCGGACGTAAATGGAAACACATTCAAAATGCGGACCTTGACGACTGTTTTCCCACTGTCGCACGATAGCAGAGTCATGGATTCGCGGTCTCGGGAAAGAAGCTTCAGACCGACAGCCTCAGTCCAACGTACAATGGCGATTTCATCTGGAGACGATGCTTGGTATGTCGTCACCTCTTCGCCATTCTCTTCTTCTGTGGTTGGTGTTACGTTGTGGCAGAGCGCCAGCGCTAGCACGACGTCGCGAACTCGTGATCCAATTTCTCTACGGGTACGTGTGGCCGAGGTAAGAGGGGCGATGTAAGCGGATGAAGGTGTGACGAGAGAAGGAGCTTCTCCAGCGGGAGGTGTGAAGCATTGACGCACATAGGACGATACCTCGTCCATAGCCTCGTTTGCGTAAGAGACCGTGCCGACGTGGATTTTTTTCATTATCATCTCTGTAATCTGTTAGCAGTGTCAAGGTTTGGAGACCATGAGGCCATACCGTTCTGCGTCAGAGTCCCTGTTTTGTCGCTCAACAAATATTCTATCCGGCCCAAGTCTTCTGGAATAGTACTCGTACGAACGATCGTCCCTTTGATGCTCTCGTCATGGTGGATAAACCACGCATATACAGACTTTCCCATGTCGAGATTGACACGCAAACCCACAGGGACGATGGTCGAGAACAGAATGAGGAATCGCAGCATGGAAGCCCACCATTGTCGGCCCTGAATTTCCTGAAATCGTGCGAGCGCTACGAGAATGAAGGACAACGATAGAGTAAAGATGCATAGCCATTTTGTGAGCGAGTTGATCTCCAGTTCCAAAAGACCGGTTTTGGATCGCGAAGGCGAAGTCGAGAGCGCCTGACGCGTCTGTGGTCCAGTATATACAACTACGGCAAGAAGACTGCAGCTCGAGGCCACGACCGTATTCGCCCAGATGGTGTTGTCAATGCTAAGAGGGGCTGACTGTGTTTCCTCAGACGAGGAAGCTCGTTCACCGTCATGGGGGTCATAATGTCGCTGGCTCTTCGGTAGAAGCTCTACAGTTCCATAAAATTCGTTGACCTTTTTGTCCGGTTTGCCTGCGACAACTCGGAGCCGAGTGTATTCTCCAACGTCCAGATTTTGCGTCAACGGTGAAGTGAGGCGGAGTTTCCAGTCGGTTTCACCGTCCAGTTGATCGGTTCTAATAAAGGCTTCGCCTGAAGACCCAGTTGGTGTGACGCTGTCGACCTTTGCCGTGTCGACAGAATCTCCGCTATCGATCAAAGAACCGAGTGGCGCTTGTGAATTTGCTACATCAGCGGCGTTAATATCAGTGGAGTAGCTTTTCAAGAGCACCATATCGGCAGGTACTCTTTGGTCCTTCCCAAGCTTGACCACATCCCCCACTTTAAGGCTCCTAGAAGGTTTCACAGTCTCCCAGTAAGTGCAGGTGGCTAGTCCCTTGCCTGAGAGGCGCTGTTCCTCATCTTCAATCTCTGGCAAACGACCCTCGTTTTTGTTCTGTTTCTTCAGGCGCTTCTGTCGCTGCGAACTCCGGCCTGGCGCAACGCCGGTTCCCTTGCTGTTCTCCTCAAACCTCAAGACTGTGTAGCCTTCAGAGTTCGCCTCAGCGTCTCTTCTTCGCCGCGCGATATCATCCATGGCTTCCTTTCCCAGGGTTATGGTTATGACGAAGGCCAGCGGGGCAATATATGTCGAAAGGTAACCGATTCGTAAGACGGGTATGACTTGTGATAGCGCAACAAGCAAAAAATACATATTGATAAAGAAGGAGAACTCGTTGTACAGCGTTCGTGGAAGGAAGCTCCAGGGTGTGTACTTTGCATTCGAAACAGCATTCGCCGGGAATCTCGATGTCTGAAGCTGACCGACAGATATGGTCCGCTGGGTGGTTGGATCGTGCTCTTCTTCTGCATCCTCCTCCCCGTCTTCGTCGTCTAGTGTTATGGCAGCATTATTCTGCCGCGAAAGGAAACTTGGCAGTCGCATACTCGATCCTAACCTTGACATTGTACTTTGCGGCGGTTCGTGTCTTCGGACGGTACGTTGCGCAGGTAATAAAGGCGAGTCGTCCTCCCCAGACTGGCCATAACTACCAGCTGAGTCTCTCTTAGGCCCTTCATCGTCGTCCAATAGCCCCCTCAAGTCGTCTTCTTCAGGTTCTTCCTTCCTCTTACTTGCGCGTAATCTGCCTACCCTCAAGTTCCTTAGCGGTATTCTTGCACCTAATTCGTGGTATGGCCGTCTCTGATCTTTTGAATGACGTGGCGGTGGTGTGGCGGCCGCCTGTGAGCGAGATGCTAGAGGGTCCAGCTCCTCAAGGTCCAGTTCAAGGTCCGAGTCCTCGTCTGGCGCATTTGGCTGGTGGTATTGGTGTGGAGCAGCCATGGCTCATGAGCAGGCGATGGTGGCGGGGAATACTATGAGGAAACACGGTGTACAGTAACCTCATGCGCGGACGGTTCGGGGTCGAAGGGGTGGTATGGCTATGGCGGCTGCCTTCGGGGGTCCGCGGTGTTTCGGGGGTGTCTGGATATGGTGCCCAGACGTTCAGTCGCCTTGTTTCGAACGTGTACGGGTGTTCTGGCGACTGCAGTAAGTCTCGGTTCTCGTTCACCTGGGTGAGAGTCCGCTACGTGTTGGGTGGTGTTTGCAAATAATGTAATGGTGTATCTGGAAGTGTCGGGCCTCTTTAGAGAGAGTGTGGCGCAGGCATGGTGGCTTGAGGACAGGGTTGCAATGGCGGGTCGTTTCCAATGTCCCCCAATCCAGAGGCATGAACAGCTGTCCAGATTACATTCCACTCATCCACACATCTTACTTGAGCGCATGCGATGCGGCCGGGACTCGCTTCTGGTATTTAATTCTTTCAACTTTCTGGGCCAAGAGCTGTGCCTTTGATACTGTGCGACACACAGTGCTTGCGCTCTCCCGCCTCTATAGAGGTATGTCCCTCGCGAACCTCTGACGTAGAAAGGGATGACGATCACTCTCGTCTCCATTCCGCGACACTGTCCCTGTCGCGACTTCTTTTCCGTTCTCTCCGTTCCAGGCTCATCTGGCCGGTTTCTTCTGTCGAGTCCCCTGTGTTACCGTCTTGTGTTCTACTAGGCGCATCCTCCCAATTGCGCATATTGGAACCCAACGCCTGCGCTTCACTGCTGAGACGCCGTACCTGAGCCACCAGACATTAACCGCAGTGCTAATAGTATCTAAAGCAGCTATAGATACCCTTTTGAGTATCCATTAATTACCTAATGGACGAAGACGGCCCCAAGTCTTCCAATGCCAATAGTGGCGCGCCTCTAAACCCTCCGACTGCGTCGTGGAACCCTGCGCTGCGAAGCGAAAAGGAAGCAACCGCACCAACCAGTACGCAGCCACCCACACAGCCCGAGCCAAAATCATCGTCCAAAGAAGAAGAATCCGAAGAGGAGGAAGAGGACGACGACGAAGAAGAATCCGAGGAAGAAGATAGTGAAGATGAGGACAATGTTCCGTCGCAAACTACATTAACTGCAACACCCACGACCGCGCCCCCGCCTCCAAGCCAGCCTGCAGTTGCCGAGCAGAAACCAACCGACGACCCTCCAGCGCATAGTGTTACTACGCAGTCAGAGCAAAGCGCGCAACAGCCCCAGGACGGTCCTGCACAAGGTGTGAGTGAGGATGATCTCGTAGGTGCAACACAAGCACTCAATATCGAGGAAAAACAGCCTGCTCTGGCAAAGGCCGAAGCGAGCGAGGGCGAATCGGAATCTGAATCCGAAGAAAGTGAAGAGGAAAGTCCCAAAAGGGAGGCGGAGTCTGGAGAGCGCCCGGAAGAGCATCCAGAAGAGAACTATGAACACCAGGGCGAAAGCACTGCTCTGGAGGATGCTGTGACTGAAAGTGTAAAGGCGCCACTGGTGGCAGACACCGAAGCAGACGAATGGGGCACATCCGGCGACGATGCCTTCGATCTCGGTGGGAAGCCACAGGAACCCGCTTTGACAACACCTTCGGCAGAGGCTGTCGGTACAACAATAGGAGATGAGTCTATTGGAAACAACACCGTGGGTGGGAATACAGGGGCGGACATTGACTGGGGCAACACAGAAGAGGATGACTTTTTTGGCACAGGTGCCGGTCAACAGATCGAGCCCGCGGAACCTGCAGATCAGACTCCCGGTGCGCATGTAGTGCAGACTGAGAAAAATGCTCCTGAAAAGAGCGAGTGGGACCTGGACCTTGACCTAGACGATGATTTCCTACCTGACAAGGAAGACGTACCGGTGATTGAATTGAGCGACGACGATGGTTTCCTCGAGGACGAACCTACAGAGCAACCTAGACAGTCAGCTCCGTCGGGCGCTACAAGCCGATATGCGCCTCAAGCCGCAACGCCAGCAGTAGTCTCTAGTGCGAGTCCGTATGCTCCACAAGCACCATCGATTCCTTCGGCTACCCCTGCTTACGATGGCTTTGGACGGAACCTGGCATACCAGCAGCAACAGCAGCAGCAGCAACAGTCCCGACCTCCACCAGTGAGCTCAGCACAGAGTTTCGTAGACAAAGCTAAAGGCGGCTACGCTTCGCCTTATGATCTACCGGAAGACATTGTGACTACCCGAAAGCGCCCAGCTCCTCGAGCAACGGTTCCTCCACTACAACCTACTCCACCTCCGCGTACCAGCAGCGTGTCTTCGAATACTGGAGCTCCGCGACCGCCTCCTCTTTCATCAAGCATGTCAACATCTAGTTTGTCTCCGCCGTCCTCGGGTCACTCGATGCGACCACAGATGAGTGGAATGCCTCCACCAGCTGCTCCACCAAAACCTGCAGTAACGTCAAAATCTCCTTCGAGCGACTTCTTCGCTGAGCTACCTGTAACTTCCAAGCCGCGACCTTCAGGGCGCTACACTCCACAGCCAAGTGTGCCCGTCCAGCCTCCAGCACAACAGCCTCCGCCACAGTTGCCGCCTAAAGAGCGCACACCGTCCTTGTCCTCTCTGAGAAATGAATTCCTCCCCGATGCAGCCAATGTTCCCACTCCTCCTCCGTTCAGGCAACCCGAACAGCTGCCCATGTTCCCTACTCAGCCATCGGTACCCGCACGGACGAACAGTCTTCCTGTGCCTCAACCTGTGCCTGCACCTCCCACAAACCGATATTCACCCGCTCCGCCTCCCTCCGCACCAGCCAGCAATGCGAGGTATTCTCCAGCTCCACCAGCCGCGCCAGCCGCCAATGCAAGATACTCACCTGCCCCTCCTTCACAGGGGCAGCCTCATGCTCGGTACGCATCTGAACCGCACAACACTTTGACACGAACTCCGTCCCAGCCGTTTGCGCCTCGCACGTCTAGCCCGCTAGCGTTCCACAGCATGCCTCAACACCACGGGCAGGAGTCGGAATCCCAGGCTCAACCCTCACCAACCCATCAGCTTTCTCAGTCAGTCGACGGTACGCCACGTCCACCAATCAGGAGTCCATTAGGGGAAGTCAGTGAGATTGGGGAGCAGGAGCCAACACTGAGCTCAAGACCACCTACGTCTGGAAGATCCGAGACTCCGCCTCCACGTAGTACTCCTTCGTCCGTCGTTGGCTCTCCACGCAAAAGGGACAACTACATACCAAAGTACCAGCCAGTGCAAGCCGCTCCACAACGTTCTCATTCTCAGTCTCCTTCAGCGACCATGAAGCAGCCTCTACGTAGTGTGAGCAGTTCAGAACCAGCGGGGTCTGTATATGGTATGATGCCACAAGCCATGGCTTATGGTGTACCCCAACCCACGTCCACTGCGGTCAATGCCATACCTCAGCGCCGGCAGGCATCAGCCAATTATGACTTCATCGTACCTGAAGACGAACGTGCGGCGGACCCACTTGAAAGGTGGAAAGGGTACCCTATTTTCACATGGGGTCTTGGTGGTACCGTGGTAACGAGCTTTCCGAAGCAAATTCCCCGATATGGAGGCGGCGGGTCGGCACCGATGATGAAGCCCAATCCTGGCGAGGTTCGTGTCCAAAGTATCAAGGAAGTTTTCCCTATGCCAGAGGATGTCGTCAAGTTCCCTGGGCCTCTGAAGGGAAAGAGCAAGAAGAAGGATGTGCTGGCATGGCTGAGTCGCAGAATTGAGATGCTCGATACTCAATTTAAAGAGCCCGGACTTGAGCATTCTGTGGGTGAAGACGACATCAAGCGCCTCGAAGACAGAATCCTTTTGTGGAGGCTTATGCAGATTCTGGTTGAGCATGATGGCCGACTAGAAGGCCCACCTGCGGAGACGGCCGTCAAGAAGATACTATCGCCTACTCCAGATGAGACACCGGATGCCGATGGCTCTTTCTCAACTGGGGCAGACATGGTTGGGCGCTCGAGATCCAATACTTCCAACATTCAAGCAGAGCCCTCCGATCCGCGTACCCTTGAAAACCTACAGAAAATGCTTATTCAAGGCGACCGCGAGAAAGCAGTCTGGCACGCTGTGGACCAGCGACTATGGGGTCACGCTATGTTGTTGTCTTCCACACTCAGCAAGGAAACGTGGAAACAAGTTGTGCAGGAGTTTGTGCGCAAGGAGGTCAAGAATGTCGGACGCAACAACCAGGCATTGGCTGTGTTGTATGAAGTCTTCGCTGGCAACCACGAGGATTGCATTGACGAGTTGGTACCAGCATCAGCCCGTGCTGGCTTTCAGATGATAAGCGCTGATGGAGCTGGGCCCACGCAAAATGCACTTCAAGGCTTGGACAAATGGCGCGAGACTATTGCGTTGATCTTGAATAACCGCAGTGAGGGCGATGCTTCGGCACTGTTATCGCTCGGACGGCTTCTCGCTCAGTACGGCCGAATTGAGGCTGCACATGTCTGCTTTATTTTTGCCCGCTCAGTCATAAAGTTTGGTGGAGTCGATGACATTCAAGCCGACGTCGTACTCATTGGAGCCGATCACCGCCGGTATCCTCTGGAAACAGGCATCGAACTTGAATCGATACTTCTGACCGAAGTGTTTGAGTTCGCCATGTCGTTGTCATCGCCGAGCGCTCCATATGTCCTACCACATCTGCAAAACTACAAGCTTGCACATGCATATCAGTTAGCCGAGAACGGTTACAAGACAGATGCACAAGCATACTGTGACTCTATTGCAGCAGCTATGAAGGCCACAACACAAATGTCTCCTTACTACAACCCCGCTTTCATCGCCAGCCTGGATGATCTGAGCCAGCGCTTGTCACAAGCCCCGAAGGATGGCTCGTCTTCATGGATTTCTAAGCCCAGCATGGACAAGGTTGGAAGTTCGCTGCTTTCAAAGTTCAACAGCTTCATCGCGGGAGATGACGAGAACGCTGGCGCAAATGCAGGAGGAACGGAGTCTGGACCTTTCGCCAACATCGCTGGAGGCAACCCATCTCTCACCTCGTCGCAGTCAGCGACGGACCTGTATGGCTCAATGGCCGGCTACGGCGTACCTACGCCACCAGCACCACCAGCGAACTCAAGATATGCACCCTCTACTGCATACGCACCCAGGTCGTCCTCGGAGCAGCAACGGTCTCGTTATGAGCCTCAGGGTCGACCATCAATGGAGTCAAATGACAGCTTCAGCATGCGAGCTGCATCTGACTCCTTCACACCAATGACTCCGAAGACAGGCATGTACAGCCCTACACAAAACCCATTGAGTCCGCCCAGCGCACGCACACAAGCAAAGGTTCAATCATATTCCCCGCTCCGCCAGGATTTCAGCCCTCGTCAGCCGTCGTACAGCAGTTCTTATATGCCGACCCCCCCGGTGGAGGAGTCAACTTTGGCTCCTGCTTTTGGCGGATATCAGCCTCAAGCGAGCTTTGACGACCCAGTTCAACCCGCAACGAATGAGCAGGCAGACGCGCAGACGTACGGATCATCAGACACCCCTGAAATTTCCGGGTACCAGCCCTACAACCCAGATGAGGACGACAAGGAGGAAGAAGAGCAACCAAAGAAGAAGAAATCTTTCATGGATGATGACGACGACGATGACCTGGTTGCTCGTGCCTCTGCATTAAAGATTAGCGGCAGCAGCTCCAAGTCTGAAGCAGACAGGAAGGCAGACGAGGCTTTCCGCAAAGCTGCTGAGGCGGACGCTCAACGCGACAAGGAGGCAGCAGCAGCGAAGAAAGGAGGCTGGCTCTCTGGATGGTTCAAGAAGGACCCGAACGCTGGGCCTGGGCCTATCAAAGCCAAGCTGGGAGAAGAGAGCAGTTTCTACTATGACACTGACCTCGGGAAGTGGGTCAACAAGAAGGCAGGCGCAGCAGATACGGGTAAGCCCGCTGCCACACCTCCGCCACCACGCTCTGGTCCGCCTGGTGGAGCTCGAAGCGCTTCGGGAAGCGTTGCGCCCACACCACCGCCGTCGGCTGGACCTCCGGGTGCAGGCTCGTTGCGTCCACCCACGTCGAACCTCCGCTCATCATCCCTGCCACCGCCTCTGCATGCTGCAGGTTCTCGTGCGTCGACGCCAGGTATTGCGGAGTCGGATGAAGAGGGTCTTAGTGGACCTAAACCACCTATGTTAGCGCGACCCAGCTTCGGTGCCGCGTCAGGACCGCCATCACGGCCCGGCACAGGTATGAGCAATGCCAGCAGCATTGACGATTTGCTGGGTGCGCCCCAAGCGAGGAAGGGACCAGCAGCAGGCAAGAAGAAGAAGGCAGGACGCTATGTTGATGTCATGGCCAAGTAGAGAGACACGAGGAGATGTACTGGATAGAGACTTTACGGCTTTATGAGACGTATACGATTGGAGGGGACTGTTTTGACAGGTCACATAGATCAACGTGAGGTACACGGAGGATGTGACGCATGCTCTAGTACCTGCATTAGACGGCAGCACCCCCTGTTAGGAACGTGTGTATGTGTGTACGATAGAATTTCCTTGCGCTATCTTAACGTTGTATTTTGTCGGGCTAGTATGACACAAGCCATGTGCTGAGCAAATGTGAAGATGGCATGAGAGGTGCTGATAGCGGGTGGTGTCGGCCCCGCATGTAGAAGATACGGAAAAGGCCCGTCGGATGGGGATTGGGGCAGATTGGAGCGATAGGCGCGCAAGATGGGGCAAGGGCACCCGACAACGGAGATGACGCACAGGGTGGCAGCCCCGATGACTAGACAGCAGTACCGTCGCTTGGCTTTCCTCAGAACAGTCAATGGACACCGGCCTCTCCGTCTCTCTGATCACTGGTTGGCTTTGCCGAGGTCTTATCTCTGGTGCTTGATGCCCTCCAGCACATGGCCTTGATGTTCCTTCCCATGCACTCTCGCAAGGACGGACCCGCTGTGCTTGTGGAGCGAACGATTGCAGCGTCGCATTCCAAGCCTCTAAGCCTCTAAGCCTCTTAGCCTTCGGCAGACGTCAAGCTGAATACTCGATCTAGAACTAGACAGGCCTGACGCCGGCGTTTATCTCTCCGCACGCGACAGCTTTCCAGATCCTTATACCTGCACCCATACCTCTGCCTTGGCCTTTTCCTTGCTTCCTTTCTAAAGACCGTTGACGACCTTGGCGGCCGCCGCATCTCACCTCATCGCATCGCAGTGCAGCGCGTGGGCGCATCCCAGGAACTGGCATTGGACCCTCATCGGAGCGAGTCACCACCATGACGAAGCGAAGCGTCTCCATCACCCAAAGCGGCGAGGGAGATGGCATTCGTCGGCGATCCGTCAATGACGCGGGTGCCGACGCTGCCCTCGCGAAGATGGGTTACCAATCGGAACTCCCACGAAATCTGTCCATGTTGAGTGTTCTCGGCATGTCCTTCGCCATCATGGCCGTTCCGTTCGGTCTCAGTACTACCATGTACATCACCCTCACCGATGGTCAGTCAGTGACTGTGCTCTACGGCTGGATCCTCGTCTCCCTCATCTCTCTATGTATCGCCGCCTCTCTCGCCGAAATCTGCGCCGTCTACCCCACAGCTGGTGGAGTCTACTACTGGTCTGCTATGCTGTCAACACGCGAGTGGGCGCCCATTGCTTCATGGGTAACCGGCTGGTTGACGCTTGTGGGAAACTGGACCGTCACTCTCTCGATCAACTTCTCTGGCGGTCAACTCATTCTTTCTGCTATCACACTCTGGGACGAAAGCTTTGTTCCGAATCAATGGCAGACGGTACTCATGTTCTGGGCGGTCATGCTCATCTGCATGAGCGTAAACATTTTTGGCGCAAAGTACCTGGATCTCATCAACAAGATCTGCATTTACTGGACGGCTGCCAGTGTTGTCATTATCATGGTTGTGCTGCTGAGTATGGCTGACGATAAGAGAAACGCCGAGTTTGTCTTTGCGCACTACGATGCTAGCCAGAGTGGATGGTAGGTATCTCTGTGTTTCGCGCGATCCAAAGGCCACAAAACTGACTACCAATCTGCAGGCCATCAGGATGGGCATTTTTCGTCGGTCTCTTACAAGCGGCATACACTCTCACTGGATACGGCATGGTTGCTGCCATGTGCGAAGAAGTGTCTAACCCTTCTCGCGAAGTCCCCAAAGCCATTGTTCTCTCAGTCGCCGCGGCAGGTATCACTGGAGTCATCTACTTGATTCCTATCCTTTTCGTTCTACCCGACGTGAAGATGCTTCTCGGAGTCGCAAACGGACAGCCGATCGGTCTTCTCTTCAAGACCGTCACGGGTAGTGCAGGTGGCGGCTTTGGTCTTCTCTTCCTCATCCTAGGCATACTCTTCTTTGCAGGCACTGGAGCGCTTACCGCTGCATCACGCTGCACATATGCCTTCGCTCGTGACGGTGCAATTCCTGGCTCGCGTTTTTGGTCCAAAGTTGACAAACGCTTCGACATCCCCCTCCTGGCCCTCGTCCTCTCTACTGTCGTGGACTGTCTTCTAGGCCTTATCTTCTTTGGCTCGTCGGCTGCTTTCAACTCGTTTACCGGCGTCGCTACCATTTGCCTCAGCACATCCTACGGCATGCCCATTCTCATTTCCGTTCTTCGCGGTCGCAAGGCAGTGCGCAACTCTTCATATTCCCTTGGTCGCTTCGGTTATGCAATCAACATTGCCATGATCGCCTGGATCTGCCTAGCTGTCGTACTGTTCTGTATGCCAGTGAGTTTACCCGTTCAAGCCGCGACGATGAATTATGCTAGTGTAGTATTTGCCGGGTTTGCGACAATCAGTGTGGCATGGTACTTCATCCGAGGACGGAAGGAATTTTCGGGACCGCCGGTACCGAACGATCTGGAGCCGGGTGAGGAGGGCGTTGTGGCGGGGCTGGCAGTACAGGACAGCAGGCAGGATATTGAGGGAATGGGAGAAAAGGCTGTGGATTATGACAAGGAACACAGCAAGAGTTATTGAGGTATATGCATGTCACACATCTACATAGATACCAAGTCTTGATTTAGAGCTTTGTGTACTCAGAAACTCATACACATTTACGAGGCTTAGTCATGGAAGATCACCTGCATACCGCTCCACAGGCAAAATTTCTGGCACTGGCGAATCTAAGTGTTAGATGACAGGGACGGCGCATAGCTGATGGAAGTCAGGTGACCAGTGAAGGTGACTAGTGAAGGTGCGCGCCACAGGGTGTTCAAGCCACCGCTAGGTCCACCCCGTTTGCTTGCGGGGATACGCGTTGCGCGGTTCACCACTAGCGCGCCTCGCACACCCCTTCACTCTCGCTCTCATGGATTTGCTACAGTTTCCTATTAGGTTTGGCCCCAATGAGGTAAGTGGTGTTTGTCAGTACTGTCATAGTTTATATTTCCTACATACGTTGTTACAAATCTTGCATTGTACTTGTCGCAACTGGATACAAAAGCAACCGGTCTAACATGCGCAGTGACTGGCGACACTTACCGGTAGCAATTGACCTCACCGACGACGCCAACCAGAACAACGATGCGAACTCCCCGTCATTTTTCACGGCGGCGAACCGCTCCGCGAGACTCGATATGCCCTCACCTCCCAGTTTAGGAACAAATCCACCTGTCTCCGCATCGCAGCCGAGCAGCACATGCTACCCGTCTCTACCCAGAAGCACAACACAATATGCTGAGCACCCATATACCAGCCCTGCCGTAAAACCAGAGGGGCAAACACGATACGAAAGTTTGCGACTGCCAGACTCAAGACTGGCGAGCAGGAACGGGAAGCCGCACAATAATGTTCTGCCAAACAATTACCTATCGGCACTGGGGCATTCCTACAACGGCCACGCCTATAATGCACCCTTTGAGGTGGATCGGGCAGTAAAGCGACTCAGGATAGACCCTGAAGAACCGCTATCACAGAGAAGAACACCACCCGCACAGCCTACAGAGGTTGGCAGGTTCCAGCCGAAAAGAAGCTTCAACTACTTTTCTGGTCCTATCCAAGAGCCACGGGATGAGGCCAAGGATATTGTCATGGCTAAAGTCTCAGCCTCGGGCGCACCAGCACTACAGGGCCTGGGAAATAGTGCTATAGTCAACCACCAGCCAACGTTTGAATCCACCAATGCTCACCCAGCTGCAAGCATAACGGCCTCGACAGTGCTGACAGCTGGACCGACTGAGGCGGGCCCAAAGCGTGGAAGGGCTGTACATAAACCATTCGATACAGCTCAAGATCATCTCCTCATTTTCTTAAAGGAGGTCAAGGATTACTCGTGGAAGGTCATCACTGCGGAATATAACAAGGATATGCCATTCCGTAAGTACCATACACTCCAAAATCACTACTCCAAAGTCTTGAACACAAGAGATCGGTCTAAAGACCCACCGACGTTGGTTTTACCACTACGCTTTGCAGCAGAAGCGAACATAGACTGGTCGCAAGTTCATGAAAAAAATCGCTTAGCACCAAAACTGCCTGCAACTGTGACAACAACCGAGTACGACTATTCTTCAGGTGGCGACTCTGCACCTTCTAGAGGGCGGCCGCGTCGTACACAACGTGTCAATTACACATGGCCAAGACAGCGCAGCTCGGCTCCAGTTGTAGCTGCCGAGGAACACACTGATGAACAGGGGCTAGGAGATATCCTCAACGATTCTTCGTCTACAAAATCTGAATCACCTGAAGAGGACTCCTCGTTACCTGCTGCAGCTGTCGCAGTGGACAACGACCCAATGGAGGTAGATTTTGACGCTGAAGATGCCAAAATGGGAATGGAGCTGCACAAGAGATCTCGCGATCCCTCGACGGAACCAGTGCCCTACCTCAGCATGTCACAGCGTACGTTATGGCGGAACCCGATTGGTTTCTATTGGGATCAGCTTTGCAGTCGCACGTGGCAAGGCTCGCTGCTTCATGTAGATTTTAGCCCGACTGAAATCAATGTTGTGAAGACAATTGTTGCCATGAAGAAAGGGCCCTCGAGATCTAGACACTCTACGAAGAAAAGACAGCTTCGAGAACTCCTGAAAGATTTCACTGAGCCAGAAGTCCTCAGGCTAGTTGAAGAATTGCGACGGCATCTCCCTTGTCGGAATAGGAGCAGCATCAGAGCCTTCGTGGAAGACGCGCAGGACGGCCACGTCTCTGAGACTCCGCATGTCCAAAGACTTGCAGCTGCTCGACCTGATGTCTCGATGAGCACGATACAAAAACTGTCTACAACGTCGGTCATACGCCAGCGTGAACTGGGATGTCAATCAAGGAGGGGGTGGCGAGCTGCCGCAAAATCTCTCACTTACCAAATGAAAAACCAGATCATAGACACGATCGGACCGTCGGCTTGCTGGATAGGCGCTTCCAGTGACATACACACAGTGGCGTGGGCTCCGGACGGAGAGCGATTCGCAGCAGGCGCGGTGGCAGTGGATGACCCCGACTCAATGCAATACAATAGGCCCAACAATCTGCTTTTCGGTAACATGATGTATCGCTCTATACATGAGCTGGCTGGACACTACAAACAGCGTGAAAAGACCGAGACTGGGGCTAATTCAAGTCACGCCATGTTTGCGTCGCAAGATCCAAAGCTATATAGTACAGTCAGCTCTGTGGCGTTCTCTACAAGCGGCAGATATATGTATTCAGCAGGCTACGACAATCATATTGCCATCTGGTCTACGGAAAGCGATTCCATGCAACCTGTCCTTGGCGCAAAGCTGAATGTCCATGATCCGATTGATATCCTGTCAGTCAATCACTCCTACACAGGAGTGCTAGCAACTGCAGCTCGTGTCGCTCGAAAGTCAATACGAGTGCTCAGGATCGACGAGGAAGACCCTTCGCAGTTTGGGAAATTAAGCTTTCAGTCTGACAAGGCTGTTTCACGGCTTGATCTGAAGATTTTACCTAGCGCATTACAGTTCGAGCCAAAGTACGGGACTCTACTTCTAGCAGGGTTCGGTGCTAATCTAAAAGAGACTGGTTTCGATACTACCGGAGATCTTTGTTTGTGGGATATCCAGTCGGAGAGTCTGCTCACGATCTATGGCTCAAACAAGAACGTCTTTGACGTAGCATTCAATCCCAATCGCTCCGCAATGCCCGTTTTTGCAGCTGGGTGTGTCGCTGGGGCTAATGTTAACAAAGGAATGCGCTCACTTGTCAGGTTGTACGACATCAATACTCTTGGCAAGTTCACCTGCCCTATAGAGCTTGAGTGCACGGCTCTGGACATTAACGATGTCGTTTGGTGTCCGCACGACGAACATCTTATTGCTGCTGGTTGTACGGACAGCCGAACCTACGTCTGGGATATCCGATGGCCCAACGATCCCTTGCGCGTCGTTTCGCATGGCCGGTCTTTGATGCCGTTGCAAGAAGGTGTCAGACATGAGCTCACAGATACTGGGGTCAGATTTTTATCCTGGGGCGAGAATGCTACAAGACTGTATTCTGGATCTTCTGACGGAGTGGTCAAAGTATGGGACGTCACAAGAGCTAAGGAGGATACGTTTATCAAGGATCTTACTACCACAGATTCGGGTATCATGTCAGGCGCATTCACTGCAGATTACAGCAAGCTTGTTGTAGGTGAAGTTAATGGTGCAGTCAATGTACTCGAGGTGGGCAAGGATGACGTCTCGCTCAAAGACGCAGAGAAGCTGCGCTATTTCCCATACCAGGACGATGAGCCAGAAGAAAACCAAGAAAACCAGACCGTTGGCATCACATCTGAATCAGGCACGGCTGAGGCCCGCCATCTCCTTGAGACTGGCCAAATGCAGCTTCTGCCCATGGGTAGTTTTCCAATCCGGCAGGCAGTTCAAGGACCCCATTACACGGGACCTCTCGATGTGAGTGTTGATGCACCATTTTTGCGGCAACAATCTCGTACATTCCAACTGCATCTCACGAAAGAACCTGGACCACAGTGCGAGATTGAAGCCTGTAAAGCCAATATCAACAAGACTACGACCGAAGACATTGGTGATACAGGACGAAGTGTGGACCGGATACCTGACGAGCTGCGTCGACAGTGGAAGGCCATTGGTACCACAAACATCATACCAGGCAAATCAAGGTGCACGCAGTGTGGCCGCCCAGCCCGCCCAACTACTGAATCTACTTCCAATGTTCTATGCGAGCGCTGCTCGTTTGCATGTTTCCGCTGCGGCTCTGTCAACCCCATCGCGCCTGCTACCAAGATTTTCACCTGCAACTTTTGTGCTGGCGTCTGGAACATTGGTGTTCTAGGATACGAATGCGTTCAACAGCCTACGCGTGAAAGTATAGCTGTAGATGTCCCTCTTCTGAAGAGATGGGGCAAAGAAGTGTACGCAGAGAGACTTGAAGCCTTTGATACCGGTTTTGGGGATGGACTCAACGCGCTGACTGAGTACTACCATTCGTTGGCGATTGATCGGCCAGAGAGCCCACCACTTTGAAGCGCTGTGTCAAGCAAAGGCAAGTGGGAGGGGGGACTAATAGATCTTAATGACATGTATATTTAGTATCCACTCGGGCGGAACACCACAGTGACGAAAGCGAAGGAAACATAATGATACCCCTTTTGATTCTTGTTTCATATTTGTTTCAGAAACAAGATGTTTGAAAAGCACGTCATTCATCATAGTGATTCAAACACCATCGTTGAATTCGTAGTCCTTGTCCCATCGCTTCGAACGTTACTACCACGCATAAATTTAGGACGAGGATTTTACTTACTGTGTCCCAAGGTTTGCTTCCATCGACAAATCTCAAATCAGTACCCACTCGGATTACGTTGTCTGGATCATAATTCATAGTCGAAGCATGTATCTTTGTCGTGTGAGTGCCTATGTCTTTCCAGTAAAATGGCATTGGTCGGCTTACAGTATAGGGAGTGTGCAACACGACGTCGCCCGCCTCGTAGTTTGTGACCAACCATCGGCGACCAAAGGTGTCTGAGTACTCGCGGGGACCATCAGCAAGCAGCCCGTTAGACATCATATTTTGGTTGAAAGCGTCTTTTGCTTCTTGTTCGCTCAGACCACTTTCTGCAGCCTTTCGAGTAAAATCTGCCTCTACTTCACGACCCAGGGTATGTCCTGCGGCAATTTGGTCAGTTTTCGTCTACGTGTTGCTTGTGCAATGCCGTGTAAGACGCACCGTTTTCTAGATAGATCAGACCGCCTCCGTCCAGACTCACATCGCCCATGGGAATCCAGGCAGTCACTGATGTGGGCTCGCCATGGCGGAGGAAAATCTGATCGTAATGCACGCCAATGGCTTTGTTGCCCGGCGTGTTATTACGCAGCAAGCTCCTGCGAACGGCAATGGTATTATCACCCCAGCCCGTCATACGAGCAACGAAGTCCTTGAGCACGGGATGCTTGCAGAAAGTCTCCTTGTACCAGTCTGCATAGTGAGCTTGGAGCGCGAGCTCAACAAACTGCTCGGCTGTATCTTCGCCTGGCTTGCCGTTGCCGCCGACTGCTCCGGCCCCGATACCGGGGAAGTTGGCGGCGTCCTTGTTAGGATCAAAGATGCCTTGGACAGGTTGGGTGTCTGGCTTCAACACGCCGCTTGGTGCAAGCATCTTGAAGTACTCTTCCCGGGCTTTGAGGACGTCTTCTTTCGGCAACAGACCCTTGAGGAAGACATAGCCATCTTCGTTGTAGCGGCGACGCAGCTCGTCCATGGGTAGGTCTAGAGTCGACTCTTGCAATCTGCCAACTTGGTTTGGTCGAAGCAAGCCATCGTTTACAAAGAGCTTCTTGCCTTCGAGACTTGGTACGTCTTGCTCTGGTGGTAGTGCGTGAGGCATCGTGATAGAGTCCTACCTCTGTTTGTCAGTCGTAGTAATGTACAGCAAGGGCGTGATCTTTGACCGACTAGTACCCTGGGGCTGGTATAGTTGATGCCGGTATGTGTTTATACTAGTAGAGCTGATAATGCTGGCATGGGTTTACACTGGTAGAGCTAATAATACTCATAAGAATTCGTACTACAAACAGCATGGTTTCCCCGCGGGGAAGAGGCGTGTTCTCGGCCCTGATTACCACGAGTTCGGGCGAAATTGCCTCTTCCGGTACGGGGTCATGTGGGGCTCGCATTAAGGGTCTGCGGCGAATTATCCAGGTTTTCAGCTGGTGCCGCCCCGCTGAAGCGATTGTTATCGTCTCTCATTGCTAACACGCAAACCATGGTTGGATCCTGCATTGCTGATATCGGCGCATCTTTCTCATCTTGGAGCCCTGTGTAGTATCCGTCGCGTATGTCCAACATTCGTAAATTAGCCCGCACCTCGATACTGTTCTACAGTCCCACGCGCGACGTGTTGCCTGTTGCAGATGCCGTGGTACGATCCCTTATTTTACCGCTGAACGCTATGGACGTGGCTCGGACTGACTGTATCTAGCAATCGATGCCGCTCGCGTCATTACAGATGTAGGTTCTAATGCTGGAATGAGACTAATTTGCCGACCCGTTGACTGACAATTACACGACAGGCGATGGGAAGCAGCCGAAATGTGGAAGATGCGAGCATTCCAAAAAGGAATGCGTATACGAAAGTGGTAGACGCTTCCGACGATCTTCGATATCAAATTCATTCAGCTCCACGCAACCCTGGGTTTCATTCCCTCCTCGAAGTAGGGACGCGACAGAAACATGCTATGACTCCTGCTGACAATGCGCGATAGTTCAGTTCCTGGACGAATCGTCGGAGATTCGCTCACAGTATGTCCAGGATGGCGACTCTCCGTTCAGTAGTCCTTCTGGTCTCTACCCATCGCCCGGACACACCTCTGCAAGTGTCCAAAGTAACGACCTGAGCCCAAACTCGACTCTCTACACTCCAACAGAGGGCCTGACGGTTTTGTCGCTGCTGAATTCTGAGTCGCCAGTACAGCAGCAGACTTCTGCACCACCTATAACCCATGACCAGCAACTAAACACAACCGAATACCAGCGGCATGAGCATGAAAGCGCTAACACCTTTGTTTACCAACAACCTCCTGGCGAACCGGTGCTATGGCCACTGGAACATGAACAAGAAGCCATGCTGCTCCAACACTACATAGAGAATGTTGCTTTGTTTGTGAGTTCGAAATCGCCAAGAAAAAGGAAAAAAAAAGTCATGCTCACAAATGCTAGTTTGACATGATGGATTCTAGAGATCATTTTGGCGTGCACATCGTCCAGATGGCAAAACAGAACAGTACACTAATGTGCGTAGTCTTTCGAAGAAACCGATAAGAGTGCAAGCTGATAACTAAACCAACGCAGGAATGCTATCCTTGCTTTGTCTGCGCGTCAGCTCAGCCGTATTGCCGACTTTGATCCTTACATTGCAGATGCGTATTACCAGAGATGCTTTGACACTCTGATCCCTGCGTTGAATGACAACTCTACCATCAAAGAGGAGCCACTACTTGCAGCAACCATCATATTGCGGCTCTTGGAGGAGATGAACATATCAGTTGTGGGCAGTGACCCTCAAGGCCATCTCTTCGGCACTCAAGCGATCATCCGCGCCG
The DNA here is from genome assembly GCA_020744315.1 of Curvularia eragrostidis. Taxonomy (NCBI): domain Eukaryota; kingdom Fungi; phylum Ascomycota; class Dothideomycetes; order Pleosporales; family Pleosporaceae; genus Curvularia; species Curvularia eragrostidis. Next base: position 263,564 of record JAIRCK010000021.1, on the reverse strand, counting down.
CAGAACAATCTTATGCTGCTACGTCAGGACCAGATTGGCGCCAAGCCATATATTGGGCTGCTTTCCGGCAGGAACTGTGGATCTCACTAATGACGCAGAAGGCTTTCAAGTTACACATCTTCCCAGCAGATCGTTCACTCGACCCCGCCACTGACTCTATGTGGGCTACGCGGACTATTGCCCATTTGGGCGATGTGAGCAATTTTGTCTTTGGGGAAGACAGAAATAGCATCGCCCGTTACAACCAGCTCATGGATGAGAACAAGTCATGGAACCAATGCAGACCTTCCAGCTTCGACCCATATTTCTTCCGACAGAAGAATTCTTCCAACGGAAATAACTTTCCAGACATCCGCTTACATCGTAAGGAACACGTAATGGGAATGCAGTACAATCTTTTGGCTCATACGCTACTAATTGTACATGATCCCACGATACCACAGCTTGGTCCCGCACATAAAGCCTCACGTGCCGTCGTGGATAAAGCAGTACAAGAGAATGTGCGCATACTTTGTGGTGTTGCCCAGTCAAATCCAAAGGTATTCCCTTGCAAATTTGTCGCCTGCTATGCGATTGCACTAGGTGCGTGGTTTCCCCTAAGCATGCTTGATAATGATGTCTCCTTTGCTTTATTGTTCTCCGTTCGCTTTTCTGACACAAGTAGTCGGCGATCGATTCACAATAAGAGAAGAGCAACAAAGCCTCCGCGATCTGTGGTACAGATGCGAAGAGGCGCATGCTTTTCCTCCTACTGCGATGATAGCCCAACTCGAGGAATCGTGGGGATGGCACAGCCAGTGACTGCAAAATAGTCCATTAACGACACCAAACAAGACCATCGTATTCTTGTCCTCACCAGAGACGACGGTATAGGCCGTCTTGCATCTAAAATTGCTTCACATATGAAAGCCAATCAACAACTGCGACTCAAGATACCTAAGGAATGATGAGGGATGTAGCTCTCTTCTGGTGCCGCAAACCACGACTCAGGGAATTCAGTAGCCATATGCATTCACTCGAAAGCTTTCGTTGCCCCTCGACCCGGAAGAACCTGGACTCAATACCCTGGCAGGAACACCAGTCCCGGATCTCTGGGCGTGTGTCTCTGGTCTCTTGGTGTAAGTTTCCGCTGTGCGTATGGATCAATCGCCTCCAATGGATATTTATCTTTGGACATCTTTGACATCATTGTCACGCTTTCTTGGTCTAACAGCTGTAAAATCTGGTACGCAGTGTAGCGCTGGCGAGGGTTTCTTTCCGGGCATAGCCTGATGATTGCAGTCAACTGATATGAGTATTCAGGTCCTGCTGGCCGCTCTTCGTCCCATTTCTCGCCTCTGGGATTCATCTTACTCCAGGGCCTCATGATTCCTGTGCACAAGCAGACCATTGTAAGCCCGAGCTGCCAGACGTCGGAAGCTCCACTGAAGTATGGATATTCTGGTGCCTCAAATCCCATTGTCCCTATTTCTTGCTTCCTGGCGTGTCGTTCATCTTTTTCTTGTGCCAGGTAGTCCTCAGATACGGCGCAGCCAAAATCAGCCAGCTTGACAACAATCTGGCCACCCTCTGTAGTTAGCAGAATATTCCCCGGCTTGATGTCTCGATGGTAGATTCTGCTCCAGCCAGACTGGAAGATCTCATCGTCGGTCATTCTTGGGTCTGGGCCGCAATGGCAATATGTAATCGCACTGCATATCTGAAAAAACCAGTTCCACACTTTGCGCTCGTGGACCCATCCTCCTTTTGCTACCTCATATACTGCTTCGTCCAGACTGCCTACATCGCAGTATTCCAGATACACGGCTGCTCTTAAAGATGATTCGCTCAGGAAATGGTCCACCATCGTCACAATATTGATGTGATCGCTGATCTGGTGCAGCAGCTGGATCTCTCGATGGGCCACCTTGTGTCGAAATTCTTTTTCCGCAAAGCGTTTCTCGATAAATACCATGCCTCTGGCATTGGGGTTGTTGCATCGTACTTTGGCGATGCCAGCGTTGAGACCACCGTTTAGTGTACCGAGCTCTTCGATTACCTTCCATGCTTGCTTTGTACAGTTTTGGTACTGTATCGCTAGCTTTTTGCAGTATTCTACCATGTTTTTTTCGGTGGTGCTGGCGACTGGGATGTAGCTGCTCAAAGGGAAAATAGGGTGCAGGTGCAAAAGGATCATGGTTGCCATGCGTATAAATTTTAGATTCGCTATATGAAGAAGAATCTTGGTTATGGGTATGATGGTGAATGCCGCTTCACAGATATCAGTAATCAATGGCTTGACATCAATGTCACATCGATAATTCGCTTGTCCTTCTATCCCTCTTGATTGGTCACACATATATTCTTTTTTGCTATTTTCTACGTGTAATACGATGTATCGGGATCACAATCCGTCACGTGCTTCTGTGTCTGTATTGTATCATACACAGAAGCTGACATGTGAAGCATGCATTGACAAGATGACAATGATACCACACTCACTGCACGATAACTGTTCTTCATGCGTTTTTTTTCTGGAAGTTTCCAGGCTAGATGTCACAGAATTGCATTACAAGACAAACTTTCAATTAACTGAACTGTAATCTCAGAGATCAGAGAATAAGACAACAAGGTTGAAAACATCAAAATGATCGATTATTGCAACGGGATTAGTTGCAGAAAATCCTTCGGGCTCTGAAAGAATAAATGCTAAACATACTGTTCCTGCTCTGCAAACCGACTCCTAGAGCCAAATGTCTAACCTAAGCCAGCTTGAGTTCCTACGGACGTGTTCTGGCTAGTGATACCACTATCGTTTTTTACCCCAAGATAATCGTCTTCTCCGTTATCTCTACTTCTTTCCATGCTGAAGGATCGATTCGGGCGATAGCCACTCGTCTGGCAAAATTCTTTAAGTGGTGATTTCTATCCCACTCAATCATCATTACATTCAGCAGTGGTTTATTTGAGGAGCTTTCTTCATCTTTTCCTAGAGCCTTCCCTTCCACCGAATTGCTGGAGTCTTCAGTAGGACAGTGTTCATATTTTTGATGACGGCTCCCAGTATCATCTTCACTGCAGTCATCGCCAGAACTCTTTTCAGAGTCATGTTCCATGGTGGGAGGCGTACTTTCGTCGATGACTTTGGTACTAGTTTGACTGACGTGTTCAGAGAGCAAAGCAAACTCTCCCAATCGGGGTTCTCTCTTTGCGAACACGTGTGCTGGAACCGATATCTGACCTATTACTTTTCCGGAGGGCAGAGATACGTTGGCTTTCACGAGCAGATAGCATTCGTAATCCGCCACCTTGTCTATCTCATAGGTGGAAAGAGTTTCCAAATTGCTTGGGTCGGGTTGTAGCTCCAGGTAGAGTGTGGTTGTTTGGGCAGTGAAGCGAAGAAAGGCGTAATCAAATACAACGGTTTCTCCTGTTGTGGATTGCAAGCCAGAAGATAGTGTCGCCTCGGAATTATGTGCTAGTCCATGGTTATCATCAATGGTGTCGATATTTGACGACAAACATGGCACTGGCTTGTGCCAATTCACACGAGACTCGGTTTTACAAATTCCTTTTTCGAACCAAACCTTATGTCCTTTCCCCATCCAACACCATGATGGAATTGGTAAACGACTTTCAGCACTAGAGTCGTACGGGTGTTCTTCATACCGAGTTCGTTCACATTCTGTTTCCCAAAGCAGTGCGGCATCCAGCCGGTCGTATGGTAGCCCCCAAATGTACCCGTTTGGGAAATGTTCTTTGTTGGCTTTGAGAATACCCAGAAAGGCCCAAACCACGTCAGAGTAGTTTGTGAACAGCCTTCGAGAATAGTTCTGGACGTGTTGTGCGTATATTCCAAAGGAACACAATACATTTGTCAATAATGATTTATCATCAAATGAGTAGCCAAGGGTGTATGTTGCAAACAACGATGTGTGTGGTGTTGGCTTGTTCTTGACGTTCTGAAATTCCGTGTACTGGTCCTCACACCATGATTCCTCACGGCAACTCCAAAAAACCTGGTCCTTTGCGAATATAAGCAATCGTCTTGCTAACAGACCCTCCTGAAAAGTCCATCCACGATTATTCCACGTTGTCTGCGCTAGAGCGGCCACCAAAGAGCGTTCCCCGATTGTGTAAGCGATGCCTTGTACCAGCTCGATAGGTGCTGATATCTTGTGATAGCAATCTTTCCATCTTGGCAGGTGATCATTTGCGCTTTCCACAGCCGCTACGATGGTAAATTTGGCATGGGTGTAGATGGAGGACATATTGGGAAGCTGACGTTGCTTGTCGACATGGTTATCCTGGATAATACATGCCGTGTCGACCCAAAGATATCTTTCGCCAATCTCAGTAACAAAATCCATAGCATCAGCGACTACGCGAGGGACGGTACTTGAATTCAAACTTCCTTTTTCATGAAGGGAGCTCAAAGTGCTTTCGATGAGAACTTGTTTGCCGGACCCCCACACGTACGAAAGTGCAATGTATTCTTCGTCCAGGGTCGCATCAATCAAGCATCTTCCCAGCACATCTATGAGGCGTAAGTCTGTGTTTGTATCATTTTGTGTTTTCGTGATCCTGCAGAAGTCATGAGAGCTAGTGCAAAAGTTCATCCAGGTTTGTAATAATCCCACATCAACCGTGCCGGCGAGTGGGCGTGCGTAAACCGAGCCTTTGTACGGTAATGTTGAGAATAGCCCTTCGTGCCATTCCAATCTGTTGCCCCTGAATTCGTCTTCCATGGCAGGCAACAATACTCCAATCACTTCGCAATGCCTGATACAAATATGCCTCTCATCTCTGACCTTGTGCGTGCATATTTGAATCTGAAAGCACTTTGGCGAAGCCTTGTTTATACTTTCGTTTCGATGGCCAGTTCTTTGATTGAAAAAGTACGGAGCTGACCATAGGGAAATCTGCGACTGCGGTGATATTGACTGTGTTCTCGCGAGATTGGAGATACAATGGGTAATCAGACGACATGAAGGGCAGTTTTTGTTAGCAAAAGTATTGCCAACGGTTGAGATTGCTACTGGTATGCAGTGGTATTCGGGTAGGATCAAGCCCTTGAAGCCGACCTCAGAGCACGATGCACAAAGGGCGCCTTCCAATGAAGATGCAAGGTCGATTTCTTGAGAATTATCCGAAATGAGTCCGCGTGGATTTGCGTTGTTCTCACTGTTATTCGCGTCCAAAGGGTGCTTTGACTCTAGAACTTGTGATGGAGCTGCGCTGGCCTGTCTGGTCAGCCAGGGAGCCATGATTTCCAGTTCCAGAAGAGACAGTTTATTTATGTAGCTGAGATTGTTTGTGAGGTGTTTCAAATAGAGATAAATTGAGGGTAATATGATGTGAAGTAATGCCAGCGGCGTTGCGTGCAACCGCTCAGCGAGCTGAAGCCAAAGCAGAGGCTTCTTGAACGGGATTTTCAGGTTTACAAAGAATATGCTAGAACTTGCTTGTAATACATGATAGTGTATGTTTTGCAAGTGTAAGTTCCAGTAGAGCTGTATTGGTGGAGAGATGCTAGGCATCAGCAGCAGGCTGAGAGTTTCACATTCATGCAGCCAAGTCTTCTCGTATCGTTTAGTTACCAATGGAGGCAGAAGTAAAAGTTTCATATTTCATCTTCGAGTTTTCCAGACAGGCGATTCGATGTGTAGAGATGCCTGGTAGTGATATGAAGCAGAGAGCTGTTGGAAGCGTCCAACATCTGCTAGATGGACTATCAGCTGCCTGCCAAGTCACGTGGGCAATTGGCAAAATGCAACAACTGTTGCCGATAAGGATGGGCAGCTGTTGATAACATCTAACAGTAGTGAACAGGTTATTGGAAATGTCTAACAGTAGCAGCTAGACTATCGGATGCGTCCAACAGCTGCTCGCTCCCCGAGCATGCCGAGTGGTCCAACAAGCTACAACGCTGAGGCATACCCAACCACCTCAGCTTGTACTGAATCAATCATACGCCGTCTCAACTCATGAACATAGAAATCCATCTCAAAACAATGAATTGAGATTCTATAACCAATTGCACGCTGTGATTACCCAAATACCATATCTCCTGTATACATCCTTGGACTGTGCAACCAACAATGCAAAGCCAAAGCCCACGCGACTGCAAGAAACAAAACTCATACATATCGCCTGATGCCATCATTATTAACAACCCAGCAAACGCTCATGCATCCAAGTCACGATACCCGGTAGGCTGCACCTAACGCTAGCTCACTTCCCCCGAATCCGTCAAAACCGCCCATGACCACTCACCCATGACCAGCTCGCCCGCATCTTGCATCCCACAGCAACGCTATCCATGATCACCAACAAGACAATTTCCCCCATTCTGCACTAACTTTTTTTTAATCTCCCCACCAACATGCAGGCTATTCTATTTTCTTCCTTCTCCCCCGCCCCTCAAACTCGGTGCTCATGAAACTTCGGTGTGGGCCCCGCATGCGCAGCAGCAGCCAGCCAGACGTGCATTTGCATAGCCCCAATTTTTTTCTCCCCATCACTATTACCGACCATGATCGAATCGTTTCCCTTGACACAAAACACCCCCACAAGAGGCTTGTTTGGCACCGTTACGTGGGTGCCGTGCAACGTTACTTCCTCGTGCACTGGGACATGTCGATCATGTTCAGGATTGGGCAGGTGAGTATGGAGTCTGGGTGTATTAGGCGTGTGGGTTGTGTTGCTGCGACAGGAGCGTGGCCGCGGATGGTCACATCCGCGGCATTGTGTCTGTTATGCGTCGACGGAAAGATAGAGAGAATTTAGTGAGTTACTCCTCTTTGACTTATGCTTCTGCCTATCGGTTATTACCATGTTTGCTGGAAATAAAGGAGCATGTGGTGTTTTGGTGAGTCGCCTACGTGATGGCATTTGTTCTGGCCCCCAACGTTCCCCGCGGAGAGGTTTGTCTTCGGAATTTACGGTACGGAACTTGTAATGCGTGCATTGCACTATTCATCACTATCTCTGGTACATTTGCTAGGTCGTGAGTTGCCATGACCTACATCACGAGTATTACAGCACATATGTACTTGATTGTCCTGCGAGAAAGCGTTGGCTTTACAACAGCTGAATTCTACCCGCTGTTCTTGACTTCTGAGCTGTCGAGGGCTAAGCAATTGACTAAAGAGACGCCGTTGAGCATAACTGACGACATCCGCTTCGGAAGATGCTATAGTATGTGATAGGCACATAATGACCGAGCTTCGTCCGGCAGCCGATCTTCGCGCTGCTCAGGTCTTTCCGCAAGGCAAATTTGTCCTCGCTTGAACGTTGGTTCTAATCTGCTCTCGCGTTCCGCACTCTTATACTCTGTATATTACGCACCGTCATATTTGTCTCATTTATAGAGGAAGGCCTGACGGCCGATAAAGTCATTCTTCGTATCCATTGTTGGAAAGTGTACATGTGTGGGGGCCATATTACTTAATGTGGTAAGAAGAGAGTGTACAAAGGCCGCGTTGGGATGCCCGTCAATATCAAGGGACCCTTTTTTGCATGTGAAAAGGGGCTGTTGGTGGCGCTCCGGTTTCCTGGTTTGGGTAGTTTGACATATTCTAGAATGCTAGTATCGGAGCGTGAAGGGTACATAAGACCGCGGCTAATGAGCTTGGACGCCGTGTAGCTTTTAGTGACAATGCAGCTATACGCATTGGGTAAGTTTATAATTCTGAACGATACGATGATCGTAGCCCGGGATTGACTCGGTGAGGCTGACATTCCTTGCATGCAGAAGGTGTATTCACCAATCTATCGTATCCAGATCTTTACGGCCCCGCGCAGACAGTGAACGTTTAAATCTCACATTCACACTGAAGGCATCAAAGCAAGCGTACGACGGTGTTGTTGAAATATGTATTTCGTAATGCTGCATTGAGCAATTCGTCCTAGAACGTTTTTTTCTCAGTGTGTTGCTGTGCCGACAACGTTTTTTTTTCATCATCTTCGTGTACTTCTCCAACGTGCCTCCAACTCTCGTGCTCTCGCTGCAGCCTCTAGTCTTTTTATCTCGGCCATTTCTGCCTGACTTTGTTGGTAATTAGGCAATTCATCATCTTGTCGCGGTGGATCGTTCAGCCCTAGAAGTTCCAGTTCCGCTGTAATTCCATCCATCTGTGGAGGTGGCTGCCACTGCGGATATGATTCCAAAGGAGGGTTGAGTGTAGGGAGTGGATGATTGAGAACAGGTGCTACCCAAGACGAAACAAATGGAGGCGGTTCGAAATTCTGCCAGTCATCTCTTTGCTCTCGTCGAGGCTCTCGTGTTGGTGGTATACCTGATGAGCTCTGTGGATGTTGCAAGGGTAAAGGAATACTATCGTTAGCGCTCCGCCGCGCGAAAAGCGAACCTTGAAGCTGTGGCGGTCCATTCGGAGAGAGACACTCGGTATCGCTCGGCAGGCCGGTCATTGCTTCTGCAAACAGATGGAATTGTGAAATGTCTGTAAAAGGCTCTGAGGGTGAAAAGCACGTTGTGTGCGGACGTGGTCTACTAGATGCGGCTTCGCGCGCGGCCGGACTGGAGGTCGTTTCGGGATAGGTGCGAGATCGAGATGTTGTTGTTGTTTCAATGTGAGGGCGCCGTTGGTGAGAAGATGATGATGACGATGACTGGTGCTGTGACGATGTCGAGTACGGCTGATATTGCAAGGGGCTTGAGAAATCTGAAATTGGAGGGTGGGCTATGGGAAGTTGCTCCGCACTTCTGCACGGAGACTGGTTAAATCCACGAGGTGTATTGGGCATACTGTGAGAGTGTGCATGCATATAAGGACTATGTGTGTTTACAGTTAAATCTGTAGAGTGCCGTTGGTTTGGCTGGTATGGTTCCGGCCGAAGGAATGCTGAGTCTGGTTGACGCGAAGGTTCGCGGCGAAGAAAGCCGCGCAATGCCGTTGATTTACGAGACTTCTTCTCTGAACTCGTAGGTGATGGCGGTAATGGCTTGTTGAGGTCTGAGTTGGGAATTGATGGCGATCTCAAGGGCGTGGTGGAGCGAGTGGAGCACGAGCTAAGACAATGTGACGTTGCTTGTTGTGCCGAAAGCGGTGCCATGCCGTCTTGCCCTGGATGCCGCCTTGCAGAAGCGGGCGTCTCGTGCCAAAGCCCATTTCCGGTTTCTGGACGACTGGATCTGTGGCCTTGGTGCGCCATAGCCCTCGTGCGTTGATCTTGGGCTGAGTCGAGATGGACGTGGAGAAGAAACAGATTGGTAGGCGGGACCGACTTGGATGCAGATGACAAGTTTTTGGACTTATATTCGGGGACTGTCATCAGGGTTGTTGGCTGCTGGGTGTTGGGTAGCATATCAAAGGAAGCTGGGTCGCATGCAGATGAATGCAGGGCTGGGCGCCTGGATGGGCGTGTGTAGGCTAGGCCCAAGGGGGTGGTTTTGAAGTGCTGGGTGGATGCTGCGTGACGGCGTTGCGCTACTGCAACTGTAGGATTCGGGCAAAATCCAGAGGTTCCGACAGCCGAACCGCAGTCTGACGGGACAAGTTTTTTATGCCTGCAGCGTATCGGATGGACAGTATTCCCAGACGGGACGATAGCGAAGTATATGGGCGAAGTGGCCGAGTGGCGTAGCCAAGAGTGCACAGGGGCAGGGCGGAAAAGGATCAAAGGCTAAGAGGATGTGTAGATGCGGCAAGGGAGCATCCTTACTGCAGGATCCGACAATGGCCCGGCCAGGTGCATGACATGATGGTACTGACCAGATCGATACGGGGTAGGTCCCAGCTGAAAGGCGGGTGTTGGCGTTGGCCAAAGGGGTAGAGGGTTTGGACAGTCTAAGTTGCAGGCCATTGTAGAGGGTTTTGACAGGCTTGCCGGCCTGACTCCCCAGGCCAAGGCTCACATGAGGCTTATCATATTCAACACGAATACGGCATAAAAGCTGGCCTTGGGAGAGTAATCCGCCGTCTGTCGGCGGCACAGAGTGTACAGTAGCGGAGCGCGAGCGGTGAGGCTCAAGATGGTCCAAGCCGCTCGGTCGTGATGCAGCCCGCCACCTGAGCCCTCAGCGCATATGGGTTCATCGAAGTCAGTGGACCGGATGGGCACGCGGCAAGAATCCCACGGTGCTGTGGGAGTGCAGCGAGCGGCGTCGGTGGCAGTGGCAACAAAAAAAGGCGACCATCCACAACGAGATGAAAGACGCATCGCGTGCACTGCCCCGGCTAATTATAGACGGCGGCGCCCCAACCCACATGCGGGTTAGCTAACCGAGCCCCACTCCCATGTCCTGTCGTTGCCCCCTAGTCCCAAGCATCACCCACAGACACCAAGGCTTGACGCTGAATTCTGATCAAATATGGTCACATTCTGTCCTTGTCGTGCTTACTGCCGTCCTGATCGGTGCCCTGGCTGCTGACGGCACACGTGTGTGCTCCGTGTGCTAAGCCTCTAGCTTCTCAATCTGCGTCACTACAAACCAACCGTCTACCACCATGATTCAGCCTCGCATCGCTGTTCATAAACCAGTACGCGGGAGGTTTGGATCACTGCATTGTTGAACTCTAACGCTAGTACAAACGTTATTCAGTGAGCCACAACAGCTTCCGCAAATAAGCGTTGCAGCGCGCACTTCGGCGTCACGCTCACCCGTGGGGCCCGATTCTCCGCCTCGCTATTCAAATCTCGCACAGCTCATCTCTTTTCGAATGCGGGGCTTTCGGAACTTCACATATGGGATATGTATTATAATCCCAGTCAATCAGCCTCATCGTATCCTCTATTATCTACACACGATGTTCCACGGCACATCAGGTTGCTGTCGTCATCACCGAAGCAAAAAGCATGCCAGTACAGCTTGGCGGCTGTGTACGGACTACTTACATGAAAGGGCAAGTCGATTCAGTGGGATAGAGCAGCGGTTTCATCCATCGTACATGTCATCCAGATGATAAGAAAATACATGGGTCCAGTATCGTGACGTGCAACAGGGTACATACATGCCGTACCAGTCAGCGACAGCAGGGTAGCACAGCAATGTGCCCTGCAGCGGCTACCACCAAGGGTCCGTACTGCTCATCCTTCTCCGTTTCTACCAGCTCCGCAGTCAGTATCTAAGTATTCGCAATGATTCCAAAATCAATCGTAATAGATGCAATTGCTCCATGTATCGAAGGCCACAGCGTAGTGCTCGAGTATGATGATCGAGCATCTTTTGCTCAGCTGAGGGCCATCGAAAGGGCCACAAGGTACCTGAGTTTGTGATCACAGAACAACCAGTCACATTAACCAACACTTCCACCAACGCTACACATACTAGATACGGAATCAGCTTATTTTCTAAGCGACCCTTGAACTTTGTTCACATAGTCGATCGATTGCGTATTCTTGAAGGAACAAGAATTTTCGGTCCTTTTCCTCAGTGTGTCCGTATTGTGCCCGTGGGCGGCAGGTACCGTCGTTGGATCTTCGGGTACGCTACAAGCTAGCCTTTTATGCCATATTGCTTATTCAGGAGACGTGTTTGGTCGGCTTACCCTGTTTTCAATGACTGTACTTTAGTGAAGAACTGGAGAGCAGTACAAGATTATGTAAGACAATTGTGCCATTCAGCACACTGTTAGGTAATAATATAATGACTGTCTGACTAAACTTTCAGCCTTTCAAACGAGCGGTCGGGGATCAATGGGTACTACCAGAGAATGTATATGAGACGTCATTCAACACAGTGGCTGCACGCCCTTCTGTCGTGATGGAACAATGTGATGTAGGAAAATATAGTACCACAAATGCCGTCTAGTGAAGAACGCTTGTGAAGAGCGAAGATTGAATATAGAATTTCCGATATCTCAGGCATGTTCTGTAACATTACCTTTGTTTCCAAGATTGTTCTTCTTATCACCCATTCAATCTCTGCACACGCATTGACGTTACAATTCACACCACAATCAATCACTCAGTTATGTTTCTCGTATAAAAGCAATGTCCGAACCCGCACTCTCCTTCCTACACACATCATAGTAGAGACACTTGAGCACAGCGACTCCAGCATAAAGCCTCGATCTATACCTACCACAACTACGACCATAGAAACAACTCTCACAACCATAAACTCATCATGTTCCAAGGCCGCCACCCACGCCGCCCCTACCTCCCCGCCCTGCAGGACTCGGACTCGGAGTCTGAAGGCGAATACTATCCTCCCCAGCTCGCGTATCGGCCACCACCAGGTGTCCCGCACCAACCATGGTGCCCTTTCTATCGCGGCGGCCAGCAAGGCCCTGACGACGCCGCCGCTGCTGCCGCCCTTGGCCTCTTGAACCTGTACGCACCGGGCATGAACATGCGCGCGCCAGGTCCTATCAACGGCGAACAGCATCCCAGCCCTGTTTACGGTGCAGCCGCACGCGACTGGAACCGCGCTGATGAGGGACCGTATGGAAGGTACGGAGGGTATGAGCCGTATGGCGGAAGGGGCCCGATGAGCCAGCGAAGGGGTTACGGACCGTAAGCGGTATGGCCTTGCGAGATATTTGAGGAAGTAGAGTATGCAGTAGTATGAAGAGGCTTGGAATCTGTATCTCTTTGCAAGACTATGCGATATAGGTCTACTAACTATACTACTTTACTTAGTCAGAGCTAGGTACATTGAACCTGCTAGATAGTAGTCAACACCTAAATCATCATTTGCCCAAGACAACTATACGGTATGAAAAAAAGTTGCTGTTTACTGGAGCACAATTGGCTGTAATTGCCACAGCCCTATGGAATACTTTTGCTATGTATGATTTCATAATACATACTATCTCGCTCTTGAATGCAACCATGACATCTCATTGAAAGCAATTTCGATCGTGTGTGTATCATACCTATTCTTTTACCTGTACACCTTGTCCTTGTTGGAACCCCAAACATATTCTGCGAAGTCTTCCTTACTGCGAAAGACCGGCTCATCAATCCTTTTTGGCGAATGAAAAGATCTGGCGGAACTGCTCGTAGGGAACCGGCGCTGCATTCGGTTGCGCGTTCCATTCAGCGTACTTCTCAATCATCCTGGCTTCGTCGCTGTTGAGCTGGTCTGCAGGAATGGGGATTTCCATAACACCGTTGCTCGTAGTTAGGCGAGCAACCAATTCAACATGACCGACAGGATACGTCTGCTTCACTCCATTGGTTTCTGCAGGAGCAGTTGAAGTGCAGGGGATGGAGGAGTCTGCTTAGTCTAGTTAGGATCTACATGGCAGATACATTGCCTTCAGGCAGCGACAGCCATCTCACTTACTTGTTACACTCTCCTTGTCATCGCGAGACATCCCATCTTGAAAACTCGATAACCGAGATTTTTCTAGACGAAGCTTGAGTGGTCGACCAGAAGCACTTGCTGCATGTTTGCTTTTGGAGGTGGCTGACGGCGGTCGAGCATCAGCTGAGGAACGCGCGACTTTCTTTCTTGAGTTACGGGCGGGGGCGGGAGTGGAGGTGTCCTTATGGCCAGTAACAACTGTGTTTTCTTCCGTACCACTCATAGTCTTGTCTTCCACCCCGGCGATTTTCTCGTTACTCGGGGAATTATCCTCTGTCGCTTGCTTCGCGTGGTTTGATCCTTTTTCTGCAATGTCTTCTGTTAACTCGGCGGATTGGGAGGCATCTAGATTCGATACAGCGGAACGCCTGGCACTGCGACGTGTCGTCATCTGTGGAGTTGTATCCGTCTCAGTGCTAAGACCGCTGTGCATTAAACCTTGCTCCTGAACAGCGCCACGGATTTCACGCTGCTCGGATTTCCGTGGACGACCCACTATGCCACCATATCTACCGCGTTTGCGCTCTCCTTCTTGGGCAGTTGGTTCGCTCTTTCTCTTGATGACTTTGCGTGAATTTGGGGGTAGCCTATCTAAGTTAGAAGGCACTGCATCAGCTTCAGCTGCCAGAAGGTATGCAGGGGTAGATCCAGCCAATGAAGCCACATGGGTTTCAGACCCATTCACGGCAGTAAGAGGCGGCGTGGTGTCAGAGACTGCAAGAGTAGTAGCTGAAGCTGTCGCTAGATTGCGCGTCAGTCAAAATACTTCAATGGAATTCTTGTTTACGCACGGTTCTGCACCCCTATTTCTTGGTCAGGAGGTGGAGTCGAAGGGGTCTGGACTTCGACGATAATATTCCCGGGCTTCTCTGATGGTGCCTTTGTCGCAGCTGCTTCACCTTGAGTTCGTAAGCATGTAGTTCATAGCCCATGAAATCATATCATGCTTGATTTGATCTCGTTGGAAAACATAAAGCGGACAGAAGCCGTATAGTACTAGGTATATGGATGAGACTTACTTCGGTCGACTGGTTTCGGGCCCGGTTTGCCACCTCTTCCCTTTAGCTTCTTTGCTTTCTTTGGGATAGGCAGAACGTCGTCTTTGGGTAGATATCGACCATTTGGACCACGGACTTTACCGCCACCAGCATCCCGAATGGGGTCTGCCTTGACCTCCTCAGCATTTAGGCTGGATTGGTTCGGTTCAATGGTAACCGAAGGTGCTGCCATAATATCGTTGGTCACGCCTTGCATGATTCCCGTTTCTGTATTTTGCATAGCTTCGGCTGAGGATGTGGTAGGCTGTCGCTGTTCAGATTCACTCACCATTCGGTCGTCGGTCTCGGTAACCATTCCTATTTGTCTCTTGTTAGTTCGAAAAAGAGGTAAGCAGAACATGAGTGTGATAAGGTATCGAGGAGGGTAATTGTAGTGAGTGAAACAGAGTAGTCTAGTCTCGTTTTGGAACACAAACGTACCTGAGCACTTGAGATGATCTATCGTTGTAACTTCTGAATCAACAGAGTGCTTTTGAGATCCTGATTGCTGCATAGATTCTGCTGGTCGAGCAGATGAAAGAGAAACTGGAGTCTGTCGCGCTGGACCAGTATACTCTTGTTTGCACAGTTGATCGCTGCTTGGCTTCGTAGGAACAAACGACACTTGAAGCTGTGGGGCCGAAGAAGCTATATGAACCACTTTTTAGTTACTGCAGATTATGTATGAGTCCTTTGCTTACCATTCGGTGTGTCCAAGCGGTTGGATACAGATGATGCACCCAACTGCTCAGATGATGGTGTAGTCTTCCGTGTGCTATCAACCGGATACAGTACTCCTGGAGCGGCTTCACCACGCGCGTTGTTCCGAACAGTAGCTGATGACATCTCCTTGAAGTTTTTGTCGAAGAATGGCCATTTATCCTGGGCTTTATTAGTGAGCGAGCGTACCCGGCGATAAGCTCGATCCAATTGAGCGAAGCCTTGAGCAGTGCGTATGATTGCTGTGGGTTGATCTTTCTCTACGCCGAATAAATAGTTTTCCTGGATCCACGTCGCAAGCTCGATATCGTCCTGTGCCTCGCTTTCTCGAAGGTATCGATGGATGTCTGTTAAGGTTGCGACATTGATATAGCCAAACACTTCTTCGGGGAGTAGTGCAGTCGATGCGCTATGAACTGCAGGGCTGTAGGGGATATTAGAGCTAGGAACCATAGTCGCGCAGGCCAATCCAAACTGCAGTACTTGAATTGCCACGGTGAGGCAGTGCGGCGTGGAGGAACGATACAGAAATCAACTGTATAGCGAGGATTATTGTAGTATGCAACTCTCGATAAGTAAAGTAGTGAACATATCCAGGCTTTGCTATTGTTGCGCAACCAGAAGCGTCGGCGGTGAGGATTTTTGATCGGGCTGTGGCCGGAGTGGAACGGCACTTGGAACAACAGCACAGCACAAACGGCTAGAAAGTTTGTGCAACCGAAGTTGTGTACTCAGGAGATGATTACAAAGGCCTTTTGAGATACCGCAAACGCTTTTATTCGCCTGCGGGTATTAATCGAATGTGAGGGGTGAAAGTGAATGGTTAGGGCTAGCCCGTGCTCGTTCCAGAAATTCCGTAGCCTTCTAGGACACTTCAGAACGGCTACAACGTCATCATGTGACAACCCACTTGCCACTCGAGACTCCGTGATTCTAGGATATGTTTGTGAATTTCAAACTATCCAGACGTCTTGAACAGCTGCTGAGAATTAAAGCTAAAGTTCACAAAGGGCCCGAGCGTTCCAATTGAGGTGTGGGGCGGTTGGAGAGCCGGAGGTATTCCGCGACTGGCCACCAGCGTACACAGATTGCCGGGTAAGCGGCTCAATCAGCGCTGAATTCTTGCATCTTAATCGAGACTGAGGGCATACGATGGGCATATCTGGCCCATTTTGAAAGCAGCTATGAGCTCAAGACACTCTACAAGAAGCACAACTCGTATAAAGCTATGCTCGATAGCTCGTGCCATAATGATTTGGATGTAGGCTCTTTGAATCTACACACTTGACAAGCCTGTCCGCAGCACGAGTGCATTTCTCGTGAGTTCCATGAATGCCTCAAAATGCTGAAACGGACAATTTATCCGTGAGAATATTAGCACCAGAGCAGATTTGAGCAAGGAGTCAGAGGTTGTCTTGTCGAGAATCGTTTTCTACGATGCGTATGTGAGAAAAAGCAAACATCGTTGTAATTATCAGAGGTACAGGAGCCTAGAATACAGATATAGCCACAAAATGAAATCCAAATGCGTCTCCTGCCACTATTATCTAGCATCTTCAGGCCCACAAACCGCCCAAATCTCTTGTTGCCAGTTCATGGCATCCTCAGTTGGCATTATCGCCTCAGATCCGTCTGCTCACGCCATTGTGTCTCAATTCAACATCCTTCTCACTATTAGGCTAGAATTGGCCATGCTGCTCTCTCAATGCGAATAGCTCGAGGCAGTGCATCTAGGATGCTGTGAATCTCGTCTTCTCCCACCAAAAGAGAACCGATCGCGTCATGGTGAGTCTGAAACTGATCCAACAGGAAGCCAATGTGATACCAAGGCTCCTGTATCAGGCTGGGACAGCTGTTACGGGTTATATAGCCATCAACTGCAATAATATCGCCACTGGAGTACAGTACAGAGGCTAGCTATGACGTCTTTAAGGCAAACGCTCGCCTCCACTACCGCTAGACAAAATCATGTTGTGACAAGAGGGTAAAGAAGGAGCAGCGCACGACTAAGATGTTCAGGCATATGTCGCTGGTTCGAAACTTCACCAATTGGAATCGAGAACCCGGCTCCATGTTCCTCCGCATCTGCAAATGTGTTGAAGAGTCGTTTTCTATCCAGAGGATACGTGTCTGCTCCCTCTTCGAACCACGAAAGTACGCATGATCTCCCGAACATGTGGCCGCAGGGTTGAAGGCGGATAGGTGAGTGCGTTTTGCTATATCTCTCTTTACATATCGGGCAGGGACTTTGTGTTGAGATTGCAGCGGCAGGAATCAAGTTTTCGATAAAAGCTTTTCGAGAAGGCAGCCTGGAATAGAATGACATCGTGACAGCTTCGATTGCGATAAGAGCAAGGCTTGTAGAAAGATAGAATTTAGCCATGAGCTTAGATTACATCATGTGTTATAGAAAGAAACAATCGGAGAATGAGACAACTGTGAGTCTGCAGGCGTGCCTAAGATGTTTTGCTGGTATCAGTTTATGAGACATTGATTCTCAGCCCGCCCCGATGTTGTGGTACGCAGCCCTCTGTTGATCTACCTATAGTATGTTCGAAGCTAAATTGTTGTACACCAGCAATCAGCGTGCTCAAAAGGTCAATGCAGAAGGATATCCAGAATCTAGTGATAACCAAATTAGGTAAGCATGACATAGTATTAGATTTTGGGATTCAAAGGAACAGAATCGCTTTGTATAGCGCTGAATTAGTTTCATTGAATTACAGTCTTCTCACTTTTCTAGCTTGACCATACTCTTCCACAAGGTCTATACGCCGTTTTCGGAACATGGAAAAACCAGAAGAAGACATGCTTTTAATCTTGGCCCCGCTTTGACTGCATAGAATTACTTTTTGAAGATGTTTGCAGCCAGGTGATTGACTCTCTAGGCCATACTGAAAGCACGACGGGCCGTTCTGTGAGCTCCGCGGCGCACGTGCTGGTGTAGATACGTTGTGCTTCTGGAGTTGCTCGGTAGTCACGGACTTCCAGATAATCTTCGAAGCCCGCACGGGACTGCTCAGCGGCATTCCCAGATCCGACACCTTATCAGGCACCTTGACGCCTTCTTTCCATCTTATATATAGCTCCCTTAGGTCTGCCTTGATTTCCCGATGATCACTCTGTACTACCCAGGCACCAAGCTTGTTTGATGACTGAATCTTGAAATGAGCTACGGGGGGAGCGATCGCAGTAGGTCCTTGCTGACACAAAACGTCCCATGTCTCTTTGCGAAACCACTGCGCAACGTAAGACATGGGCACATCTGAGTACTCTTTGCCTCCAGCCTCATCAATCATGGTATAATCCGCCCAGGCTTTGCGCATTAGGAGATGTGTCCCTGACCCTGATCTATCTTGAGGGTTGATGATGCAGCCAAACATGAAATGCTCCCAGCTATAACCCCATTCAGTATCTGGAGAGTCGGCTCGGATATATGGCTCGCACAGATTGCCCCGTCGTACCACACCAATCGCATGGACGATCTCATGCACAAGCGTAGTCGCGAAGAGGAAATCGTGCCGAAACTGTGCACAACGAGAGGCTGCAGCGTACTGACCGCTAGTATAGTAACTTTGGAAGTGTTCCGCCAGCTCGATCTTACTATAATGTCTGTGCTGTAACAGTTTGAAGCATGTTGTACCCGAAAATGAATTCTCGTTGTCTTCTGGTACGTTTTCGACTGAAGGCCTCTTGTCAAGCA
Organism: Curvularia eragrostidis; assembly: GCA_020744315.1. NCBI lineage: Eukaryota > Fungi > Ascomycota > Dothideomycetes > Pleosporales > Pleosporaceae > Curvularia > Curvularia eragrostidis. The sequence goes on along the minus strand of JAIRCK010000021.1, from coordinate 244,846 downwards.
AAGTACGAGCATATACCCGCTTTGCAGGTGCCTGAAAATGATATGAGATATTATTGCTGAGATCTTCCAGAGCGCTACGCACGCCAAACAAATATGACTGGTGCTTCTCTGTAGATACACCAGTTAGGGGATTGGAAAGATATGTTTTGCATGTGCCACTGATAACACCTGTGAATTCGCGGCCGTAGAGTAATGGTACAAAGAAGGAAAGAAGCGTATCATGGGTAAGAAAATGCGATGCTAGTTGCAGCATCTGCTTCATTGGCCCTTGGCAATCCAACTTTGAGAATACAGTGTGAATTGGATTATCCAGGTTTCCTGGTAGAACACTATAATCCTCTAGGAGTTTGAAACGGTCATTCTTGTTGCATGCTGCAATGAGTCCGTTGATCCCGGAGTTGGTCTCTGGGGTACTGGGCTTCTGTCGTGGTATTGAATTCATCCTTGCCGTCGGTCATGTAGCTGAGATCTGTCCATCTGTACCGAGAGATTTTGCATGGTATACATACAACAGAAAGGCTCATTGTTCAATTTAACAGTAACGCCCTGAGACAAAGCTCAAATGTGAGGAATCGTATCGGCAATGTTCGAATGCACAATGCAGGGGCCGCAACAAAGCTAATACTATACATTGTATTCATAAATTCAAGTGATCACTTCAAAACTTATGAGATGCGAAACGCGTGGACAAGGGTGGTCTCTCATATCAATCAGCCTCAATTTTATATGACTTACAGATGAATGAGCCTGGAAATTCTGTTGTTTCCATGTTCTTTTCAGACTTACGTGCATTCCAGAGCCGTGCACTCACGACTCGTGCATTACGATGCAAACAACGGTGAGTGTGACTTGATTGCGACGTTTACATGGCTCGGAAACTGGGGTTGCATCGAGTATGACATATGAATAATACTCTTATAGGTAAAGAAATGAGGACACCACTGTGAGAGCCTTAGGAGCAGCGCACTGTCACGTGCTATCGCGTGAGTAGCGCGTCTGTGCTACCCTACATCACACGCCGCAGTGCTTGTTGGCTGTTTGTCACTTTCACTATCGGACAGGTGCAGGCTCACTCTCACCGCAGGTACTGAGGTGACACTAGCTGTCGATAGGCGTCATGTGCCTCGCTACAAGATGCATCACTGCCATCTCTTCTCCACCGGACCCATCAACCTCAGAACCAACCCCAAGTCGATGATCGCATCTACCTCGCTCCATAGTCAACATGGATTGGGACAACTTTAATCAGTGTGCGAAAAGACTTGCTCCTGAGAAAGCACTCAACGCGAACCAGTATTTGATTGGCATTCTTGACCACCGAAAGTCCATACACGATGAGTTGAAGAGAAGAGATTTCTGCTGGATGATCGCTGATGGGGTAAGTGCAACATCCCCTTTAAATACTACTAAAGTGTGCGATGAGCAGCGCACCTAATCTTATCATCACTCTTCAAGCTCACGCGACTGTAGGAGACTCGGAGCCATCAAATCCGTGGAATATACCAGACGCGTCGTGCCGTGCAGGGCATTCAGCTCTACTTCAAGGATACACCTGTCACCGACAGTGATCTCATCGAGAGTTTCGTCGAACCCGAAGATAATTTTACTGTGTTTACGACTGCAAATTATGCGCGAACTGATGCGCAACGCTCAACATCTGCGTTACCACTTGGAGGAGAGCCGGACGCGCAAGTCAGTCAAATATCAGGTCACAGTGATGCCGTGAGCTCATCTGCTGAGTTACGCGACTGCAACGACGCTACTATATTGGATGCGGAACAAACACATGTCAAGGAAGAAAGGCCGTCTTCATCTGTACTAACGTCTTTGCCTTTGAGTAATTCACCTACGCCTTTCGGCTCCGATAACGACTCCAGCTTGACTCCACAAGGGGACATTGAAGATAGTCTTATCTCTCTCGACAGACACATCCAGCAGGTCATCAAACTGCAAGACGCCGATATCCTTGAGGCTGGCGTGGCTCGAGCGATCGTGATTCTTGGGAACTTCAAGCATACTCTTTCTCAGTACGTTGCATCTACGCCCAAGGCAAAGATGACTCAATGGACAAAGGCTATAGAAAACGCCACTCTACAAGCTGAGTGCAAACGCACCATCATAGGTGTAGTGGGCAATACAGGAGCTGGCAAGAGTAGCGTTATCAATGCAGTGCTTGATGAAGAGCGTCTTGTCCCTACAAACTGCATGCGGGCTTGTACTGCTGTTGTTACCGAGATTTCTTGGAACAGCAATGCCAGTGCTTCTAAATATCGCGCGGATGTCGAGTTCATCAGCCGAGAAGATTGGGAAAGAGAGCTTTCAGTTCTGACGCAGGAGTTCTTGTCCGGGAATGGTACTCTCTCGCGCGAGGCCCATGACCCAAACTCTGATGCCGGTATTGCATGGGCAAAATTTCATGCCGTGTACCCATATATAGCAAAGGACGAGGTTAAAGCAAGCACCATACCTGCGCTTATGTCAAAAACGTCAGTCAGTAGCGTTCTCGGAACCACCAAACAGATATGCATGGATCGATCAAAGGATTTCTACGTTGCGCTTCAAAAGTATGTTGACAGCAAAGAAAAGGTAGTCGACAAGGGGAAGAACAAGAGTACAGATAAGGGCAAAGGCCAAGGACAGAAACTCGTTCCTGACATGGAGTATTGGCCTTTGATCAAAGTTGTCAAGATATATACAACTAGCCCAGCGCTTTCAACAGGCGCTGTCATCGTCGATCTTCCAGGTGTTCAAGATAGTAATGCTGCTAGAGCTGCTGTTGCTCAAGGTTATATGAAGCAATGCACCAGCTTGTGGATCGTCGCTCCCATCACTCGCGCGGTAGACGATAAAGCAGCCAAGACCCTTCTTGGAGACTCTTTCAAACGACAACTGAAATTAGACGGCGGAATTTCGGGCGTAACATTCATCTGCTCAAAAACGGATGATATTTCCATTACAGAGGCAATTGGCAGTTTGGAGCTAGAGGAAAAGGCTGAGGAGCTCGAAGAGCAACATAAGAGCTGCAATGAACAAATCGAGAAGGCTTTGAGCAAAATCTCAGACTTGAAAGATTCTCAAAAAGTCTACAAAAGCGTAATCAGGAATGCAACCAGCGACATTGAGACTTGGAAAATGCTTCAAGAGCAACTAGAACGAGGAATACCAGTGTACGCACCCACCAATCGGCCTCATAAGCGCAAAAAGTTTGGTGCAAACGACAAACCAAAGAAGAAAAGACAGTCAGTCGAAGATGATTCTGACGATGATTTTTTCCGTACCAACCATCGATCATCAAGCAGCGAGGATGAAGTACAGTTCCAAGCTGAGCGAGTCAAATTATCTGAATCAGATGTCAGCAAAAAGCTGGACGAGCTAAAGGAGGTCAGAAAGAGTGCTCAAGCAGAAGGCATTCAAGCACAAGATAAAATCGGTGAGTTGAAAACTCAGGTTCACAAGCTGGAAACCGATAAAAGCAACATCGAAGCAGAGATGAGCCATATCTGCATTGCTGAACGCAATCGCTACTCCAAATTAGCAATTCAGCAAGATTTTGCCTTAGGCATCAAAGAGCTCGACCAAGAAACTGCTGCTGAAGCAGATGAGGATAGCTTTGACCCGGAAGAGGAGATACGAGATTACGAACAAGTCGCTCAGTCATTGCCTGTCTTCTGCATCAGCAGTAAAGCGTATCAAAAGTTGTGTGGACATATGGAAAAGGATGTTGGTGTGCCAGGTTTCTTAGATGCAAAGGACACGGAAATTCCACAGCTTCAAGATCACTGCCGAAAGCTCACAGAGGCTGGACGTATCCAGACGAGCCAGAGCTTCCTAACGAATTTTCGCCTACTGTTGAGTAATTTCGCGTTGTGGATACTAGAAAAGGATTCGACCTTGAACATGACTGACAAGGATGAACAACAACTTGGCTTCTTGGAACGCACGTTGAAGGAGTTGAGGGTCGATTTCGATCAGATCGTACACACTTTTATCGAGAAAGTGCGGTCCGAGACGAAACATAGAATATTCGACAGGGTTTCAGAATTCATCAATGATGCCATCGAAGCCGCACCAGAGAAGGCCTACGCTTGGGGAGAAAAAGATCAAGGTGGTCTCAGGTGGGCTTCCTATAGAGCTGTTGTATGTCGTAATGGTGTTTTCCATTCTCCAGCAGCAGGGCACCGTGACTTCAACTCCGACCTGGTTGAGCCTATTCTGAAGCCGCTCGCTCCGATTTGGGAAAGCACCTTTCAGAAGTGTCTTCGAGAAACGATCACTATATACGTTAGTGATTTCAGCAGAGTTCCTCGCAAATTCCACAAAGCCGTCGAAGCGCGCGCTGAATTCATTGGCATTGAACCCGCGACTCTGTCCATCTTGAGCATGAAGATTCCCCAATACGAACATCTTATCGCGTATCTCGACGTTTCTCTCGTCATCAAGATGAACGAGCTTCAACGCGAAGCCAATCGTGATTTTGCACCTTGCATAGCGGACGCCATGCGTATTGGCTATGATGCATGCGCCGCTGAGCATGGCAAAGGAACGTTCAAACGGATGAAGGAGCTCATGGCAGACCATGTTGAGCTTGCACGACGCACCATGTTTCACACAGCGGTACAGAGAGTAAACAAGCGTCTTGACGGCATGTGCGACAAGCTAAAAGAGTTGATGGAAAAGGAACTCGCGGAGATCACTAATCAGATGGACACTAACTATAGGGGCACGTTTGGTAGGAAAGCTGGTGACCAATTTACTCAGTCACAACCCAAAAAACACGCCGAACCGAAATCAGCGCTTTATCGGATCTTGAGAGGTGTAGATGCGCAGTTCGAGCCTCTCGCAAATGGAGATATTAGTCCTGTGAGCGAAGCTGCGTACGTTGGTATCCAGGGCGAAGCACCAACTCAGTACGGCAAATGCAAGCACAGCGACGTCGATGATACCGTACAGGGTACTTTTGATGAAGCATACCATGAGAACGTCGATATCGACAGAACTATGGAGGATGAACTCCAATCTAGGGATCATGAACTCACTTCGCGTAACCAGGCATACGTCGAAGACGACATGAGTGACGGCGAGTAGGCCAGTGTATCTATTGACGTTGACGACGCTCGGCTGAACAAAGAGTTTGCCCTTTTCCCTTTCCCTACCATGATGATGGCAAAAATTCATGATAATATGAAATACCCCCTTTCCCTGGCTTTCTTTCACTGACGGCCCCCTCTACACTCCCAATGTTCCTTGGAGATGCTCAATGGATCTCGGTGTCAGTAGGATACAACCGGTAGGATGAGGCGGTCTGACACGGTAGTATCTGGGAGGAACATGAGCGAGCAGTTAGCAGATTGTATCAGTATCTTTTAGGCGCACAGTACGCTTCGTCACCTGCATGTATTCAACATGCCGCGACAGCAGCGCCAGATACAAATTCAACACACATGTATATCAAGTTTTGTTTGTTTTGAGAGAGTGACATGTGCTGCAAGTGAAGCCTATGCAAATGCCCTATTCTACGCCTGAGAAAAATAATGCTCCAAGGCCAAAAGGATAACCGTGAACCGACCCTATAAACGCCGAGTTTTTATGCCATACCCAATAACGGAACACAACCAGCAGCGTCTAATCGTCCCACTCTTCATCCAAGTTGTCTATCAACCTATCCTCGTCTTCGTTGCGCCGTCCTCTCCGCGCACTATCCTGGCCCAACGAGACGCGATTGTAGCCGCGACGGGAAGGCATGAAGCGGGCACAGGAAGAAGTCAGGATGATGAACATGTCCTTTGCATTGTCAGCATCCCAAGAGGCCAGAGGAGATGGATCACATCATGGCATGGCTATGCTGCTGGTCTTGCGAAAGCATCTGAGAAGACTTACCGTGAAGAAGCGCCAGATGCCAGCCCACATTGCGTAGTTGGGCAGTTGGCGCCATCCGCGCTGGTGCATGACGGTACGCTGGTAGACGCAGCCACCGACGAGGTAGACCAGGACGGCGATCATGACCATGACGCCGAATACACCGCCAGGGCTAAGAGCTTGTGCTGCCTGGTGTACGCCGCCGCATGCGAAAGGCGAGCGGCCTTCGAAAAAGTATGCACAATCATCTATGGCGGCGACAAAGGATACAGATGTTTTAGCGAGCGGATCCGAGTCACAGAGGAGGGAGATGACTGTCGTCTTGCGACGTTCGGGCTCCTTCTTCTTCTTTCCCTCTTTGTCCTTATCCTTGTCCTTGCCTTTGTCGTCGTCGTCGCCATCGATGATCTCCCGCGAGTCGAGGGAGGCTGGCTCGAGCGCGCGCTTGGACTTTGACGGCGAGGAGGGGCAGAGCGAGCCGCCGGTATAGTTGAGGATGAGTTTGCGACCGCGGAAAATGGGTTCTGAGCTCTCGAGGCTGTTGCGCGTGGTGTGTCAGCATGGCGCATTTAACAGCGTGTATGTTCTGCTCGCAGGTGCCTATGGCTACCTCGCCCTCCCCACCCCACCACTCTACCTCCCACACCATGCTTCTTTGCGGGAGCACACTCACCCAATGGCCCATTGCTTGCTACCCTTCTCGTAGAAGGCGCTGACATTTCGCCAGAGCGATTTGTCAAGATCTTGTACTTCGTCCAGCTCCTCTACCACGGGCCCACAGAAGTTAATCGTGAAGTTAGCGCCATAGTCGTAGCCTCTGGCATGCCAGCTGCCCTCGTCGCCGTCCTTCTTGCTACTCTTCTTGCCGTCCGTCTCCGAGGGAGCGAGGCGGCGCATGGGATTGAGGTCGAAGAAGCGCTCCGTCGTGGGCGAGATGACGGTACATGGCTTGAGCGGCTTGTCCGAGGCGGCAGTCGCAAGAGATGCCGACGCTGCGAGGAGCACAAGGGCGCGCAGAATGTGTATCATGGTGGGCGTAGTCTGCGCACAGCGCAACCGGATGATACTCGATGGTGACGGTGAAGACAGCGCTGGGCCGATCGCCTATTGCATTCGCAACACGTTGACTTCCGGAGCTGCCACCCATGTCGCAATGGCTTGCAGCGGCAGCATCCCTGGCCGGCTGGGGCTTAGTGCGGTTAGTATCGCCAAGCCTGGTATGTGCGCGTCATCACGGCTGCCAATGTTCCGGCTGTCTCTCCCATCGACTGACGCGCGCGGTCCAGCATTCGACCACATAAGAAGACCCTGTCTTCCCACTTGTCTTTCTGTCAGGCGACGCGTCGAGCATTGGTCGGAAAGAGCCTGGGATCATCTGTTGTTGTGGAGTGGAACGCGTCGGACCCCCTTTTTTATCCAAATTCGTTTGTTTGTTTGTACGCGACACCACACGGGATTGAAAGAAATTGAGAATACATCTCGACTTCTGAAGGAATGGCAAAAGAAAGCGCGGACAAGGGCGTCAAGAAGCTCGCCGGAGAACCTCATGGCTACGAGTTCTTCGGACCGTAAGTATTCTGTCGCGGACCCTGAGCCATTCTCGCGCTAACCTCATTTGCAGTCCTGGAGCTTTCCTCATATCCTTTGGTCTTCCAGTCCTGGTCTACGTCTTCACTTTCGTGTGCAATGACATTTCCGGATGCCCTGCCCCTGTGCTCCTGCATCCTCACAGCTTCAGTCTTGAGCAACTGAAGAAAGAGGTCGGGTGGCCTGGTTTCTCTGGATTGCTCAGCACGAAGGCTCTCCTTGGTACGTTGGGCTACTACTTCCTGAGCTTGGTCCTGTACAGCTTCCTCCCTGGTGAGGAGCACGAAGGCACTGAGCTTAGGACCGGTGGCAAGCTCAAGTACAGGTTCAATGGTAAGTTATGTCACGTGCCAATAGTCGATTGCGCTGATTCAGTACAGCCTTTTACTCTGCTCTCTTCATCATGACCGTCCTCGGAGCAGGAACCATCGCTCAAGGAGCCGACTTTCCTGTCTGGACATTTATCCATGACAACTACATCGGCATTCTCACCAGCAACATCCTCATCTCCTACGCTCTGGCCATCTATGTCTATGTTGCGTCTTTCAGCGTCAAGCACCCTAAAGATCCCTCGATGCGAGAGCTTGCAGCAGGTGGCCACACTGGCAACATGCTGTACGATTGGTTTATCGGACGTGAACTGAATCCGCGTGTCAACTTGCCCATCTTTGGAGAAGTAGATATCAAGGCGTGGTGCGAACTTCGCCCAGGAATGCTGGGATGGATCATCTTGGATCTTGCCTTTATTGTGCAGCAATACCGCAACTTTGGTCGCGTTACCGATTCTATCATCCTCATCACGGTTGCGCAAGCCGTCTATACTTTTGACGCCTTGTACATGGAGCCCGCCATCCTGACCACCATCGATATCATTGCCGATGGTTTTGGTTTTATGCTTTCGTTTGGCGACCTTGTCTGGGTTCCCTTTACTTACTCTCTCCAGACGCGATACCTCTCCGTCTACCCTGTCGAGCTTGGCCTGACTGGTGTGGCTGGTGTCTTGGCCGTCCAGGGCATTGGATACTACATTTTCCGTGCCGTCAACAACGAGAAGAACCGCTTCAGGACTAACCCACAAGACCCGCGTGTCAAGCACCTCAAGTACATTGAGACGGCTGCTGGCTCCAAGCTCTTGGTGAGCGGCTGGTGGGGCATGGCTCGCCACATCAACTACCTTGGCGACTGGTTCATGAGCTGGTCCTATGTGCTGCCGACTGCCATGTCCGGATACATGATCAAGAACGCTGCTCAGGACCCCATTACAGCTGCCCAAACCGACGCCTACTTTTTCAAGGACAGCTACGGCAAGTATGTTGTGCCGGGCGAGGCCAAGGGCTGGGGCATGATCTTTACCTACTTCTTCATGGTCTACTTTGCCGTCCTGCTCATCCACCGCGAACGCCGTGACGAGGAAAAGTGCAGGAAGAAGTACGGCAAGGACTGGGACCGCTATGTCGAAATGGTTCCTTGGAGGATCGTCCCTGGTATCTACTAGGAGAGCGTTTCTTCCCAAGAGGGATTGAGGATGTAGCGCTACCGTGTCAGTGGTTGAAGACGTGCATCCATCCATCCATCTACGCGCATTCTGCACGCTGCGCCTTTTATCTTATTGCTTTTTATTGTGTCGTTTTGACATTTTACGATGGAATGCTACCGCTCAAATGGTCGGTTGAAGACATGCATCACACATTTTTATAATCACTCTTCATCTAGACCACAGGATGGCATGCTACCGTTTCGAAGCACGGTTGAAGACATACATCATTTCTATAATTTTTTTCTTTTTTCTCACAAAATGTACGATGGATGGAATGCTACCGCGTCAGTATGGTTGAAGACATACATCCCGTGTAGTTAGAAAAATATGACTTGAATGGAACCCTTTTTGGGGGGTTTTACACACACACAACAAAGCTTCTGCGTATTGTTAGGATCGTGATACAGAAATATGGTGTCGTATATATTACATAGATTACAGTTATGTATCTATATATAGATTTATTCTATCGTGAGCTGGACCAGCAGCAAAACAAGGTCATGTATCGTGAAGTATCTATCTCTCTTCGCAAACAATATCGTTCATGAACACATAAAGAACTTCGTGAAGGACTGGAAAAAGGGGGGATTCTATCTCACAGCCGCCCCTTTCCTATACGTCCTCGTCTTCTCATCCCAGCCATCATCTCCCGCCCTCCTGCTGCCTCCATGATGTCTCCTCTTGCTTTTAGCCCCGCTATCACTACTCTCGTCACTTCGCAGTCGGTCCTGTGCGTATTTGCGACCACCATAACCGCCTAGTACTAGGCCGGCTGCGGTACCCAGACCAGGGAAAATGGCATCCCCGATAATGGTGCCGGCGCCCGCTCCAAGGAATGTATCGCGCGTCTTGTGCGTCTCCTCGTGCGCTCTGTCGTGCGAGCGCGACTTGCGCGACTTGTGGTGACGTCGTGATGATGAGGAGGGGTAGTCGCGGTCATGGTCACTGTAGTCTGAGGAGTCATATGCACGCTCATGTCGGCGCGAGCGGCTGTGGTGCCGGTGCGAACTGCTGTTGTGGTGATGGTGATGATGGTGGCGATGGCGCCGAGGCGAATAGTCGTCATCAGACACTGAGCCTAGGCTGGTGCTGCGGTCCGAGTCTTCGTCTGCAAAGTGTACACGCGGGGGTTGCGAGTGGCTTCTTTGATGCTGGAGCGGTACGCCGAGATAGCCACTTGGTTGGCGTTGAGGCTGTGGCATAGGTTGTGGCATCGGTCGCGGAGAAGGATAATAGCTCCCTGGCGGTGTTTGTGGGTAGGGCGCTGTCATTGCATGTGGTTGAGGTGGTTTCTCGGGATATGTTTGGTGGGGCAAGTAACCATGAGACTGTTGTGGTCGTAGTGGTGGTGCTTGAGACTGCGTAGGGTATGATGGGGGCGGCGTGTTTGCGTATGATGGTGCCCCGTATGGTTGTTGGTATTGTGGCGGGTTTGGTGGCTGCGATTGGTATGGGTTTGGCGGATGGCTACCTTGAAGCTCCTGGGCGGCTTGCGTGCCCAGATAGTATTCTTGTGCTGCCATGTCTTGCAGACTTCTCGCAACAGGTCGTACGTTTTTTGCTGTTGTGATCGTTGCGACAGTGAGGAACAACAAGGACCTAGAAATAGCAGAAAATAGAGGCGAAACAGACGTCTTGGAAGCCTTGGCCGAACAATATATACCTATCGAACGCCGAGGGTCTCGTGCAACTGTCACCAGTCACTGATTAGTTAGCCGAAACTACGTCATCCTAGTCAATAGGTCGGTTCGAAATCTGCTTAGTGTGCATATCGGAATGTCCGGAGAGCTTGGCTGAGCTACCATTGCAAGAATGATAGGCGCTGATGATCTATGGGGAAGACCGGCAGAATCGCCCGGAGGGTTCCTTGTGCTGCAAGTGAATGGCATCTTGCTGACGTAATGAACCCCATGGGTGTATTCTGAGTCAAGGGAACACTTTCTTAAGTATAGGTAAGCTGTCATGTACTACAAACATAGAGTCGGCAGACTATAGCAATTTTTTATGATGAGTTGATGAGTTGATGATATTGTCAGATGCGGCTATTGCGGGTCAAACTGCGCGCCAAGACAACAAGGCACGCTTGCGCCACGCAGGCTGGGCAATAATATTAGGATTTGGTCGCCACACCTGTTCTGACCAGTGGTACGCTTGACGGCGCTTCTGCATCTGTTGGTTGTTCGCCATAGTCCTTACGCATGGGCACCCCCTCGATGTTCTTGACTTTTTTGCCTTCCTGCCACATGATGATGCCAGCCGCACCAGCCACAATACAAGCTAGTGCGACAAACAGTCCCGTGGCCCATGATGGTCTCTGGATGCGGTCATAATGCCACATGTAGAAGCACAAGCATATCTGAAACAAAGTGTTCCAAACATTGAACCAGACGACAACATCCATGGTCCAGCTTCTGGTCGGCGGGGCGCGAATTGCTGTCGGTGGTGGGTCTGGGATCGTCTTGATGGGGATGGGTACCGCAGGGTTCTCGGGATCGACCGTAGTCGCGTCCGCGTCGTCTGGCAACTGATCTGAGCCAGGAAGTCGAAACCACCCTCGGTGTATACCCGCCAGGCGTCGAATACCCGTCTCTTTGCGCGCTGACCCGCCAATCCTCCACCATGCCCACCAGTACAGATCACGGAAGCGCCATGGGGCTAGACCAAAGCCTGTAACGCAGAAGAGAGCGTTGAGGATTTGCGAGTCTATCTCTATCCACTTTCGCCGTGGCGAGTTGATGTCATCGCAGGTAGGCGTGCACATGGCTGGCGCAGCATTGCAGAGAAGGAGGAACAACATGCCGCCCCATGCAACAACGTTGAGACTGTACAGTGTGATAAGGAAGCCGGCAGGGGTCAGGAACCATTTCCAGAAACTCCTGACACCGATGGCAAGGGACTGCTGCCAGGGAAGCTTGGGGGGCGGAATGTAGCCATTTGCATACTGTGAACTGTCAGTATTGTTACAATAGGCAAAGGGGCCAGGCAGTTGACATACCCGCCCTGAAGATGTTCTCTTGGGCTGCTGTGGCCTGTCACCATCGGCCTGCTCTCTTGCTAAATCGTAGCTCTTCTTCGACAGTGCACCAGAGGTAGAATTGCTATGCTGTGTGTCCTGTCCTGCGATCTCATGTGTGTCTTCCTCAGCCAAGACAGAAAAGGTCTTAGTGTTGAACGCGTCATCTGACAAGGCCTTTTGTGTCGCAGGATACGGGCGCTCTGGCTGGTCCGATGTTGTTGTTGTTATTGTTGCAGTCGCAGGCGTTCGCGTTCCAGACACTCGCTGACTGGCTCGAGACCCTGCTCGACTGCGCTGGGCGTGTTCATTCCAGCCTTCAGAGCCAAAAGAGCCTACTCTGATATCTGAGAGAGAGGGCGCCTTTGCTACGGCTGTCCCAGTCGCTGCCCACATGCCGGGCGGGGGACTTGCCTGCATCAGCCTGCCAGTCGCGCTGCGAAGTCGACTCGAAACAGTCGATGCATTTGTAGAGGTTCGCTCCCGGGCATTGGCGGAAGAGGCATCCGGGTCAGGCGATGTGTCCTGGTTGGCGATATCTTGGGGCTGCGGAAATGGCACCGGCGTGGAGACGCTGCTGTTGGAGGGCGCCATGAGCAGCAGAGAGGATGGCTGTGCCGTGTCCCTGGCTATAAAGTAAAGTTCGGGCGTATTCCCCCACGGCTCAATGGGCCAGCCAAGATGATTGACGGTGGCTAGTGCAATGTAGTGGTGCCTTGGCGGGATCCTTGCTTTGGTTAGGTTATGACTTGGGACGGTATATGACGTCCGAGGCAGGGCGCGAAGAGAAGAATGGCCGGTGTCTTACTGTCGGCGACATGGCAAGCTTATACTGGCGCGAAGACTGCGGAGGATGGCATGGAGGGAGACGGGCTAGACTGCGTTGGAAGGGGGGTTCCTGGGGTGTCGCGCCCCGGATCCACTTCCCTGCGTTGTTAAGCCACACGCTAAAGGCACGTTGGATCTCTCTTGCAGCACGACGACGCGTTCAGCGACTGCGCCACAATCTGGAGCGCGCGTCATGGGTTGTGTAGTATGTAATGTATAACATGATTGATTTTTCTCATACTATGTATTTGTTGTTTCTCATGTTCCATGGAAGATACATCCTTACCACAATCTTAGTCGGAATGGCCTCTACAGCATAAACTGGCGCTAGCAGTGCGCAATCCCGTGATTTAGTCCTACCATGCTGCTGTACTGCTCGCTCAAAGCAGTACGAGGGCACCAGCAACGGCTGCCACAAGCGGAATCTGATCAGCCTTGGCATTGAATGCTGCAGCGTTGGGCGTTGCCGAAGGCAGTGAGGAGGTAGTCCGGGTTCCTGAGCTGCTTGGGCTGGCCGTGGGAGAGCCACTGGCGCCAGAAGATATGGGCGTCTCGCCCGCAGGAATCGACATGACGCCAGTGACGGAGGAGAGAGAAGAGTCTGTGATTATTGACGCAACAGACTCGGGCCGCGGCCGCGGTAGGGGCACAGGTGTAAATGTGTTGACACCACTAGAGCCTGGGCAAGTCAGTGCGTGCTGCTGGCATGCATATACATACAGTGGTCTGACAGAAGTTTGTCCTAGTACTGTATACATAGTGTACAGAGTAGTGCCCTTGTACTTACATGCTGAAGACGGGCAAGGCGGCATCAAGCAGTTCTGCTCGCAGGCCCATGGGTCCGAAGGCGAAACCGTTTGAATGGTGTAGATCTGTTGCTCGGTCGGTGAGGGGCTGACAAAGGGTGAGGTTACGACTGAGACGGCGGTGGTGCTGTCTTGCGCAACGGCAACGCTAGCCAGAAGCAGCCATGTGGGGAGGGCGATGAAGCTGGAGACGGACGCGCGCATGATGATTCTGTCTCGACGATGGCCGTGTTGATTTGGTAGATATATTTGAAGGCTCGAGGGAGAATGCAGCAGACAGCAGAGGCCGCGCGGTAGATGTGGCCTGGCTGCAACGCGCGATATAAGAGCAGCACATGTGCCAAAGGCGCTGCCTAGCGGGCATGCTGAGTGGAGGGGTGAGGCCTCGAGATCTTCGCGACCTTCCGCAACCGCATAGCTTCCTTTTCCCCCCAGCTCTTTGCGAAACCATTAGACCGCCAATTAATCTGGACATCGCCGTGGTGCCCAGACCCGACCATGACGACGTCTGCTGTGCGCAGCGGCGTGAAACCGGTCATCGCCCCGGCCCCGCTGCAGACGTTCGTATCAGCGCCGTCCACGCCAGACGCACCCACGACTCACCTTCCCAATGAGACGTCGCTCGCCCGCCAGATCCTGCACAATCTTCAGCACCAGCACTACTGGACCGCCCTGCGCATTCACACCCACTCGCCCATCACTGGCCGTCCGCTGCCCCGTCCGCTCGTCTCTGGCCTCCCGCCCCAGCGCCTCTACGTCCACCCCGACGAGCAGGTCGAGCTGCTCAAGAAGGCCGACCGCGAGCGAAAGGCGCGCGCCGCCGGCGAGGCTGTTGGCCTCGACGTCAAGGCTGAGCCCGAGCGCGAATGGATCCTGCCCACCCGGCTCAAGGAGCAATGGACGCTGCGGAGGCTGGCCGGCGTCTTTGATGCCATCAGCATCCTTCCGCCTGCCCAAGAGGCGGTCACGACAGATATCGACAGCCCACCCAACCCCTGGCGGACCACCAAGCGCGTAGTGCTGGCAACAGTCGACACGGACAGCACTGTCGTCTACTACATAGTGCACGATGGCGTGGTCAAGCCGCGCCAGAACTGAGCCTCTGCGACTCGGACGAGCAATAGAGAAACATACATTGCCAGACTGACTATCCAGCCCATCTGTCTGACTGACATACCCCGCGCTCGCCATGGCTTCATGGAATCTCCCTCAAGACCGTGTCTCCTGCCTTCGGCTTCTCGTAGAAGCGCTCCATGTCCACCTCGGTCTCTGGCGGCAGCTGGTGCGCCTCTGCCCACTTCCGTATAGCCTCGTAGTCGCGACATCGATGTTTCGTGTTGAAGTCAACAAACGGCATCGGCTCCGGCTCGCTCTCAGGCTGCCACCATACTTGGCCCAGCACGCCCACATCCGGGTTGCACCTACCACGATGGTCATTAGCCGTCGCCCGAGCAATGGGCCGCCCAAGACGCACATGAGGACCTGCCGGAGAGTATCCAAGCAGTGTGTCGTGTGCGCACGCACAATATACTCGCTGTTCACAAAGGCACCTTGCTTCTGCGCCAGATAGTAGTCGTAGTTCCAATGCAACGTCTTGCGAAGGAGGTCCTCCGAGCAATCAGTATCAATTTACGGTTGAATGACACTCTGCTACTTACTAAGCAATGCAGGTGATGCAGCCCTTCGACGTTGGCTGGGAAGCCGCCACCGTACTCTTTACTGACTTTGACTTGGTCATGGCGCAGTCCGGTTCGTTCTGCTTCGGCCTCGGGAATCACCACGCTTCGATCTCAGGCAACCGTTAACATGAATATTTTACTGTATCAATGGGACTAACAGTTTATACCAAGCGCATTCCACGCTGCGTCGACTTCTAGACCTGCTGCCTGTCGATAGATGTTTTGGTGCAAGAAGCTTCCGTTGAACATTTGCGTGTGCCAGTTTGGCTTCACGTCTCTGACCACGGGGGCTGTAGAGATCAGTAACTGTGCTCAGCCTTGACTTCTTCACACTTACAGAACTGTGAGACATGATGAATGCAGAGTTCGTCAGGATCATCTACTGGTGTAGCTCTGCTTATATGAAAAGCCATCCACAGCGTTGCGCATACATATACAATAGTACACAACACATGAGTCCTTAAGGCGACCCGGACATCGCACCATGAGCCATCCGAAGCAATGGGCTTGAAGGGTGATGATGCTGACGAAGAGACTGGTAGCAAGCTCTCGCTATCTTGGCTCCCAGAGTCTTGTCGAGCTAGGCGAGTATGGTTTGGGCGGCTACTGAATACTTTAAGCATGACAAGAGGGATACGCATGTGCACAAGGATGAGCCGATATGTCAACAAGCAAGTCATTCTCACGGCGGGGCGGAGCCCATAAAATCTGTTCTTTGTTTCGAGCAGGAGCATCCAGGTGCAGACTCAACACTGCAATATTCCGTCTATACCCGAGTGTTGTCCATTATGTAAATTAGTCAGTACCACAGACCCGGCGTTGTAGGACAAGCGGTACTACCGTAATAGGTATTAGAGTTAACAAATTTGTTGGTACACAGATGCAAAAGGCGATGTAATCACATTGTCAGCACAGTCTGATCTTAAAGTGTAGTGTCACTATGTACTAACGGGCCTAGTGTCACTTTCAACAAAAACTCTAAGTGAAACTAACTACTATCGAATGATACTATTGAACAGCCAACCTGAATATACCCCACTGCCTGCATAAGTACATACTGGTTTGTTTGCAGTATATTACTTGGGGTGCACTGGCTATGTTATGATAGGAACAAAATTACGACTAGTCGGATCATCGTCTGGCCCAACTGTGGTAGCAGTATTCCAAGAGGCCTTGTTACCTTTCTAGCAACAGCGCACAGCCCCGCTCGCGTTCCAGCCTCTTCGTCATACCGACGGCAGATCTCACAATACAGAGTACGAATTGTTTGTTCTACATAAGCACCAGGTATACCGCTCTGGGGCTCTGGAGTACGTTCTCTTGGTACAATGGGTCGACTTGATCATAGAATGGCTCGTGAGCAACACAAGGTAACATTCATGGTACAGGTTTGCCAGTTTTTTATATGTGATTCTTGGGTGACGGCAAGATCAAGCCAGCGCAGCAATGTGATGAACGGATGAAACCCAACGCTACATCCCGATGTTAGTAAGGATGTTAAAAACGTTATGGGTGACAGAGTAAACACTGGTGTATACAAAAGGGTCATTCCCGTAGCATACTCCCTAACACCATCACGACTTGTACCATCAGTTGTGCCGAGTTCAAGTCATCCCTTACTATCTTCAGTACACTGTCTTTTGGATATCCTTCACCATGCACATCACTGGTATCCTTGTGGGCCTGACTGCGCTTGCGGTCGCTGCCCCCCTAGACAGAAGCATGGACAGCTCAGTGAAGCGTGAGATGGCACAGCCTGCGGTACAGACCTACGGAAACTATGGCGCCTATTACGAATCATATGGCAATTACCCCTCGGCAGAAGAAGCCAAGACAGCTGCTGTGAATCTCGCCAAGCGCGGATACTCATGCTATACTTCATACACGCCCTACCCTGCGGCTATGGAGGCCGAGGCCGCACAATCTGGCCTCATGCAGAAGCGGGGATACGGAACGTATTCGCCTTACTGTGTCTATGGTTCAGCAGTCGAGGCCGAGGCCATGAATATGGACAAGATGAGCATGGACAAGATGAGCATGGACAAGATGAACAAGGCTAAACGCCACATGGGCATGGCCATGCCAAAGGAGATGATCATGCCCGCTGCTGAGGATGCGGGTATGACGGAGAAGCAGGACATGTCTGCCAATATGAGAAATGGTGCTGCTAACGACGAATACAAGTCGTATGAGTAAGTCTGCTTCTTCTTTTTCTCACACAAAATTGAGCCATTGCTCCATGGTTCCACCATGCTGACTCCACCCCAAACACAGTCCGTATTCGAGCTACCACAACTACCCTCGTGAAGCCGATGCTGAAGCAGCCAAGGAATGATGTTCGATTCCTCTCTTGGTCCAAGCCCAATGCTTCAGAGCAGTGAGGGCGAGCCACGAGCAGGACTTCCTCGCCCTTGAGTTGGAACAACTGCACTGCGTACTTTGTACTTTATACTAAGCACTGTCCTTCACAGCAATCTTTTGCCTGCGGCTTGTTTCTTCCTCTCTTCGTTCCTTCCTTTTTTTTCTTGATCAGATAGCTCAATCAAACGGCAAATCAAGGCACAAAACTTTAAAGATAAAACCTGTCCACTCCTGCACCTGTCGCGCAATTGCTGCTTGACCAGCCAATCTACCACGCATTTGTGCACATCTCCCAACAGAGACGGAGAGAGGCCCACGTATATCAGATTGAACAACACATGGGTCCTATGTAACCATGGAACAAACCCTATTGGCTGGCATTCGCCACCTTTTGGTTGGGGGGTCCCTCTAGGATCGCCATCCTGGCACGCCTATGCTGCATCATCGCGGATGAACGGGAAGCACTATGCAGGGGAGTAAGAAGGGAGAGCGTGCGTGAGCTAATATATCCTAGATTGACCACGTTGTTGGAAGAAAACATTGCATACTAGAAATGCTTAGCTACGACAAAGCGACAGCAAGAAAATATGTGGATTGAAGGGGGGCGAAAGGGGGTGGATTGAGCATGCGTTTCCGAGGAGCAGTTCTCGCTATCTATCTATGACAGCATAGGGGACGCGAGATGTACAACCACCCCACTAGAAACCCACTGACAAGGAGGGTAAACACATGCACCCACTTTTTTTCCCTGAGCGCAAAAAAAAATCTACAAAAGGAGAGGGATACGATAAGCATCCACATAGTCACGTGCTTGAACGTTGCTGTGAGTATGTGCATTGCATGCTTGCCAAGACTGTCATATGGAACACCGAGAGGAACAAAAAAACAAAAACGTATGTGGCTGCGAGTTTGATTAGTTTGGCACGTGGGCGTCTTACAACCCCAGGCCAAGTCTCGGAATATTCCATATAGGCAGAAAAGAAAGTGAGACAAGCACAGCTATCGAATCGGAAAATAAGAATGACTTGCGGGGTATCAGGCATAATAGGAGCTGGAAGGCCAACCACAGGATAAAGCTTGGGGGGGAGCTTCACGTGGCTGTATGGTCATGTTGACCTTTTTTGCTGCTACAGGGGCGGCGGGCGGTGATGGCGGCGGCAGCAAAGCGTGGCGAGGCGTGACGGGCGACGGTGTGGTGGGCTAGGCCCCGCATGAAGCTGGGCGCCATCATGGGGTCCGACTCCGCTTGGAGTGAGTGGTTGAGTTGGTTGCGTCGAAGTGAGGCCGGACAGGTAGAATGATGGGCATCCATGTGTGGCTAGGCGCAGGGGTCCCGAGGGCTGAGGAGCGGTGGAGCTTGACACATGTACTAGACATGTCTGGCGCTGGCGAGGGCATGGATCGATGACATCCAGGGCGGCTGTGATTGCGCGGTGTCGAGGGCAGGCGGCGAGTAATGCGATTGTCTAAGAGCGATTGCGAATGATCGCCCGGACGAAGCCAGGGGCGGGCGGGCGGGCGTTTGGACCAGGCAGAAGCAGGCTGCTTGGTGATGGCTGAGTAATCCAGCGCCCGCTAGCTGCTGGCATCTGTACGCTGGACGTGTAGCCATGTGGGGAAGCCCCAAACCATCGTGGCGTCTGCAGCCTGCATCCGGCCAACGTGCGGCCAGTGGCCTCTAGCCGACCGCCAGAACCAGTCTTGATCGAGCCTCATACGGCGCTCTCTAGGGCAGCAGACAAGCATGCAACCTATGCGACGTCTCGACGGGAGAGCGCACGCGCGACCATCCATATAGGACCGAACGCTGCGACCAGCATCGTACGCGCACTGAGACGGAGACAGGCCGCAGCATCCGCCTGGTTGCTGTTGTGTGCCAACAAGCCGCCTGCTATTATTACAAGGCTCGCCGTCATTGCGCACCCTCGCTCGCCGCGTGCCCAGCCTGTCCGCCGATTGCTGTGCTCATCTGTTGCGCGGAGCTGACGTTCCTCTCACCTCTCTCTTCTCCCCACATACTTGCAGCCTGTGCTCTGATATACAAGCTAGCGCCCCACTGACTTCGCAGGCAAGGGCCGTGACTATCCTGTGGAGAAGTCGGAGCCCCCCATTTGACTCCCAATTCTCCTTGCCCGTTGCTCCGACCCCAAGCACACAAACGCCTGGATCTCTGCCCTACGCCAATGTTGGCTCGGCCTGCCATGCGCACGCTCACATGACTTGCTACTGTCCGGCCCTGTTCAAGTTTGGAACACTAATGTGACATTGCCTCGGCTCTGCGCAACAAGCCCAGAGGCAAAGGCAAAAGGCGCAATCGTCGCCAAAGACAATCATGGCCGACAACGGTGCGACCGCCGCCTCCGTGGCCGCCGCTCCCTCTCGCCCGCCCTACGACACCGACGACTCGTTCATGCTGGGCGATTACGGTCTGGCTGAATTCCGAGCCTCGCCAAACACGGTTGGCACCAGTCCCGCCAACATGATGACTTCTCTTGCCGACTATGACATGGCATTTGCACACGGCCACGGCTTTGGTTCCAGCTTTGACGGCATGCAGCCAAAGGTCGAGGCCGGTTATGCCAACCACAGAGGCAGCGTTGGCAACGTCAGCGACGCAGGCATGAGCGGTGGCGGCAGCAGCAGCGTGCATCCGAATAGAATGAGTGTCACCGGAAGCCCCGGCCACGATGGAAACCAGACCAGTCCAGAGAGTGCTCACGCTCTGGGCATGTTCGCCATGAGCGACGCCCTGAAAGACGCCTCAGCGCCTGCAGTCAACGGCACTGACTCTTCGACCACTTCCAAACGCAACAAAGACGATGTCCAGGATCCGCCGCTGTGGAGCGAAATGAAGACAAAGGCTGGCAAGGAAAGAAAGAGGCTGCCGCTCGCTTGCATTGCCTGCCGGAGAAAGAAGATTCGCTGCTCGGGCGAAAAGCCCGCCTGCAAACACTGTCTGCGGAGTCGGATACCATGCGTATACAAGGTCACGACGAGAAAAGCCGCCCCGAGGACCGACTACATGGCCATGCTGGACAAGAGACTGAAACGCATGGAAGACCGTGTCATTAAGCTCATCCCAAAAGAAAGTCTGCCTTCGGTTGCCAATGTGGGTAGATCTGTTGTTAAGCCCGCTATCCCCGGCGCCCCACCCAAAACACCGACAACGAAGAAACGCCCCGCAGAAGAGGCCTTTGGCAGTGAACTAGACGAATGGTCCAAGGCACGAGGCTCGGACCCCAACACCGCCGGCTCAACCACGCGGAGCAAGGAGTCAGATGAAAGCAAACTCCTCACCGAGGGTGCAGAGAGCTTGCCATCGAAAGAAATACAAGAACATTTGGCAGAGATATATTTTGACTATGTCTACGGCCAGAGTTACCCTCTTCTTCACAAGCCAAGTTTCATGAGGAAGCTGGCAACGGGCAAGGTCCCGCCGGTACTGATACTGGCAATCTGTGCCATTTCCGCGCGGTTCTCGAATCACCCCCAATTACGGACGGAGCCTTGTTTTCTGCGCGGTGACAACTGGGCAGAGCGGGCGCGGGAGATATCGTTAAAACGATACGATTCGCCCAACATCACCATTCTAATAGTGTATCTGTTGCTTGGACTGCATGAATTCGGCACCTGCCAGGGCGGACGGAGTTGGATGTTTGGCGGCATGGCACAAAGGATGGCTTATGCACTGCAACTGCATAAAGAGACAGAGTATGACCCGCTGGTTAGCGAAGCCGACAGGCAGCCCCTAAGTGCGACCGACAAAGAAATACGGCGGCGGACAATGTGGTCTTGCTTTTTGATGGATCGCTTCAACTCTTCTGGCTCCGATCGGCCCATCTTCGTACACGAACAGTACATCGAGGTGCAATTACCAGTCAAGGAGCATCTATACATTCACGAGATACATGCACCGACAGAGAACCTCGAAGGCAATGTGCCAAACCCGGTTCCCCCTGACAGCGGTCAGCTTTCCAACCCTCGCGAAAACATGGGCGTCTCGGCGTATACCATTAGATTGGTCTGCATATGGGGCAAGGTTATCAAGTACATGAACCTGGGTGGCAAAGAACGCGAGACCGATACTCTGTGGTCCTCAGAGTCAACCTTCCATGCTATCAAAAAAGAGGCCAAGGACTTCAAAGCGGCATTGCCGGAGATGCTTGTGTACACCCCCGAGAATCTCAAGAGCCATGCCATTGGAAAGACTGCCAATTCGTTCCTTTACCTTCACATATTATGGCAGCAAATCATGCTCTTTATGCATCGTTTTGCGCTACCTTCTACCGCTGGAAGCAGACCACCAAAGGACATGCCACATGACTTTCTCACAGAATCCGCCCGCACTGCACTCGACGCCGCGAACCAAATCTCGATCCTCATTAACGAAGCCATGGACCATAATGTTGTCGCCCCTTTTGCTGGATACTCGGCCTTTTTCTCCTCTACCGTACACGTCCATGGCGTGTTCTCGAAAAATCCAAAGCTGGAAGCACAATCGAAAAAGTACTTGGCATACAATGTCAAGTACCTCACAAAAATGAAGAAATACTGGGGAATGTTCCATTACATTGCGGAAAATCTCAAAGACTTGTATCGACAACACGCTGATGCGCAGCTCAAGGGGCCAGGTGCTAGTGGGGAGAACAAGGGCAATATCTTCCAGTACGGAGATTGGTTCGACAGATACCCTCATGGCGTCTCGAAGACGGATTACGAGGATGCAGCCGAATCAAATCAGACTGAGCCAGGTACTGACGCAGTTCTGGGACATAAGAACGACCTGCAGAGTGTGGAAGAATTCTTTGCCTCGCTGTCCCCACCGTCAAAATCAGATTATCAACGCAAGCAAGCGCGCAAGAACAAGACAAAGTCAATCTCGAAAATGGACCCACGGCAGCAGCAGCAGCACAACAGTCGCCCACAACAAAGTTCCGCTGCCCATCTACAAACACAGCAACACATGGATCCAACCAACATGTTCACCGCAGAGGACATACAGGGTGCCATGGCCGCCGGATACGATTCGGTCAACCTCTTCGTCCAGCACCAACAGCAGCAACAACAATCCTCATCACAACAATTCCTCGCCGATTTTACCTCCCATCACCAACCCCAACACGCCTCGCTGCCCATTCTCAACACCTCGCCCACGCTAATCCACCCATCGCACGCCCACCAAATAGATCCTTCAACCATGTCCCCTTTCCCAGACCTAGCCACCGACTTCCACAACGCCTACTGGAACCTCGACACACTGGGCTTCGGCCCAAACACAAACTTCTTCGACCCCATGAGCAGCTACTTTGTTCCCTTCAATGTGGACCCCCCACCTCAGCATAACTTGGGTGACGACGTGGTGTTTGCGGGACAAGGACCTGAAGCATATGGTTTTGCCCTGGGGGCGGGTACACCGGTAGATTTGGATCTCATGCATAGCGGCGGTGGTGGAGGGGGAGCGGGCATGGCGAGGCATAGGGATAGCATGAGTGGTGTTAGACCGGGTTTGAGCGGTAGGAGAGGGACGGGAGCGGGATTGGAGTAATGGACAGAAACCTTTGATTGGATCACTTTACTTTTTACCCCTCTTTGGGTAGGTGTTTGAAAGATGGGGGAGGGGAAGGGGGTTCGGAAAGTCATTTTCTGAGTGACAATAAAACGTTTTCTTATGTGTTATTATAATTTTCTTTTTCTTTGGGGTCCTTCGCTTTTTTTATTGTTGGTATTTTTTTCGAGAGGCTAGGGGTTAAGGACGGAGATTTTATGTACGTTGCGAATTTAGATACCATGTTAAAGAGGAACGGATGGTTTTTGGTGCCTTTTTTTTGGGGGGCATGGCGGTTGGTGTGGTTTGGTCATGCAATGTGTAACGTGTATGTAAAATGACATATCACTTGTAGGGTGTTTATCTTGTTTTATATGTCCGTTTTTTTTTGGTATCAGTTTCCATTTAGAAGATGGAATACAGGTTTCTATCAAACGCTTCAGGCAGTATGCGGGGATGTGCTAAGGTGTGGGCTTATGTAACATTGGGATTCCTTTTTGTAGAAAGCATGTTGTGTGTTATGCGAACTTTTAGTTGTACTGCTCATACAGATGTCATCTGGTGGACTATTGAGAGAATTGATTAATTAGTTACGTGTGTTGTTTTGGACAACGAGGGTTGGGGGCTAAAAATTGCTCCCTAGTCACTATACTGGCCCGCTCTCTTGGGCTACATATACCTAGTCCAGCCGTACAGCCAATAATTCGTTGACCATAAAAGTCTTATTCTCAACTTTCGTACGTGTATGTGGATTCTACTACACGTCGTGGGTGTTTCATCGAAGATGGTTGTGTCTAGTGGCGTGACTTAGGCACTGTGGTATTACTCCACGCCCTATACCGCATAGTATAATATGTATGAGTTTCATACGCATAATCACTGTATTCTCTTTTGTTTTACCTAGGTATTGCAGTTTTTTGCTCTCTTTACTAGTGAACGCAATCGCGGTCTGCCCTGAGTGAAGGGTGAGGCTGAGAACGCCTCGTGGTCATGCTTTGACTCTCTGGAGTCACTGTGGAGCAAAGCTCAAGTGATCAATGGCGCAACCGAATCCTCCTATAATGGGCGAAGGCCCAAAATAAACAGGAGCAGAGTAACAAGTATCAAAACAAGGGGTACGCAAGGTTGATTGGGTGAAGCAGCCGGTAGGATCGAGCCCAAGGCGCTACGTTACCCGAATGGGTAAGGCCTGGCAATTCCATCACCCCTTCAATGTTTTAGCCGGATGAAACTAGTTAAAGGTAGGATTTACGAACAATCCCATATCTTCTCGTTGTGTCCTGACACCATCGTGATTTATCACGTATTCATGATTTCGGCAGCTCAGTGCTAATCCGACCTTCTTTCTTCAAACAAACGATTGCCCTATTCTCGTCTGTAACTTTAGCGGTACTCCAGGTGTTTCACTTCGTGAAGTGAGAAACGGTCCTATGTCAACAATGAGGTTCAAGCATACTAAGATGCCTTTTCGAGAGAGTATTGAATATAGAATACTACAAAAGAAGTTGAAATTGGATGCTCCTCTCCGATTAGAAGGAGTCTTAGTCGACTATATCGATGATGTCAGTAACACCGATACAGAAGATTGGTATACCAATGGGCCTTTCTCAAATTCATGGGTCACCCTGGGCGAAATCGAACAGCTCTTACAGATGCTCCGGTCTGACAGCGGAAATTCCATTTCTTCCGAGGCTTTCAGGAGTCTACTCATACTCCTAGAGAGTTCATATTCTCGACTTGATGAAACACCAAATCCGTATTACCGTACTGAGATGTACAAGAGACATGGCTCGTTCATCAGACAGAGCAAGGAATTCACGCATGGTAAACGATTGTTTAGAACAGCCCAAACATCGATAATAGGATTGGGCTCGCCCAGCATACAAAAAAAAGGACGGTAAGTAAAAACATGCACTTCGCATATAGCCACTTTTATACCTGACTTCCCAAAGTGATATTCTTCGCAAATGATCATTCGGATCTCTTGATACTTCGGCCCTTGGGTATACAGCGCGCTCAAGCATCAGACCTCCATCAACACTACAGACTTGTTGGTACATGTTATATCGATGTTCTGGAAGGTTACCACAAGCGGTATCTGAATCCTGTTTTCCCACAGAAAACTGTATATTTACTGCCAGAGACACATGTTCAAAGAGCTCCGGCTCTTGTAAGTGGAAAATCCTGCTATAAAATGTAATGGACTTGCGTAAGTTTTTTTCCTTTCGGCTTACATCGGACGATCCTTGTCAAGCATCTGGCAGTACGTTATTTACCACTCTCACAAAAGACTGAGCGGGTAGGTTCATGCCGTTCGCTAACTCATCAAAAGGCATGTGGACACAGAGGGATTAGTCAGTATATTGAGCAGCGGCCTGGCGCCGTACATGAGCTTCTAGAAGCTTTTCTCAAACAAGGTATCAAGGCTTCTATAGAAGTTTGCGATCCATTTCGGCCCAGCCATCCCAGGCTCAGCCGTCCCAAGCGCAGCTATCTCGCAATGAAGTCTACTCTCCAAAAGGTTGATATATCCATTGCAAATCTGTGCATCTGGATTCGCGTATGCATATGTGCGTGGCTGCAGCGGAGAGAAAGGTCTTCACCTGTCGTGATGAGACGTAGTCCCCAGTCAGCCGGAGCGAACGATAGGAGCCCCTCTCCCAAGTCTGCTACTGGGCCAACGAGTGGAACTCCGTCTGCGCAGCATAACATAAATGCCAATTCTCCTGGCCCTGGTCAGCAAGTCAGTGATTTGAGAGGTGTCACTACAGCCATTTCGACCGCACCAGCACAACCGAATCAGCAGTCCCCATCTCTTGCAACCCGCACTCAAGTCAACAGCATTAATATTGTCATTCGAGAAGAGTTCGTACTTTTATGCATGAAAGTCAAGAAATTTTTGACGACTCGTTGCGATGTTCGGGTTTCGACAATGATTAGCGACCGTGAGCTTTTCCAAGCTTTCCGCCGCGAGTATTATTCAAAATTTTCTTGGGCTTACCGCCAGTTCAGTTTCCGGTCGGTACAAAGAATCAATTTCGTCAAAGTAAGGCATCAAAATACGAGGGGGCTGCTCCATCTAACAGTCTTATAGTTTACTCTGCATCCACGCTATGAAGTCGACGGAATAGTTCCTGATATGCCATCGGAAACTGCTAGGCACTACACGTACAACCCTCGCAATCCAGGGCGCATACCAGCGCTGGATAGTGACTTCCTTATGCATCGATTTAGCTCACCGGTAAACTGCTTTAACGACAATATCTGTCTAAGGGGATTTCCAAAACGCACTGGCGAGCGACCAACTCCGGGCATCAATCCGGATCTTTGCACGGGATGGGGCATGCATCTGGAGCAAGGCCTAGACCTCCAACGTATTTGTCTAGTTCTTTTCTTCGGCATTGCGTCTGGAGGCACGTTCGGGCTCGTGTGGGGGATATGCAAGAGTGTGCAGGATGGGTTTGCGATTGCAAGCTTCATAGTCGGAAGCGAGGCTGTCGCAGTCGCCATTGTACAGATTCTTCTAACTGCCAGAGCCATTTGAGAATCTCCTGAGATATGGGGTTGTGAGTGGATAGCGGGTGGGGGTAAGTGTGAGCAAGTGACACCCAAGGCACCAGCGCAACCCTGGAGCCTAAGTTTTGACAAGTCTAGTATTATTTATATGGGTCGCATTTTGTCTGGCCAATACATGGTCCAGAAGTGCTCAGAGCTGCCCACCCGACTACCGTTACACGTGACTTAAGCTTCCCATTTACTGTAGATTCAACTTACTAGATCTGTGCAACTACGCTGCTTCAAAGCTTCACACAACTACTACTGACACCTTCACCCACCAAAATGAAGTCACTTCCGGAAGCGGAACGCGCTATTACCCTTCTGAGAAGCATGTATGAAGGAAGAGAAACCAGCACCGAGCAAGGCCCAGAGATAGTATTCCACCTTGTGAAGGAAGAGTATGCTCATATGGAGCATACCCTTCAGCAAGACCAAGTACTTTTCGGTTATTTTGAAGACAGGATACGGTCCGTAAATTCCACACTCGGCAAAGACCACAGCTGACAGCAGACATTGACAGGTACGACTACGACGAGGATTGGTGCACACTAGTCATTCGCATACCAACCGCGATACACGAATTCTATATCATCAAGGTCGAACACAACATTCAGACCTAGCTTGAAAGGATCAGCTCTGGGTCTGGGAGGACGGCCAAATTCGCGCAGAAAGTGCATGGACTCAGAAGAACCCCGATATGTTTCAACCCCTCCAAGTACCATCCAAGCTCATCATTTAGGCATAATGATGTGTTTTATCCAGGAGTCGTTATCGAAGTCGCAGTTTCGCAGAAAAGGAACCGCTTAAGACGGTTGGCTGAAAACTATCTTCTAGATTCAGAAGCCAACGTACAGGTCGTTGTTGGCATAAATATTGCGCATGAAGAAGAGTCACGCAAAGTAACGCTGTCCGTATGGCGCAGCCAAATTTTTGGTACTCCTGCCGGACGTAAATTACGCGCTGTGGCTGTGATCAAGAATGAGGCAGGTCTAGCCATCCTAAATCTACTGCTTTATTTATATTCTAATGCTTTTACCAGGCTTTTCGCGACGACAAAGGGAATCCCATCGATCATCCAGGCTTACAGATACGCCTCAGCTATTTTGCTTTTAAGGCCTTTGCACAGAAAGAATTAGGGCATGAGGATACAGACATCACTGTCTCGAGGCAACAACTATACGAATATATCCAGCGTGCAGAGGACTTCGTAAAAAGACCACGAACAGCAGTATCTTTGGATAATAAATTAAGGAAGTGGAGACAATCAGTAACACCACCTGACGAGATCCGGTCAAGTGATGAAGCAGAGTACTTTAAGCAAAAGGTGATTGCAGAGGAACTGGCAGAAGATGACACGGATCACCAGGACCCATCAAATACCGATAGTGTTCGACATTAGAGCGCTGTCCAATTGTATTCCTGATTCAACCGCTGCTAGCTACGAACTAATTGTCGCTTGGCTTTAACTTCATCTTAACGGTTCCTGGCCTTATCTCTTTATGGGTGGGCACTTTGACAATTGAGTTCAGCCTCATCTGGCATTTGGTCCAGAAGTATTGCAAGTCACCTAACCGGCTGCCGTTGTGCATGGCTCAAGCTGTTGACTTACGGGACATGATTTAGCGCTGTCAGGTGTGTTGTCGGACGCGACCTAAGTTGTACCACATGATGAACAGTCTACCTAATAGCTATTGGACTCCCCTAAGCATTAGTATACCCAGTATGCTAACAATAATAAAAGTCGCGCCTCTTTCCCCATTCAAACCATCCCCACTTTAGTCACAAAACCAACACCTCGACTCGTCCACTGACTAAACAACAAACTACACAGCCACCTCCAACCTCTACATCTTGGCCTTGGATCCTAGGGTGTCGTCGCATGAATGACCAGGTATCAAGTTTTGAGAACAAGGCACAACAAGTTTGAAGATCGCCTGTGTTGTTTGATGAAACGCTAGCGGCGACGGGACTGCAACATCAACTGGGGTTGGCAGTGGGTCTCAGAGACCACACTCACAAGCATCTGCAAATCCTTTTCGTCGTTTGGACGAATTACACAAGAGGATTTGCATTGGCCTCTTTGCTTATCTATTCTTGGCTGTGGACCCAGCCTAAAACTGTCTTTTCGAAAAGTCACTGATACATACAACAGTGCAGATCACCTTACGATGCCATATCCTCAGGTATCTCTTGCTACAGTATGATCATTCAGGTCTAACACTCGATATCTCCAGTTGCATACAAGTGCTATGTTGTAGACCATATGTTGTACCATCAACAAGCACCTATATTTACCTGTTTTGCATTACTAGTCAGACCTTCAAAGCGTTTCGAGTAACTCGAAGTCTTGCATTGAAGGTTCGCGCCTTGGCGCCTGCAGGTTTCTTCTCCGCTCGTATGAAACTAGGAGCCAGAACATTGCGGCCTCTCAGAGCCTGGAAGTTCGGCCTTCCGCTATTGCCAAGCGCACCAAGGAAGCGCCTTCTCGCAGCCAAGTCTGTTTGACCTTACTAAGAAGCCTCAGAAAACGCTTTGTGACACAGCGTCTGGTTGGCACCCATACTCAGTGTGATATCCGATGGGTACTCGTGGTCTGCTCAGGTCGTGGGTGAGTGGGTAGGCGGCTACCAACCCAATGGAGAATGAGGTGCGATGGAGATCTACAGCGATGTCAAAGTGTATAAGAGGACTTGCTCAAACCGGCTTGTAAAAGATCATCAGCTTACAACTCAACATCTTCTTCACTAATACTACAATTCTTCTCTAGCCCGGTGCTCTTCACTTCACCTCTTCTATTTACGGATATTCCGCATTAATACATCGAGTCGACCTCGTTCGTAAAATTTAAAAACAATCAACATGTACTTCTCACCAGCACTCGTCCTAGCCTTCGCCGCTGCCGTTTCTGCTCACGGTGTCGTCACTCAAGTCAAGGGTGCCAATGGCGTCACCATGCCAGGCCTGACGATTCAGGACGGAACTCCTCGTGACTGCTCTTCCAAGTAAGTCCCACAAACATCAGACATCGAATCATCGAACTGACATGAATTCAGCGGCTGTGGTTCCCAGGCGGACACTGCCATCATTAGAGACCGCGAAATTGCCAGCGGTAAGACTGGTCCTCTTGGTCGAACCCAGGGTAACGGCAACGTCGATGCTGCAGTCATGGTCGGAGCCTTTATGGGAGCGGGTGCTGCACCACCTGCCAACCAAGGATCTTCTGGAAGCGTTGGTGTCGAGGACAACATCCCCCAGTCAGCCCAGAAGAAGCGCCAGTTTCTAAGCAACCTTCTCGGAGGCGGCGGTAATGGTGCTAAGGGCGGAGCTGGTGGCAAGACTGGTATCGCTGGACTGCTCGGTGGAGGCGGCGACAAGGTCAACGGCCCTCCTGAGTCTCGCGTCGCTGCTGCTGTTGGCGCTGGTGCTACAAGTGGACTGCCCACTTGTGCTGAAGATGGCACTGTTACTATGACCCTTCGACAGGTAAGCTATCTAGGCTTCAGTCCGAAATCACACTCTGACATTCTACAGATCAACCAAGATGGTGCAGGTCCCTTCACCGCCGATGTCGATGGTACATCTGGTGGCACTGACGAAGCTGCCATGCAAAAGGCAACAGTCACCAAGGATGTTCCGGGTCTCGGAGTCCAGGGTATCTCGCTCGCTACAAACACTGAGTTCGAGATGAAGGTTCAGATGCCCGCTGGTATGACTTGCGATGCGACCGTTGCTGGTGTCAACAACGTCTGCGTCATGCGAGTACGCAATGGCGCCGCTGCTGGACCTTTTGGCGGCTCTGTTGCTTTCACTCAGAGTGCTGGTGCCAGGAAGCGTGCCCTTGCCTACAGGCTCAAGAAGCGCATGGAGATTGGCGCCAGGAACTAAGCCACTTGCTTAATGAAAGCACAGTAAACAAAATACCCGCCTGGTGCATCATATAGCCTGACTGGATCAGGGCTAACGATGGTATATGAGAAAAATATGATATAGTAGTATAACGAGTATTTAGAATATGAGAACTAATTAGACGAGTCCATTGTCCTTGATCCTGATCACGTTGTAAAATTCATATTCAATAATTCCTCTGCGTTTGCAGACTGTACATGCAATAGTAATAGCAAGGTGATAACTGGTTGGATATTTTATCTATCTGGCCAACAATGAGGCAAATCCTAAGAGAGAATGCATGCACCAGATATCATAGAACACTATCTTTAGTATTTCCCGTGGCTCATACTGCATACATATTCCTCGGTAAAAATAAACCACGAATACCCTTGTGAAATCTAAGACTACGATGTCAAAGGGATGTTGTACCTTACTGTGACCATATCCAAGGCATTTTGCAAATCCCATGTCCGGTCCTTACGGCTCTACCGGTTTTAAGCACTGTACTTGCGGATTTTAGACGTCGAAGAGTGCGGGATACCCCATCCTATGACGGCAAGAACACTGGGTCATGCCAGTACAAGATTCGCTGGGAAAAGTGCCGCCCAGTTAGAAGACCAAGGTGCATTACCCTAAGCCCGATCTAGGTTGAGCTTATCGTTTTTGCCGCCCTCCCCACCACCCGATCCATCGTTATACCCACATGCTCGAGAGCAAAAGTACAGTCTATGCGAATACAGACATGCCTTTTCCCTCGTGGTTGAATTCGACAAGAGTTTGTCTACCATGATAATTTCCAGGAGCGCTAAAACATGGCATCCCTGCAAAATGGTGCAAAAGTCGTTCGTGACCTCTTATCGCGCCATTCGCCATGAAAATCGCAACATTGCACCAAGCCCTAGTCTGTTGTCATTCGTCG
Source organism: Curvularia eragrostidis (assembly GCA_020744315.1). NCBI lineage: Eukaryota > Fungi > Ascomycota > Dothideomycetes > Pleosporales > Pleosporaceae > Curvularia > Curvularia eragrostidis. The sequence goes on along the minus strand of JAIRCK010000021.1, from coordinate 213,269 downwards.
CGGAGCATTTGCTCCTACGGACGCCAAGTTAAGACTAGAAAGCCACTTATAACTATGGGCCTTTAAAATCTATGCTTTTTGTCCCTTTCGTTTTGATCAACACCACAACGGCTTGACATGGCCCTTTTCGACTCTAAGGCCACGGCGGGGCCGCCCTCGCCGACGGCGAGCTACAACGACGATGACTTTCAGCGCATGGATCCTAGCGGTGTCAAGCGCGGGCTTAAGACTCGCCACTTGAGTATGATGGCTTTGGCTGGAATCATTGGCCCTGGTATTCTGGTTGGAACAGGAGGCGCCCTCGCACAGGGAGGCCCAGCTTCGCTGCTCATCGCGTTCTGCGTCATCGGTATCATCGCCTTCAGCATCACGCAGTCTTTGGGCGAAATGACGACGCTGTATCCGACTGGTGGAGCTTTTGTCACTCTCTCTGAGCGCTTCGTAGACAAGGCTTTTGGAGTTGCTGTGGGCTGGCAGTATTGGCTGGTGTGGGCGTGTGTTCTGGCCAACGAATACAACGTCATTTCCTCGATTATGATATTCTGGGGTCCACAGGTGCCGCTCTGGGGTTACTTTCTTATCTTCTGGTTTGCCTTTTTAGGCTTCCAGATGCTGGGCGTTGAATCGTTTGGAGAAGCAGAGTTCTGGCTTGCGCTCATCAAGCTGGCCGGCCTCTGCACTTACTTCATTTTCGCCATCATTTATGCTTCGGGAGGACTAATTGGTCAAGATGAAGCACTCGGATTCCGCTACTGGCATAACCCAGGACCCTGGGTAGACGGATTCCGTGGAGTAGCAACGGTCTTTGTTTTTGCGTCTACCTTTTATGCAGGCGTGGAGGCAGTCGCAGTCGCAGCAACGGAAACCAGAAACCCATCCGTGGCGGTGCCCCTTGCTATCCGACAGGTCATATGGCGCATTCTTTTCGTCTATATTGGAGTTGCGTTTTTCTTTGGGCTCACCTGCCCTTCGAATGCAGATGGACTAGCGAATGGAAGCAGCCGCGCATTGAAGAGCCCCATGACGATTGCACTCCAAAACGCTGGCTGGCAGGGAGGAGTACATCTCATCAACGCTTTTATATTCGTCACGGTTCTGAGCGCGGCCAACAGCTCCATTTATATTGGATCTCGGACGCTTCTCTTCATGGCACAAGAAAAAATGGCGCCAAAATTCCTCGGAAAGACAAACAGTCGCGGTGTACCGGTCTATGCTATCGTGTTCACAAACTTGATCGGGGCGATATCTATGATGAACGTTAGCACTGGAGGCGGCAAGGCATACTCCTACATTGTCAACTTGAGTGGTGTTTCTACCTTCTTGGTCTGGGGATCCATCTCATTCACGCATATTCGCTTCAGGAAGGCCTGGAAAGCCCAGGGTCGAACTCCAGACGCACTGCCGTTCAAATCGATTGCGTACCCTTGGAATGCTTACTTTGGACTATTCGCCAATGTCTTCCTTGCCCTAGTCCAGGGCTGGACCTCCTTGAGCCCATTCAATGCGGGAAACTTTGTTGACGCGTACATTATGCTACCCATGTTTGTGGTCATTTACGGTGGCTACAAGCTGTGGTTCAAGACGCGGTTCTGGAGAAGTGACGAAATTGACCTGGACTCGGGGAGGAGAAAAGATTTGGATATGAAAGATGAGTATGTACACGGCGAGCCGCACAGTGAACAGCAGAGCAAAGCAGGGTTTCTGCGCAATCTTTGGCGGAAGCTTTAAGCACTGTGTTTTTCGCCTACAGCGTTATGTACAGTAGCGGATGACCGATGCCGGGATTCTAAAGGAAAATTCGAAGCCCCGCATTCGTTCGCCCATAGAGCTAGTCGCATGTACTGTATCAATCAATCAGTCCGCAACCAGTAAAAAAACTCTCTAACCATTTTGTAAATGCATCCCAAGTTCTGTGATTGAAACTCAAAGTAGCGTTTTGCTTTATACATAGTGCGTTCGATACTAACTATAAAGCGCCAACATCTAGTAATAGCATTCCGGCGATACTCGGAAAGATGCAGCGCAACTCTCCTGCCTTAATGCGTTTAGAAGGATTAGGTACCCTGTCGAACCAAGCACCTAAACACACCTCTATTGGACAGGTTTTCTTAGAATAGACGAGTATCGTATTAATAGTCGCTGATGCCTGGCGACCCTGCCTAACCGCGCCGCAATGGTGCATAATGCAAATGCAAGCCTCAAAAAGCCTCATCGGTGGTCCTCAGTGCTATCTGCATGCTCGTACATTCCATCGCTCTGGTAACAAAGTTACTTCTTTTTCTCAATCTGTTTTGGCCTATTCCTGAGATCCTTTTTTTATTATTGGTAGGCTCGTACTTGGTTGGTCTCAGTTCAGCATGGACATGGTGGCGGGTAAGCCGCGACAGAGGACTTGGAGGCCAAAAGCTCGCTCTGGGTGCAAGACATGCAAGTAAGTAGGTTGAGCTCTCTACCAAGAAAACAAAACAAAACAGACCACATGAAATCAAGCGAGAGCGCCTTTTGTTCGGTGCCTCTTTGGGTGTATTGCCGTTTGAGCCGGATCAAGATTGAGCGGGATCCCAGGATGGATGATTTAGCGCATCTCGTAATGTTTCCAATAGCTCATACCGAATATGGACATACATGGAATGCCTCTAGTAGCTTTTCAGAGCCACAAGTTCAATCACTCCTTGCTGATAGTTATACAGGATACGAAAAGTGAAATGTGACGAAGAAAAGCCTTACTGCAAACGTTGCACATCAACCGGCCGTACATGCGATGGCTACGATACCAATTTCCGCTCTCACAATCAGACAACCTCACCCCCAGAAGCAAGACCAGATCTATCCCGATTGGGAACTAGCTGGAGCGCAATACGCTCTCAGTCACCCATCAGCCTCGCACCTGCTATTCCCCTTGGTACTGACGAAGAAAGAGAGAGCTTTGACTTCTTTGCTTCACATGCGATCATCAAATTACGCGGATTTCTTGATTCGCCGTTCTGGCAACGCGAAGTGCTCCAGGCGGCTCATCGCGAGCCCGCAATCCAACACTGCGTCGTCGCCATGGGAGCCATGTACCGACGTTTCTACGAAGGACAGCACTCCCACTTAACAGAAAGCGCCATGTCAGACAAATACCTGCAATTTGCTTTTCTGCAATCGAATCGTGCAATCAAGTTACTTCTAGACAAGCCAGAGTCATCACCAGACTCTGCAAATTCGAGGACGAACAAGATCACACTGATGACATGCGCGATTCTATTCAGCAGCATGTGCTGTCTCCAAGGCTATCAAAGACATGCTATTGAACATCTCCGCAGTGGCATCCGCATGCTCAACGAAATGGACGAGACAGGAACGCAGGAAGAAAACGCGGTAGATCTCGAGTCTCTACGCACCATCTTCGTCGCTCTCGATGCGCAAGTACGAGCCATCATGCCGTCGACGCAGTCGAACAGCTGGGTGGCCAAGCCCAAAGCCAACCAGTCCTCCACGTCGTTGGACGGCTATGAGAAACTGAATACAGCGACTCTGCTCGCAGTGCTGCAGCACATGGAGTGCCTGCTGAACCACATTCATGCCTTCAACCAAAAGACTTTTCTACGTGCGCCCTCACCGCACGCGCACGGCCAGGTCGCCCTCGAGCAGCGCGATCTCGTCCGCCGCTTTGAACGCGGCGCACATGTCATGAAGCAGTTACGGAAAGAAGCAGCGCGCAGCTCGCGCGACGACTTCATCCAGCCCCTTACCGCGCTCGAGCTCATGCAATGCCAAATCGAATATTTCCTACGACATCCGAGAGCTGATATTGTGGCGAAATTTCCCTGTCTTTCGGCATTTCAGCAGGCGAAAGAGCCGTTCAAGACACCGTTCGACGAAGGGGCGCAGTTCTCGACAATCTTTGACTTGTGCAGCCAGCTTCTCACTGTCCCGGGGAACAAGACTACGCCCGTGTTTATGACGTCAATGGGGCCAACGGCCGCGTTGTGGCTCATAGCTGTTCGTGCTCCGGCTTCCTGTCAGGCACTGCGGCGTCGCGCGGTGGGGTTGATGCTGAGCCATCCGAGGAGAGAAGGCTTCTGGGATGGCATGGTGGCTGGGCAGATAGCGAATGAGGCGTTGTCGCTCGAGCAAGAACGCACAAAAGCGGAATTAGGCATTTTCGATCACGGTTCGACGCCTGATCTTGAGGTACCGGAGCATCTGCGAATAATTGCCTTTTGGTTAACGTATCCTGAAGACGAGGATCGAAGGGTACGAGTGAGTTTCTCGGACAAAAGAGACCTGGCTATGGGCGTTCCCAGTGCATTCAGATGGTTTAGTTGGTGACTTTTCTCTTCTTTCTGTGCCCGGAGTTTGTGGTTCTGCTTAAAGTTACAAGTTCTGTTGTGAACAGAACGTTTTAAGGCCATGAGATCAAACTCAATTGTGGCCTTTCTCGCCATTGAAAAGGATCTTTAACGTTAATGGACCGTTATACAGCTCACAGGAGTTAAATCAAAGTGCAATCGTGGTAGAGCGTTGCAATTCAAGGCGAGTGATGAACACGGAGAATTGGTTGATTGGTTTACGGGCGAACGTGTCCGACATCCAAACTCTTTCAGACACGAGATTCGGTACCCTTTAGAAACTCATCCAAATCACTTACACCTAATGTTCCGCTTGTCCTTCTTGTACCACCGGGATTGTCTGCTGCCACGAAGTCTCCTTTTTTCCAATTGACCCAACTCGTACTTACAATGCGGGTCTCGGGTTTCGGTCTTGCCGTCAATCTGAGTCCTGTGCCCAAATTGCACCTCAGAACTTTCATGTCGATTTTGCCACCGCAGATGCTACGCAGTATATGTGTGACCGGGCTATTATCGTCGCCCCAGACACTACCGTATGTGTTCTCGCCTGGGAAAAGGATGCGAGCTGTGCACTTGGTGAGGGGCGCAACGTCTTTGGGAAAAATTGTAGATATGAGATGCGCAAGAGCAGTTGGAGCGTGGGTTGCGGTTGACTTGGAAAAGGCAGGGAAGGCTGCGGCTATGTCTGACGCGTGGCGTGATTCGCGCGGGAGTGGCGCGCCCATGCGGAGGCGGGGGCGGGATGAGTTGGCTGGTGGGTTTTGGCGGGCTGCTCGTCTTGAGGAATTACTTGATGCGGGTATGAAGCTTGTTGTAGGGCCAGACGCGGGAGTGTTGAAAGAGGGTGCTGTGAAGCTGCTGGATGGCGTCAAATGTTCGTTCTCGCTAGAGTCCGAACCGACAAATTCCTCTTCCAGAAGTGGAGTATAATATCCAGAGATATAGACCTTCCGCGCCTGCTTGAGCAAATATGGATATTGGTTCTTCAACACTAGGACCCCGTACGGATATGACACATAGAGTGACATGCCTTCCTCGTTTTGCTCGTCATCTTGTAACACGCCATCTGCATCGACCACAGAGCGCGCCTGTAAGATGCGTCTCCGCCTCCGCAGACAATCGCTCAGCTCGTCCTTGATCAGCCGAGAGGTCAAGGACAACGCCAACGGTGCCGGAAACCCCAACTTCTCGCCTGCAGTATCATTCATCTGTCCATCTTCGAGGGCGATGGTTGGAGGTTTCGCAACGGAGAGGAGGGACGCATCGTGTCGACGCCGTGCCAGCGGCACAAGATGGAGTGGCAAACCAGGAATTTCGGTCTTGCGAGCGCGATCTTGTATCCGATGCCCGAAGCAAGTAACATACCCGGCGCTGATGGTAATGGCGTATGGTTCAGCAAGCAAATAGTCGTAGATATGACATCGTATCTCTGTGGGTAAGGACAAGAAGCCACTGTAACCGCTGTCTGGCGTAGTCATGATGGACAGATAGGGTGCACAGAACACCTGCGTAGTTTGCAAATGGTATCTTGTGTGTTGATTTTTGCGAAAAGAGCAAAGTAGCAGAAGTGGTAGACACGGCGTCGAGATGCGAGATTTAGCCTGATCCTCGGAATGCGGTAGTGACGCGGTGGTGCAGGTGGCTAGTTGTCCAATGCAAGATGTAGTGTACCGTGGGAATAGCGGGCCAAATCTACGGTAGCCGAATATCGTCCATCTTAAAGCACATGGGATGAGAACCACAACAAAAGGTTGACAGCAAAGTCTGGGTCATCCTGGGCAACGCGGCTTGTGGAGGGACGACCGAGTCCTGTCGAATCGGATGTGTGGGGGCGCGTCGGTGAAACAAGCAAATGCCCTGCATGGGCGAGTCACGGTGGCGGGCCGGCAGATTCACGCGACAAAGCGAGTCATCCCTCAGGGCACATGGCCCAAATGTCCAATCGCGCAACACCAGCTGGTGTGTACATGCGCCAAGCTGTAAGAGGTAATGACTCTTCAAGACAAAAGCAGTAGCCATTTTGGCGGCACATGTGTTGTTCTGCTCGACTGATGCTTACTTGTTGGTCGTGCCGCAACACGACCCACTACAGCCCCAATCTAATCGTCCTCACTGTCTTCCGCCCTCTGTTGCTCAGCCAACTTCTGAGCCTGTTCCCACTGCATGGCAAACTCTCTCAGTTGGCCTTCGCCTCCCCTGCTCGCGTCCACCACATCTTTGGGTAGTTTATGAGCGCTATACTGGGGAGTTGTGAACCCATATGCTTCTGGGTCGTCTCTCCTCACTAGTCGGAACTCAGGCTGCCATATCTCTTCAATGTCATCCTCGTCTGAGCTGTCGTTTTGTTCCGGATTGTCAGTAGTCACGGGACCTACATCACTCTTGTCTCCAGGCTGAGCTATCTTCAGACGCACTGTCGTTTCCTCGGTCGATGCTGGCTCGGGTACCTCCATGGTGAGCAGTTCCATCCATGAGAAGATCAAAGGATCGGTGCGTACAGCCCAAGGATTGAAATCGACTACCCAAACCTTGTCATGAGGCGGCGGTACGTAGACATCAAAAGTGAAGTTTGGATCCGGGAACGTGTCGCGCAGCTTCGCGTCAAAGAAAGCCTGGATCGTGTCTCGCAGCTTGTCCTGCATGTTGAACAGAAAATCAAAGTGGTTCAGGTCCCGCTGGCATAGAGCAATTAGCCGGCGGTTGCGCACAAAGCATCGGAACTCGACACTGGGGTTGAGGGTAATCCACTTGCGCAGCACGAGATGATATGGTATCGCCGGGTCTGGTGTTGTAGTTTGGTCGGCTGTATCGTCGAAGGCATGGGCGAGATCGTGTGTAACAAAGTCACTGCTTTTCAGAAGTAGGTAAATGTCGTTTGGCGTTCGGCATTCCATGCTGTTGGTTGCCGCTATCCAGGTCGCATCCTTGGGCGCACTCCAGTTGAGCTTGGGAGCAACTCTACCACCCAGCTCTTCAATGGTGCGCTCGATGGCTTCGTGGGTGTCGCGCCACTCTGCACTGGGATCCAGGCTTTCCTCAGCCTCTTCATCATTGTTGTCAGCGCCAGAGAAGATTCCACTGTCGTTGTCTGACCATGAAGGGTCGTCGCGATCTTCGGGAGGCAAGACGATGCCATCTGAGCGGAGGTATTCGAGGAAGGCGGGTGGAAGGGGAACGAGGCGCGCCTTGGGCGTCACTGCGCGATATCTATCGAGGTGAGAATTGGGAACGCAGAGGAGACCGGAACTCGACTGACTTGGGGTGCCAACTATGGTACGAGCAATTCAAGATGTGCTGCTTGGTGACTGGAGGGAAGGGCAACTCTGTATACCCCATCTCGACTGGCCCAACAGAGGCGCTGTCGCCGGCTGTCTCTTGTGCACTCATAGTGGCGGACATGTGGTTGCAGAGGTATATTCGAGGCGATGGCAAACATGCACCAGACAGAGGGGTGGCTCCATTGCTGCGTGAGTCTTCACAGTCGGGCCAAAGTTTTGGTGGGGCAACGGAGATTCCGTCACTGCTGGACTGGCACGCTTTCTGAGCTTGGACCACGCCTCACCTCCGAGCTCGCCGCAAAACATCGCCCATCCTGGCCGCTGCCCTCGACCAGCCCAACACAAACTTTCAGCCCAATACCACATCGCGAACCATGGCCGATAACGTAGGCCTCTCCACGCCAAGAGGCAGTGGCACCTCGGGATATGTGCAGAAAAACCGGTCGCTCCTTAGGCCACGCGACAAGATTCAGCCCTACCCAAAAGAATGGGACCAGGCCAAACACCGCCCACGACAGCCAGACGCCGAGATCCTCGAGCACGAAGCCAAGCGGGAAATTGAGGTCAAAGTCCTCGAGCTGCGCGACAAGCTGGAAGAAGAGGGCGTCGACGAAGACGAAATTGACGACCAGTGCGAGGCATTGCGCCGCAAATTAGACCAGGAACGCAGAGACGGCAAAGACTTGGGCCCAAATGCAAAACGACTCAAGTCGCATCAAGTCCATGACCTAGCCAAGGCAAAGATGGAAGAGAGCGAGAGGCTACGCAAAGCGCTGGGCATCAGCGAAGACTACGAGGAAGGCAGCCACTGGAGGAAGCAAGAGGAAAGAATGCGCGAGAGCCTCGCCAAGAGAGAAGCCGAAGACGAGGAGAAACTTGAAAAGGCCAAGGAGGCTAGGCGATACAAGGAAGACGATTCAGAATAGGGCATACACTCAAATCACTCTGCGCTGTTGAGCGCGCTCACACCATGCGACAGCCAAAACGCGTTGTCTCTCAACATTAGACTCTGGTTTGGCCAGCCGGTAGCTACCTGACGGGCTCCGGCCTATCCTCGTTCTTGTGCTTGCGTATTATGCCAAGCTGGATTCTCCAAAGGACCCACTGTTCCAAATTCATGTAAAAGCCCTAGGCACTAGCAGGTCAGCTTGTCAGCAAGTACACAGTCTGGTTACCTGACTGATGCAAAACAGAAGATTGTCAGGAGAATCACGGGGCTCTTGCTTTGTTCGCCCCCTGATTCACGCAATCTGACCATCTAGCGTCTCTGTCCATATGTGCGTCTGCTATATGCAACGTCGATGCAGCTGCCATGCTTTCCATCGTAATTTGAATCAAGAAGACTATGTCACCCTATACAATCAACTCGATGACCAGGGGTCGAATGATCCGCAAGCCTAATGCAGGAACCCTCGGTACCATGTCTACCCACTCAACTCGTTCCGAAGCCGGCCGGCATCATTGATGCACAGGCAAAGTAGCGTGCAAAGATGGAGAGTCGATTGAAGGGGCAGCCTGGCGAATGTGGTGTCGAACGCTTCAACGCTTGCCTTCCGGTATCTAATTCTTCTCGTGGAGCAATGGCAACACTACCCCTATTACAATATCCAACCTCTTCACGTTGCAAGAAGCCATTGAGCAAGTGTCGTTCAGCTGCATTGCACTATTCATGTTCTCTTCATTATTTGCGCAACTCCCCTGGTCTGCCCAGACATTGGGTGTCAGACACGTGGGGGCCCTGACTGGTTAATATCTGACGAGCGCGCCGAGCTTCATTAGGACTAGGGCTGTGCAGTAGTTTAACTTGGCCTCAAGGACAAGAGCACCGCCATCTCCACAGGGCACGAATCAATGTGTTCCTGAAACGCCTCTTTGCCACAAATGCGGGCGTTGTGTTCCGTGAAGACTCGCGGATATCTCTGTAGCGTACCGCCAGCTCCATATGCAGGCCTCTCTTGCCCCCATTGGCTGTCCCTTCAACACCACCGTTCCGGCATCGCGGACCTATAAACCAGGTCTCTCCGCATTTGCGGCCTCGCTGTTGCTTTCCGCAGCACTGCTCCAGCACGTTTTCGTGCTTTGATCGCCGCCATGGTTCGACCCATTGCTGTCGTGCGAGAAACATGGCACATATACACGCCTCTCGAGCGCCGGAACATTGCCATCTATATCGCCGGGATCATGATGTACAAGTTCGGGCTTGAGGCTTTCAACGGATCGGTCATCGCACTCGCAACAAATCGGTACGACGAACTTGAGAAAACGACACACATCTCCATCACATTCCAGCGCGTCGGTGTTTTGACAGGGCTGAACCAGGCCTTTCAATGTATTGGATCCATCCTCATCGCCCCTCTGATTAAGCGGTATCCGACCAAGAACGTCCTAGCTTGTGCGGTACTTATATTCGGGTTCATGAGTAGTCTCTTGCTCATCCTGGATGCAGCAACTGGTGGTAAATTTGCACCACGCGGATGGCCCGAAGATGATTTCAGCTATTACGGCAAATACAACACGGACGCAATGATACCCATATGTAAGGATCAGTCTCTTTGGATTACAGCATACACGTGCTGACGATGTTCAGTTTGTGTTTGTGGCATAGTCTACGGTATGGTTGAACTCATCCGACGCGTCATACCTCGAGATCTCGTAGGCGGTAACGTTCAGAAGCTTCGTCGGATGGATTCGCTAGTCCATATCTTTTACGAAACCAGTGGCACAGCAGGTGCTTTCTGTACGGCACTCGCCCTCATTCCTCGCTTCGGCAACAACTTCAGCTTCATCATTACACCCATCTTCTTCGCTGCGGCATCGGTTCTCTGGTACTTCATCCATGAAGAAAGCGCACCACGGGAAAGCAGGGTTTCGACCACAGAAAAGCAGCCCAATTACGTCAAAGCCGTGATAAGTGGCTTCTGTCTCTTCTTTGAGTCTGTCGGAACCGGTGCTAAGCTTATCTTCACGCATCGCAAGTTTATCTGGCTGCTACCTGGATACGCGATTGCGCTCTACTCCCACCGATACTTGGAGAATGCCATTGCGCCTGCAGTTGCGCGACGGTACTTTGGGAATTCAGCCTGGTCACAAATCATCGTTGGAGGGTCGAATTTTGGTGAACTCTTAGGGGCTCTCTTTGTCTTCATATTCACAAACGCAGTGCAGACGCCGATACCGTGGCTTCGATTAGATGCACTGACGCTGCTGATAGTGTGGTATTTGCCATTTTGGCATCCTCCTCAGAACGATGTAGCTCAGGCCTGGATTGTGGGAGCGACCTTTCTGCCCATCAGCTTTGGTTGGGCGGCTGGTGATGTATCACTTGCGGCATATATCCAGGCGTCGCTTGCTCGAATCGAGTCCAAGTCACAAAACGTATCAGCGCTGGGGGCGGTGATGGCGTTTCTCTACAGCACTTATATTGTCACCTACGCCATTGCATCTGCGTGCCTGGGAACCTACATCGACCGCATCTCGGCCCGAGACAACGACGAGATACATGGGGCTATCTTCAACGTAGCTGGTGTGCAGTTTACTATAATAGCTGTTTTGGGTTTGACGAGCTCATTCATACCCAAGGGAGCCTTCTCTCTTAACCCCAAGATGCTTAGCGAGGAGCGACTAGACATGGATATCGACGATGATGACGATGACGATGACGAGGATCTGGAGTATGTGCCGGGAGCCCGGGGCAACAGCAAGGAGAGCCACGACAGCCATGAGATGGTGAGTAGGATGAATAGCTCTACTTAAATCGGGAATGAAGGCATGGGTGTATCCGATGGCGAATGTTGATACATGATTGTTGCCACTCGATTGGCCTGATACAAAAGAGCAGTGTGGCCTGGGTTCACTGGCATCCAGTTGATAAGAGCCCCCCCCCCACATGTAAGCAAGCATGTGCTCGGCACGTGCCATGATTGTCGGCGCCCATTGACTCCTCGATGATTCTCGATCCGCCGGCTAAGTCAAACGGGAGCCTCCAGATGCAGAAGGTGACCCCGCAACGCTCCAGCGGACACAGGCGGCTAGGACCCATAGTGGAGGCTCCCTGATGGCATGGAGAGAAAGGCATCCAAAGGCCGTGACTAGCAATGATTGTGGCAGCTAAGCCCTGGGCGCGCTGGGCTGGGGACAGGGGCATTCCGATGCTGCGTCGTCGTCTTGGCGGCCATGTGCTCACGGGGCGAGGTTTGGTTGGCTGCACGCCGCAAGCCTCCCGCCCTCGGGTCAGCAGCAACACCGCCCTCTTTGGGCTTTTGCCAAGCCAGGGCTTCACTTCCTCCCCCATTCTCACTGCATGCGCCTTTGCTTTTAACGGAGCACGCGCAAGCATGGGCGGAAATCGTTCCAGATTCCGCCTCCACTACGCCTCCTCGCCTCATGGATGAGGCCAAAGCCGATCCGCTCTCACACACACAATCTGACGGTTACCCACCTGCATTATTACTACCGGGCCTACGCAACTCAACTAACCACACCCTAAACTCTCCATTGCCTTGGCCTCCTCTCTCTGTGTTTCTCTTCTGCCACTTACATTCTCGCCTTGTTTCCGCCACGTCTCTGTCCCATCACTGCCTCTTGCCATATCCTGCTAGTGGGGAGAGCCACATCCGATCCGCCCGGCCCCTGTGCGTCAGCCGCGCATACAGCCGTGTCTGGTATCACCTTGACCGTAGCGAGGATACTTGTGAAATCGCGGGACCACACCGGTTTATTCTGTACGGGCTTCACAGCCAACTTAACAAACCATGCAGCCCTATCCACAGCCAAATGGACCCCTCGTTGCCGAACGAGCTGACAGCGGGCATCGTGGTCCGCTGAGCCGGACTTGGCCACAGCTGTTCAAAAAGAGAAGGAGATACAGTCCGGTCAGAGAGAGCGCTCAACAACAGCATCAACATGTACAGCAGCAGACACAGGCAATGCAACCAGAGCCACTGCCCCAGCAAATACAACCGGCTCAAATGCCCATGCAGCCTGTACAGCCAATCAGAACTCCATCAATAGCGTCTCAGTCAATCACTTCACCCACTGTGTCTTCTATGAGATCCCCCTCCATAACAGCCGATACAGCCAGTACAATATCGTCAATATCATATGGATCGTCAGTACCGCCAAACAAAGTCCCCATCGCCAGACGGGGCAGTAGCATTTCCCCCAGCGAACGCAACGGTACGTCATACCAGTCCACCCAGGCAACACGCATTAACGCCCTTCCAGGCGCCGGCGGCGTCGTAACCTCGCAAGCAGATCTACTTGCCTCAAAATCAAACTACGAACTCATTTCCTCTGGCCAGCATCTGGAAATGGGTCTTCATTTCAGCACTGCAATGGCCACAGGCGTCATGATGAAACGCGCCACGCACCGTGCCGCAGAGCAGGCGCGCCGTGATCGCATGAAGAACGCAATGGTCGACTTGGCCGAGTTCCTGCTCGACGGCGAAGTCACGTTTGGCAGCGGGACCACGTGTTTTGTCGTCATGCGGGGCAAGGAAGATGAGGGTGAAAATGGGAACAGGGAAAAAGACGGCGAAGGTGCCGATGTCGCCAGTCTTGAAACAGACAAGAGCCGGAGGTCAAGCGTGGCCGCCGGCGAAAAAAGAACAGTAAACAAGGCTCGATTGATCGAAATGGCGCTGGAGAAGATGCGCGCCCAGGAGAAAGAGATTGAGATGTTAAGAAGGGAAATCGAGCTTTTGAGGAAAGAGGATGATTATCAGAGTATGGATACGTCATGAAAAAGAGTTGGATTTTTTGTCTCTTCTGTTTCTTCTTTTTCGGGGACTTCTCATCCTGTACGTTGTGAAGATTTTCCCTTTCCGATTTTTTTTCTTCATCATCGTCATCATCTTGTTCTACAATCAAGAGGCGAGGATGGGGCCATAAAAGCAAGGACCTCTCCCCTTCACTTTTTCTTCTCTTCCAAGATATCCATCATACTTAGGCGTTTATTCGTTTTCTTTATTCAAGTATCGTTCTCTTCCTTTCTTTCTGCTCGATATAGGTGCATGGTATATACACATAAAGACGGGGCGGTAGAGCATGCACTCAACCACAGAGCAATCATGAAAAAAGAAATAAAATCTCTTCTTATCGTACCACTACTTCTCTCTCCACGACTATATATACTGGCATCACTTTGATGTTTTCGACGTGCATCCATGCAGTATCAATTGCTAGGCCCATGAACAACGTTTGTTTGCTGGTTTAGCGGCGGCACACCAAGTGGGGACTGGCAACATGGTACGTGTGCGGGAAAGGAGGCAAACTCTGGGGAACTAGATCCCGTTGCGCTAAGGTGATGATCTGGCTGATCCAAAATAAGTCGGGGCCGCCCCGGAAGAGACGGCATGTCTTAGTCCGTCATCCGATTATGAGATACACGCAAGTCTAGCCAGGACTTGATTCATCACTGTGCAATAGGATCAACAAGACTTTGATTACTTTCATGTCATACAGCCGGTGTGCAGGTAACTGACACATCACGTCCGATTCATTTGCTCTGTTCTTCCTTTTCTACATCGCGCACATGCACACTCTTCTCGTCGGCGGCAGCATCAGCAAGAACAGCATCACATCCATCGCGCCCTTGCTGTCCCTTTTCCAATTCAGTCTCCCGATCGCCGCTCACATTGGCCCGTCCCGCGTCACTTGTATTGCCTTGGGTGCCGATTCGCAAAAAGGGGACCAAAAGTACGGCGGGAAACGCAGCCGCAGCTGTAAACCAAAACACTGCAGCATAGGGCTCCACGGCGTTGCCTGCATAGTATCCAGATTTCGACGGGTGTTGCTGTACAGCGTCAAAAATGGCGGTTGCGATGCCAAAGGCAACGGCATTGCATAGACGGGATATCGTTTGGAATAGAGAGCCTGCTATGGATTGTTTGTTGCTTGGCATCGCAGATAGAACGTACATCTGCGGATGGGTCAGAAAATAGGTCCTGTTGAAAATTTGCCGAAGCATAATGGTGATGTACTTACGTTTGCGACGATGAACTCAAAGTCTATGCCAAGGGTGCATAAGCAGAGGGCCGGAAAGGTAAACGCCCAATATGAGTCTCCATGTCTTTGGACGGCTGCTAGTATGAAGGAAACAGTGAGAGAGCTTGCTCCGATGCCGAAAATCAGTTTGTTAGACACTTTGTGCTGGAGCAAGGCGGCGACTGCATTGGCGGTTAGGCCTACAATAGCCATTGGAAGCATGTGAACACCAGTCATGAGGGCATTGAAGCCAAGTACTTTCTGGAAATAGAGTGCAATCCAGAAGTACAGAACTGGGAATCCAAAGGTGGCGAGAGCAAGCATGCTCATCAGCTATTGTGCGGTGTTAGCCTCGGGTGCATAAGTTTTTACCGGGTGATGCGAGAGTCCAAGGCCAGTCCAGAGAAGTTGTGTGTGGAGCGACTTACCAGAGAGAAGTCCCGGTCACGCCAGATCTTCATATCGATCATTGCGTATGGGTACTTGCATTCCCATATGATGAAACAGATAATCAGAATGGCCCCTGGTATCAACAGAACGAGAACGTAGGGTGTCTTCCAGCCTTGAGGGGCACCTCCGCCGAGACTTTGAAGAATGTTAGTCGAGATCACCAGACATGTATATTGGCAAACAAACATACCTCAGCGCAGCACAGAACATGCCGATGCCGAAGATAGTCATTGCGGTTCCAGGCAAGTCCAGCTTCTTCATAGTCTTTGCGTTGAACGTCTGTTTGGGTGTCGTATCGTTGGGGACCGTGAAAACCGCTATGATACTGATACAAAAGTATACTATAGCCATCAGGAAGAAGCCCGCCCGCCAGCTGAACAGCTGGGTGAAGAGACCAGAGAGAATCGTCCCAAAAATGAAGCCCATGGGATTGCCTGCACTGTAACAGCCAAAGACCCTGTTCTTCCTCTGACTAGGCTTTTCATAGATGACGCCTAGCATACCCTGGGCTGGAGGCACAGATGAAGCAGAAAAGATGCCTAGGACACCGCAGAGGATATCGATGGTCATGCCGGTTTGGGAGAAGCCGGCTCCCAGGCTGCAGACGGAAAAAAGAAACAAGGAGCCGATGAACATGAACTTGCGTCCAAAGAGATCAGCTACACTGCCAAAGAAAAGCAGCAGTGAACCCGCAGTGAGTCTGCAAGTTGAATTAGTCAAAATAATTTGTTTTTTCTACGTCAAGCATCATTCTTACGAGGTGGAAGCATTCATCCACGAGACCTCCGCATTGGTCATGCCCAAATCCCGTGCTGCAAATGAGCTCATGACGGTGACGGAGCCCTGCAGGAAGGTGGTCATGGCCACAGCCATTGTTACCGACGCGACGAACAGACATTCTTGAAAGGTAGATGCGAAGCACGCTGGCCTTGCATTAGGATCCTTGTCGCTGATTGGCTGGAACTGTGTAGAATCAAGTTCGTCATGTGCATTTGCATCCATGTCGCAGACGGGTTGCTCAAGGTAGCGATAAAGAAAGGATGGTAAAATACAACGTGTTGGCGACCCTAACGAAGAGATAGAAATACTTAGAGGGAACGACACCGCCGAAATGAAGTATCGATTTGCCTTTTCCTGCAGATAGTCATAACCGGTGGAATTATTCAGCGCGCGGAACTGTTCCTGCCTCTTAGCGGCCAACTAGGTAAGCAGACGATGCCGGGGTCGGATGGGGAATAGCCGTCCGAATATATCACCGACTGACCCCAAGGCCGAGAGCATGATACCTGGTTATCAGGTCGGTGTCGCATGCGCACAGTCACTTGGCAATTATCTATGCGCAGAGACATCAAGAGCACGCAGATGGCTGGAGAGAAATGGTTCTCACAATTTGACCACTCTCCACTCACCTAGATCCATGCGTCCTAGTTGGCCTCCCAATGGACCTTGAACCTCAGTTCCATTGGCCCAAAGTTTCCGGCCTGCCCAGTATTCAATGAAGCCATCTGGGCCTGATACAACGATCAGTCGCGACCCTTTTTCCTCCTTTGGTCGCCTTGCCCTCTTCTCAATTTCGCTGGGCTGGATAAACGTCTTTTCCTCATCCACATAGTAGTTGACAGTCAAGCCTTTTGTGGCAGCTTCGCAGCGCTTCTTAAGCGCGTCCAACTCGGCCACAATCACACCCTTCTGTGAAGTACTCGGTTGCTCTACGAGCGGCGCTGGCGTACTAGAGCCGAACAAGCTCTTCCACCAACCCTTTCGATCCTGAGCATACTCGTCGTGTCCGCTATCGTCACTGACGCCACCTACGCATTCTTCGCGCCGCCGGTTTGCCCACAGTATGTGCATCTTGCTACCCGTCCGCCGTCCGAGGGCCTGGGCGACTTGCATTGCAGGTGCTATGCCCGTTCCGCCTGCTAGAAATATAACCTCTATTATGTCGTGAGGGAGCTTGAGCTCCGTGTTGGGTCCTCGCAGTTCGATGGTCGATTGCTCTGGTAGACGGTGCAGATATGTCGAGACCTCGCCGCCCGTCTCTTGGCGTATAAGCAACCTCAGGTCTTGCGGTTCGTCATCGCCAGCCTTTCCGCTGTCGGCCGTCGGAGGCAATGGGGTGTATGCGCGCGCAATCTGTAGTTGCGGCTGCTTGATCTGCACGCTCCAAACGCTACGCTTCGACACCTCCTTTATGCTTTCCGCATCAGATGCGCCATTGCTGTTGCGCAATGTGAAGATGGCATTGGTGGACGAGACGGGTTGCTTGCTTACAAGCGTGTAAGGCGTAAAGGTATGGGGGTTTAGAGTCGCATCGGAATCTGCGGGTTTCGCGAGACGATATACAGCGCCGCCAACCGCCGACGACCCAAGGACGATCAACGGGCCCGCTCGTCGCTTCAACCAGGACATGGGTTTAGGTATAGGATTCGTTGGGAGCAAAGTCGAGGTGTGTGGCGCTGGTACAGACTTTGTGGTGGCCCAAGCGTGCAACCCAAAAGCTTCCCAAGATCAAAAAGAAATCGCAGCCAGCGTGTGAGCAGCCTCTGAAACAGGCACCAAACCACAATGTGGCATCCTTTTCACGGTAACAGTAGTCGTGTAGGCGGTCATCCACTTCTGCGAGCGTGGCAACATTCCGGTTTCAGCTGTGAGCGTAAGTGTGAAACAGCAATCGCCATGGGCTGCTTGCCCCTTCAGGGAAATGTGTACCTTTCCTACGCCGACCACTGCCTCTAACGCTTTACGGCCCAAGACCCTGCATATCAGCCCCCAGACCCAAGTGGCGTTCGGTCACACTGTTATCGTTCACCGACTCCCTCTTCTCCTTCTTCTGTCTTCAAGCCTTCAACCTGCAGTGCAGCACATTGCCCACGTACTCGGTCAACCCTATCGGCGCCCGGCCTCCAAAGGCGGCCCCCCGGCACTATTTGGACTTACTTCGGCGATTCTCCGGATTTATCGCGGAATAGCGCCTTCAGCCCTACCGACAATTATCGACAATTAATCCGAACTTTTCCAAAGAGGCGACAAAACCACGAGCAGCATCCCGGCCCCGGCATTTGAACGTCAAGATCTATTAAGAAATTTGTCAAGTTAAAAGTGTGCATTCAGGAATTCTTGAGTGCTCCGCCTGTGGACTTGGGAAAGAGCCATGGCGCCTGCGATTCTGACTCAACGTCCGAGAATCTTGTTCCTGGACGCCTATGATTCATTTTCGAACAACATAGTCGCCCTAGTCGAGCAGAACGTGGACGCTCATGTCGTCAAGGTCTTCATTGACGATCCGAATCTTACAAAGGTGAAGACCGACGAGGATCGTTCAGCCTTTACCGACTACCTGAAGAGCTTTGATGGTGTGATTGCCGGTCCTGGACCTGGCTGGGCAAAATGCGAAAAAGACGTTGGTTTGATGAAAGAGCTTTGGAAGCTTCAAGATGAACACGTTGTTCCTGTACTTGGCATCTGCTTAGGGTTCCAATCTCTATGTCTTGCATTCGGAGCCGACATTGTACGACTGGAGGAGCCCAAACACGGCATCATCACGACCGTCCTGCACAAAGGCCAGTCCATATTTCGGGGCGTAGAGCATATGTTGGCCACGCAATACCACTCCTTACAAGTCAAGCTCAACCATCCCATTCAAAGTCAGAGAGCTGTACGATACCCCGCGCAACTCTGGGAACCCACAGAAACCTGCCCTGAGCTCGAGCCTCTAGCATGGGATTTTGATAGCGAGCGCAATGGTGCTGTGCTCATGGGAGTCAAGCATGCACAAAAGCCATTCTGGGGTGTCCAATTCCACCCTGAGTCAATTTGCACAAATGACGAAGGAAAACGCCTCATTCAGAATTGGTGGGAAGACGTCCAAGCTTGGAGCCGCAAGCGCATGTTCCGCAACATCCCCAAGCACACTCTCATGCCAAATACACCCTCTTCGCCCATGACATTTGCGGATTTTCGACGAGAGCTTGGCTTCCACAGCGCCACAACCCAGAGCAAATACGCATCCCCCAGTCTTGCAGCAAACCTCGACAGCGATACCCTTACACCATTTGAATTAGCGTCTCTGATCGCGCATGGTGATGGGCAATCACTACCAGATCTGGCCCCCAGCATCGTTCATTGCGCGACCACAGGGAGCGGCAGGCTTACAGTTGCGGATGTCTGTGAGCTATTCGAGTTAACAAGGGGCGAAGCAATGGTGCTCGAATCCGGGTTGCAGTCAAATTTGGTGCCTATGGCGGTAGGCACCGGCAGGTACAGCATTATCGGTTTTGTTATCCCCGAAGAGACTCTCCGCATACATTACTACGCCGGATCCCGGAGAATGGAGCTCAGAGACGGAAAGGGTCAGGTGCATACTGATTGGACCGTGAACGATCCATGGCCCTATGTAAGAGAAGTCATGAAGAGTCTCCAACCATCTACACCACCGCAAGGCTCGACATGGGCACCTTTCTGGGGAGGGCTTATGGGTTTCGCATCTTACGAGGCTGGCCTAGAAACCATTGGTGTTCACGGTCACGATGAGGCTTCTTATCCCGACATTTGCTTTGCCTATATCACGCGGAGTATAGTCTTCGACCACCAGGTTAAGAAGATTTATGTCCAGAGCATCCGTGGCGCTTTTGACCAAGACTGGGTTGAGCAAACTATCGAAAGGTTGTACGAGCATGCTGGCGTGAAGTCTCAACAAAGCACGCCAGGCTCGACAACTATGGCAGAGGTCGACCCGTTTGAAACACACGGTATGATGAACCAGTACATCGAATCATGCAAACAGGTCAAAGACGGTGAGGGTGAATATTCCGATAAAGTCCGTACCTGCCAAGAAGCCATAGCAGATGGCCAAAGCTATGAGCTATGTCTTACTACGCGCAACGAGATCCGTGCTCGCAAGCCGGCAGCCTGTAGGATATCGCGTTCCGAGGACAACGAGCATTCTTGGAATCTCTACAAGCGTCTGACTAGTCAGAACCCTGCGCCCTTCAGCGCATACATGAGGATACACAATGTACATGTCTTAAGCTCATCGCCGGAAAGATACATCAGCTGGGACCGATCGCAGACTGCGCAGTGTCGGCCTATCAAAGGTACGGTACAGAAGAAACATGGCGTTACCGCGGAAATGGCTCACGCCATCCTCTCTTCATCCAAGGAACGGGCAGAGAATCTTATGATTGTCGACCTCACTCGACACCAACTGCACGGTGTATACGGCTCTGAGAATGTCCGCGTAAGCCAGCTCATGGAAGTTGAAGAGTACGAAACACTATGGCAGCTGGTTTCAGTCGTTGACGCAGTTCCCCGAGGCGCTAACAAGCCAACCACACCTGATGATTGGGAAGAGCCCGTGGAATACGCATCCAAAAAGCCCGCTAAGCAGTCGGTACCCTATCTGGGTTTCGAGGCCTTTGTTGAGAGTCTCCCTGCAGGAAGCATGACTGGTGCACCTAAGAAACGATCATGTGAGATTCTCCAGGGCGTGGAGAATGGTGAAAGGAGAGGTCTATACTCTGGTGTCCTAGGCTACCTCGACGTTGGAGGCGGTGGTGACTTCAGTGTTGTCATACGAACAGCTGTCAAGATCGACGATGACGAACTGCGAGCCGACGACAAGGAAGATGTATGGCGTATTGGCGCTGGAGGAGCAGTCACAAGCCAGAGCACACCACAGGGTGAATACGAAGAGATGATTGCCAAGTTTGGCAGTACCAGCAGAGCTTTCCAACCTCTTCCACCGCCGAGGTCACGGACTAAGGGCAGGAGGGTCGAGATTATCGAGCCTGACGATCCTGAATTTGCCGAATTGCTTGCGAGTATGAGAGGTGGAGAGGAGCTGACGCTGGACGACGCTCAGATCATGTTGAGAGCTGTCGAACGCGAACTTAGACGAAGAACCGAGCAAGGCATAGGTAACAACGATACAGAGGCAGAGTAAATGCTTCGACGGTGTTGGGATAGACGGAGTTGCAGAGCTTAACCTTTGATACCATTTTTTATGATAGATAGACTTTTCCGGTTTCAACACCAATACAATTCCTTCTTACAGAGCTTCAAATCAAATAAATAAACAAAATATTGACCTATTAATAGTTTCTCTTCCTCGCAGTTTACCTCGAAATGGGGGATGACTTGAAAGTGTGATGACTAAGCCCGCGTAGTGGGAACGTAGCATGCAGCGTGTAATCTTAATGACAGCATTGCAACTCCACACGCGCGTTTCGGGCAAGTGGCTGCAATGGCGACCGAAGCGCCAGACCCAAGGTCTTTTCAGACATGGGAAGACGCGTTTCAATATCCGATACCCGTGGTTCGCAAGCTTGAGCAGCAGCTCCGCAACAATGCCGACGAGAATCGTGAGAAGCTGCGGTCGCTCGTGGGGTACGGACGTCCGAGTGCTGCAAAAGCAACGGAGACGAAGCAAGGCTGACTGTATACAGGACGAGCTACCGCAGCCTCCTCGATACCGCCGAAACGATCATCGACATGGAAGTACGAATGGGCCAAGTTGAAACCAAGCTTTCAAAAGTAGGGCAGAGTTGCAACTCCAGACGCTTGGAGAGGATATCAAACAATGCAGGAAAGATGGATACCCATGTACGGGGTCGTGGTCAGTCTTTACTGTTGCATTGGGAGAGGCCATTGGATTGACGGAAGACAGATGCGGAGCGCTACACATTGGCGTCCCAACTCTCGGTCTTGCGCAATGCGCCTTTGGTCATGACACGTCTCATGAAAAGAGAGGGATCATATCTGCTCATTGCAAAAGTACTAGTCATCTCCCGACTTCTTCACAAGGCACTTGGTCAGTCCGCAGCGAAACCTCCAATTGTGGATCAGCTATGGGAGAGGCTGCTCTCTGTACGAAGAAAGCTTCTGCGCAGGATTGACAAGCGACTGTCGAGTCCGGGCGGTGAAGCGACAACTCTGGTGGAGAGCATGTGCGCCTATGCGCTTGCGACAAGCTCGACGCCGACCGAGACACTACATCATTTCCACAAGATGAGGCTGGACAGAATGAACAGCGACATCAGGGCAGGTGGTGAGGAGCTTGCTAAGCACGGCATCGACGCGCTCAAGCTATGCATACAGACGTGTCTTGATACCCAAACAATATTCCCGCGACGGTTAGCAGAAGCACTAGCTAAGCTGAAAGCGCATCCGTTAATTCAGGATCCTGATGTTCGCGGCCTGTATGAGCTGAACCTGGACGTGCACGATCAGTGGCTTGGCGATGAGGTGTGCAACTACACGCCCTGGCCGCGACACGATGAGTTACAGCGATCAGACGCAGAAAAGATACTGCATCGCTGGTCCAAGGATGCCATTGCAGCTTTCTTAAAGGGTGTCAAGCAGGCGCTAGAGAGTGAAGAGCGACTGCAAGAGGTTGCAAACTTGCGGCAAGAGTTAATTGAAACATGGATACTATCAGGTTCTCGAATGGCGGGTGTCAAGTCGGCGAACGTGCTGGACGACCTACGTGATATGATGAACGACAAGCTGGGAGATATTGTACGGTCGCGTACGGACGGATTACAGACTGTTGTTTCGGAGCTTACGGCTCATCTGAACAAAGTCGCCGCTTCTGAAGCAACCTCGGCGCTAAGTCTCTGGGATACAATTAACAAGGCTTCGGATCTCAGCAACGGCGCTCATTCTTTCAAGTCCACTGTACTAAACACATACCAAGGTCGAGATGATTCGGTCATTAGTGTTACATCTGCATTCGACAACTGGATGGCGTCAGTCTTGGAGGTCAGGGGCATTGTCAAGAGCATGAAGGAAGCTCGCTGGGAGGATAACTTTGAAGATGACGTCGGCGACGAATCCGATGACGACTTGGGTGATTCAAAGCAGACACTGCTTAGCGATGACGACCCCAAGTTGCTCGAAGAATCTACACAGGAAGCACTGAGAGAAGCGATGCAGAATCTCGGAAAAAGCTTTTCTACGATCACCAAGGATTCTAATGAGCAAAATGAACGCGGCGCAGTTCAAAAGGCAGCTTTTATACTTCGTGTAGTCAGAGAGATTGGTGACCGGATACCGCGACTACGGCTACAGGACAAGGCAACACCCCTCCCATCGCCTTTTACACCCGATATACTGCAGCCTCTACATACAGCCTTGGCGTCATATGTAGCACAGCCGACGCTAGAAGCATACAAGACTATGCTCTCTAGATCGCTGAAGGTCAAGTCTAACAGCCACATCTTGTGGGAAGGACACCCGCCTCTGCCCAGCCAGCCGTCGCCGAGTGCATTCAGGTTCTTACGAGAGCTGAGCAAGAACATGACGGCTGTTGGCAGCGATCTCTGGGCACCTGGCAGTGTATCTATACTTAAGAGTCGAGTGGCAAAAGAAGTGGTGCGCCTGCTTGAAGAGCAAGCTGAGACGATCAAAGTACAGGAACAAGATAATGCCAAGGACGCTAGGAAACAGGAGGATGACAAGGACGAAGCAGGCGAGGAAGACGACGAAGCGAAAAAGGTCGATGGAAACGAAACTCCTGATTCCGCTACTTTGTCGTCGCAGTGGAAGACCCAGAGACTCAAGCAGTTGCTCTTCGACATGCTGTATGTGCAGCGTTTCGTTGAACCCGCTGAAGGGGAAGACAGAAGCGTGGCTTTGAGCAAGAAGATGGACTTGGAGGATATAGATGATGCTGCGATGAACAGGTTGAAGAAGAGTGCGGCGGATTATGCAAAGAAGACGTACCTGCTCTTTGCGCTGCTAGCTTAGGTGAACAAGACAAGAAATACACACCCCGAGCTTATATTATGTGCTGTCTCGAAAATGGATCTATATGCTCGCCTTGTGAAAATCCAGGGTAAATTCGTATGAACTAAGAACATCTTGTTCCTGATAGATTAATTTCTCTTGTTTGCCTCCATGTTTTCTACCCTATCTAAGCTTATCCTAGTGATCAGGGTTGTAATACTTTCTCCAGTTGTGTTCTTCCTTGAAGCCAAGCACCTCCTTAATCTTCCTGTTACTCAGCGGCGCCTCCCACTCGCCCATCTCACGCGTGATGGGCGTATTAGGCGCATACTGTTCGAGGAACTGCTTAGTGGGGAAAGTAGCAGTGATAGTATCGTTGGTAGCATTGAAGATCTGGAAGCCCAGCCCATCTTTCTGCACGCACAAATGGCAAATCTGGCCGAGGTCGCGGGCATCGATGTAGGCCCAGGCGTTGCGCTTGCGCACCTCTGGGTTCTGGATGTACTTTGGAAAGTCGCGGGCGTACTCGTGGGGCTCGATGACGTTGCCGATGCGCAGGGCGTATATGTCTGCGTCGAAGCGGCGGGCAAAGCCACGGGCTACGCGTTCGCCGCAGAGCTTCGAGATGGCGTATGTGTCCATGGGATTGACGTCTGCGTCTTCGACTAGGGGAAAGGCAGTGTAGTCGAGATTGCCCTGCCCGAAACAGACCTCGTATGTGGTTTCACTGCTGGCGATGATGATCTTTCTGACTCCGAGTTTACAAGCGGCTTCGATGACGTTGTAGGTCGAGCGCACGTTGCCAGCGTAGCATTCGTTGTCTGGGACGAGCATGTTTCGGGCATAGGCAGCAAAGTGAATGACGGCATCTGGCGGGCCAGGTACGTGTGGCCCTTCGTAGCCAGCAAAGTTGAAGTGGGTGGTAAGGGCATTGAAGACTTGGCCGCTGTCTGTAAGGTCGGTTTTCAGGGTAAAGACGCCAGCGTCGGGATCCGGAAACTCAGTCAGATCGAGGTTTAAAACCGAGTAACCTTGCTGGAGGAGGTACGGGATTACATGGCGCCCAGCTTTTCCTGAGCCGCCTGTAAAGACAATGCGCTTGCCTGAGGGAGACATTGTAGGGGAGGATGGGTATTAGCTAACGAGGTTCTTTTTGGGGGTGATTTTAGCCTGAACATGATTGTCAATGGAAGCAGTGGGACAATTGCGGGGTTGTGCCTTTACCACTACTATATACGAAGCTCTGCGGGTGGTTTGGCGGTTCGAGTGAAGGGATCTTGAGGGGCTCACTTGGGGGAGACGATAAGAGATGCGCCTCCATCTTTATAAGCGTCATTGGTGCATGAAGAGTAGCTGATCTCCCCGGAACATGGGCTTGCGAAGTTGGATGTGGCGAGCACGGTAAGCCACAAGCGGGAAGTACGTTTTGGGGCATGGGGATAGTCGCGCTAACGCTACGTCACGACCGAATACCCCGGCATGTAGTGAGTGGTACCACGGCCAACTAGCGTCATCCTAGACACCGAATCCTCCGCAATCCGTATTTGACCGAACGACAGAGATATTTCTAGACACCCACGTCCATCCCTACACATGGTCGCATCTCCCAAACCACACAGATGACCAGCGGTCTGATGCGGCGCTTCTTCTCGACGTTTGCCCGCACGCAATTTCAAGCCAAGACGACTGCGACATCGCTCACTGCGCCCCGGATACTGGGGCTCAAGCAGTACAAGAGGGCTCTTAGCGATGTCGGTGCCAGACAGGCTTCAGTGTCGAGGCACTGGTTCACGAGCTCATCGCCATGCTTGCACCCCGAGCCGGATGAGTGCGAGAAGAAGCGCATGAACGAGCGCGACTTAAAGCTGGGAAACAGTATGTTTGCTCGTCATGCACAAGTAGCTGGCGTGGGAATATCTTGCTAACAGAAACTGCAGCCATTAGAGTCCTACACGATCGCCTACCGACACTCTTGATATCGCCACTCCCTCAAGATATCCTCTCCCCGCACATCAGCCTCCACTTATTTCCCTCGACACACCCGCATCTGCCCACGGTAAGCGGGAGGTTTTCGTACGCAGCAGCATTGTGGACCGCGCCGGTTGCATGGGGCCAGGTTCCGGTGCTCGGTAACGTGAAGCTCAAAATCTTGTCTGAGCGCATGGTGAAGAATGGAGGGTCGTCGACAGCAAGCAATGTGCGCAATGAGAAACTCATTGTCAAATGGCAGACATGCGGCAAGTCAGACAAAAAAGAGAATGGACAGGTCAGCGATGTTGTCGACAAAATCACCAGCATTGTGGCCGGGTCCAAGAGGCCGCAGCAAGAGTTCACGGGCCTGTTCAAGTTTGAATTTGACGAGGAAGGACGGATTTTGAACCACATTATTGAGCATACGGAAGAGGGCCAGCATTGGGATCGGACTGCAAAGGTGATCAGCGTCACGGACTGGCTTCTGGGACGCGCATGGGGATTGCGCGACGAGGGCAGTCCAAGCCTGGCGTTTGCCAAATGCAGCAGGGAGAAGAATGGTCGTGACCAGAACGAGCGGCGATGAAACGCCGTTGATGTTCTTCTCCCACTGCCCCCACGCTGGTCTATTTCTGTCGCTGTACGCTTTTGTTTCACCACTCCACCTGTACAACACTTGTAAGCATGAAGCCATGACATGGCATTCTTTAGTGTATGCTAGCGAAGACGAATTGATACCCTATCACAGTTGCGCGGAATGTAAATGCACAAGCGCCCGTTCCGATATGGATCGACGTGTATGTGGGTTTGCAGAAGATTGCGACATGGCAGTGGCTGGGCTGCAGCTGGAGCCTGTTTCTCGGTGTGATCATGTCTTGCTGCTGTGCGGAGGCCGGTCATGTGCAACAATGTGATAGGATGATTTTGTGGTCTGGCCGCGGGAGAGGACGCATACGTTGCTGACAGCTGCCGTGGCCGCCCAATGAATGTGCTGGCGGGCCAGGGTGCGCATCGACCACAGCACTAAGGCGGGTAGCCTCCGCCTAGCGACCACGACGACGAGGATGCAGCTCTGGGCGCATTTCACCCTGCCAGCATCGCATAGTCGCGACATTGCTACTCCCATCCTCGACCTCCTTCACTCGGCTCTGGCCCTCTCTCCCCCCGCCATTCATCTTTCGTTATTTGCCGACGGCTCCCTGTGCGTAGCAGCCATTGCCGCCGCCGCCGCTTGCCAGCCCCCCGACTTTCCCACGCCGGGCCGCCTGTTGCCTGCTTCCCCGCGCCTATTCCACAACACAGCGCTGCTGGGAGCTCTCAGCCTCATCAACCAGGCTTCTGCCGTTCTCCCCATCAGAGCCATTGCTTGACCTCACACAGCCATGGCGGACCTTTCACAGAGTGGGGAATTGAGTATGTCGACGCTTCTCAGTGGTACATGTTGGTGTCGGAGCTCATTGCTAACCTGGCGCAGATCAGCCCATCCTCAACTTGACGCCCGAGGAAAAGCGCGTCTTCCAGTATCTCTTCCAGCAGGCCGACACAGAAAAGCTGGGTGTCATAACAGGCGAGATTGCCGTCAAGTTCTTCGAACGGACCAAGTTAGCGCCCGCCGTACTGGGTGAGATATGGCAGATTGCAGACACAGAGAACCGCGGTCTCTTGACCATGGCCGGCTTCTGCCAGGTCCTGCGCCTCATTGGACACTACCAGGCAGGCAGAGACCCGACTCCCGAGCTTGCCTTTAGACGTACGATCCCTGCAACTGCTCTTGCTTTCTGTAGTTGTATGCGCTGACGTCTTCGTAGCTGCCCCCCTGCCAAAGTTCGAGGGCTTAACACCCCCATCCGCTCCTCCCGCAGCCCCTGGCTTCTCCCCGCAGCCTACTGGTCCTATACAACCCCAAGTGAGCGGCAACGGTCCTATCCGAGTCCCTCCGCTAGTACCTGCCAAAGCCGCTGAATACGCAGGTTTGTTTGAGAAGTCTGGCGCAGTCAATGGCATATTATCCGGTAGGACCTTGTCTCATTTCCAACACTGGGTTTCCACTAACATCGTCCAGGTGAGAATGCAAAAGAGATCTTTGAAAAGGCGCGGTTACCCAATGAAGTCCTGGGTCGGATATGGAACCTCTCCGACACGGAACAGCGCGGAGCTCTCAACGTCACCGAGTTCATCATCGCTATGCACCTTCTTGCTTCGTATCGCACAGGAAACATGAAGGCCCTTCCAAATACGCTGCCTCCAGGCCTGTACGAAGCCGCTTCTCGACGCGGTGGACTTCCGCCGCCACCGGGTCGTCCCGACCAGAATATGTCCATCCCACGTCAGTTCAGCGGCCAGCAATCTGCTCCACGACAGCCAAGTCCACTTGGCCGACAGCCATTTGGAGCACCTGCCCCGCCTGTGCAGCCTACCGCTAATGACTGGCTGATCAGCCCACAAGAGAAGGCATCATACGACAATCTATTCAAGGGTGTTGACACAATGGGTCGCGGCTACATTACTGGAGACCAGGCGGTCCGCTTCTTCAGTGACTCGGGTCTACCCGAGGATGTTCTTGCAGCTATATGGGACCTTGCAGACATCAATTCCGAAGGACAACTATCCAAGGACGAGTTTGCCGTCGCCATGTACCTCATCCGGCAACAACGCAAAGGAGATCAACTCCCTGCGACCCTGCCACCCAATCTAATCCCACCAAGTCTGCGCACCGCCGCCAACCAAGCTGCACCAGTCGTTTTACCCCAGGTGGCGCCTCCACCTCCACCGCCTGCTCCCAAATCTGCTGCTGATGATCTCTTTGGACTGGACGCCTTTTCAGCGCCAGCACCAGCTCCTCAGCAACCGCAATCAACGGGAGGCTCAGCCACATTCAGCAAGCCTTTCGAGAGCGATCCATTTGGAAGCAAAGCAGCCTCACCTACTTCCCCGCACCCATTCCAGCCTCAGCCGCGAAACCCCGCCTCTACCTTCAAACCGTTCATGCCCAGCTCTTCGTTTGGCCAGACTCTAACTGCACACTCCACCGGGCAGTCCGGAATATCTGGTGCGCCGCAGCACTCAACACCATCCGTCATGGATGACTTGCTAGGCGGCGAGGCTGACCCTGAGGTCAATAAGAAGTTGACGCAAGATTCGACTGATTTGGCCAATATGTCTAACCAGATGACCACGCTACGCAACCAGATGCAAGAGGTCCAGAACAAGAAGACGGCCACTGAAAGTGACCTCAACAGTGTCAATACCCAAAAGCGTGATCTCGAGCTCCGTCTCTCACAGTTCAAGACTCAGTACGACCAGGAAGTCAAGGCAGTCAAGTCTCTCGAAGATCGTCTGGTCAGCTCTCGGAATGAGACCCGAAAGTTGCAGCAGGACCTTGCAATGATTGAGGGAACTTACCAGGATCTCCAAAACCAGCACCGTCAAGTCGGAAGCCAACTTGAGGCTGACCAGCGCGAGAACAACAGCCTGAAAGAGCGCATTCGTCAACTCAACGCCGAGATTGCGCAGCTCCGTCCCCAACTTGACAAAATGAGGAACGATGCTCGACAGCAAAAGGGCATGGTAGCGATCAACAAGAAGCAATTGGCTACTAACGAGAGCGAGCGTGATAAGATCAAGAATGAGATGAACGATCTGAGCAGGTCCCAGGAGGAGGCCTCTCGCGGCTCTCCCGTCCAGACATCCGGCGTTGCCAGCCCTGCAGCTTCCACAACAAGCCAGAGCACGAATCCCTTCTTCCGTAAATCGCCTCAGCCTGCTGAGAACACTATGTCGCCCTCTGGCTTTGCGCGTGACGGACCTCATAAGGACTTTGATAGCGTCTTTGGTTCATTTGGTACGCCCCAGAGCAGTGCGCCTCCTGTGTCCTTCCGTCCTGAGAACCAAAGCCTAGGACCTAGCTTTTCTGCCCCATCCGGCCAGTCGGTACGCTCCTCCGAGGGTCCTGATGTTCCTACACCCTCCACTTCGCCTCCTCTATCCTCTTACCAAGAGTCTCCACGAGTTACCGACCCACCAGCCCCTCCTGAGTCGCGTCAGTTTGGCTCTGCGTTCTTACCATTGAGGGAGGGCACGCAACGATCGGATTCGTTTAGCTCTTCTGTTCGAGCGGCGAGCAACAGACACGGTGGGCCTCATGCCCCCGGAAATGAGACACCTACCATCTCGCAGGCTTCTCCCGCTGGCACTCCGATCGCTGAGAAGCCTTCGGTTGAGCGCACTGACACCAATAGGACAGAGACTGACAACTTCAACCCTGCTCTGTTCAACCGCAATTTCTCGGCTTCTCCAGTCACCAGCGTGACTAGTGAGACTCAGCGCTCGACTGCCAAGGCTGAGGATCGGAAGGACACCTTCAACTTTGGAACACAGGATCTTCCTGGAGCTTTCCCGCGTGATGCCAATACGCCACTGCAGCAGAACAAGACCGGTGAGAGCAGTATGAGTGCTCCAAACAGGAACAATAGCACTGCCGATCCCTTCGGCAGCACCTCTGGCGACCCGCCCCGAGGAGGCAAGGATGACTTCGATGCGGCGTTTGCTGGCTTCGGTCCTAGCCGCCAGACCACTGGCACTGCTTCGAACGCAAACGCACCGACTGGAGATTCTAACAGATTCAACAAGGAATTCCCGCCGATTGAGGATCTTGCGCATGACGACGACAGCGACAGCAATGACGGGCGAGGATTTGACGACAACTTTACATCCGCATCGCCAAATCAGAAGCGCACTAGCTTTGGACCAGAGCAGCGCACTCAACAACAGCAGCGCCCAGGTACTGCTTCGAGCGATGAGCTTTACCGGGCTCCGCCTCCAACTACTCGTCTAGACTCAAACCTGAGCGGCCTACCCTCTCCAGGCGCACAGAAGTCTCCACCCACCTATGAGTCTACTGTGAACACGACGAGGAGTGGTTCGAATCAGTTCCCCCCAGAGTTCGGTGGTCTTCTTCCTTCCCGCGAGAACCCAACGTCTGCTGGCTCTCCTGACACTGCCCAAGGTCCTGAGAGATCATTCAACCCCCCAGGTGGCCATGGGGCTGCTCTGTTCGGCGGACCGTCCAAATCTGCTACGACTTCGCCGCCTCCTCTCGATACTCCTGTTTCCACTGTTCCCTCCGACCAGCACCACTCCGCCATGCCATATGGCAGCGAATCCAACAAGGGTCCATCGCCTTCCAGCAATGTTCCTCAGCATGGAAAGGCTGCCTTTGATAATGACTTTGACGCTGGTTTTGACGATCTTGCTGATGCTAAGGAAGATGACAAGGCCGACGACGACTTTATGTTCTCTTCGCAGCACCGTGAGGGACTCGATGAGTTCAACCCTGTCTTTGACTCCCCAGCTGCATCCAAGTCGAACACCATGGCCTCACAGCAAACGCCTACCGGTAAGCCACGTGGGGACGACAGCTTCAGTGACTTTGAGCACCTGTCTCAGACCTTTGGTGGACAATCCCAGCAACCTCAGCCCGGGTCCTCGTCGCAGGACTGGGACGCCATTTTCTCGAACCTTGAATCTTCGCAGACCGACAAAGGCTTACACTCGCAACAAGCTTCAACCGACTTTGGCAAGTCTGTCTTTGACACTCTTGACAAGGAAGAGGCTGCTGCGACTTCGTCGAAGTCACAGCAATTGTCGCCTCAAATGCCTGCACTTGGCCGTGCCATCAGCACCGGAACTGAACATGATGACCCTATTCTCAAGAAGCTCACCGGAATGGGTTACCCACGAAACGATGCTCTCGATGCCCTCGAGAAATTTGACTATGATATTAACAAGGTATGCATTATCCCGTAGCGTTGTGCATGCATGTGGCTCAACTAACACTTTTGCTCAGGCTGCCGACCACTTGGCATCGGGTGGAAACTAGGAAATGGAAAATCGCAACTTCGTAAACGCATGACGACCAGCACGCGGATCTCGAGTCGCTCTCCCCCTCTCTGTCTCTCTCTTGTCTTGTACGACTACATATGTTTAGCATGGCCCGCTTCAATTTTTCATACCCTTGAGCGTTGGTTCTCTGCCTCTCGGTTTCTCTCTGTGTGTCTCTCTCTCTACCCCCTTGTTTTACCCATCTTGTCTCTGCAAGACATGCAGATATTTTCCTTTGTTCGAACGTTCTCTTCTTGTAGTAAAGCATTCGCTTAAAGTGGGAAAGCTACGTAGCCTTGTCCCCTGTCGCTTCTGGTGCAAACTCTGGGAGGGAAAGGAAAGGAAGGTCTGCTTTTTCGATGCACGTACTTTGCAACTTAATTTAATCTATTTGCCTATGATGTTGTTCTGTTTAGATAACCCCTTGTTTGAATTTGTTCTCTTGTCGGTTTATTGCCAGCCTTAATCGTTGCTGCGTAACCTCAGAATCAAAGCGTGATATTTCTATTGACTTGTACCACAGGTACCCATCGCTTGATCCTCACACTTCCCTGCGCACTTGCGGCTGTCACGAACGGCGGTAGAAATATAGAAACAACAACGCTTAAGTGCAACATTAAATAAAACTAGAATATATACGAACACGTTCTCATTCCATCATGGTTATACAACACAGCACATGAAGATTCGTCATACATCGTGCCCATGTTGTTCCTTCAGAGACAAGAGAGAGAAAGAGAAAGAGGATCCCCCCCTACATCCCCAACCCGATTGCCATCACATGGCACCCTAAAAATTTCAAACGTCATTAAACTCTCTTTGGACTACGCGGCGACAGACTCAGTTCTCACAGCAGCATCGACTTTTTCTTCGTACTTGTCGAAGACAGCCGTGCCCTCGACATGGCTGTCTTCGAAGACATCGACGTGGGTGGTGGCGAATTTGCGCGCGCTGACCTTCTTCTCGAAGAGCAGGTCGAGTTCGGCGAAGGAGCGGCCGCGGGGTTCGGGCAGGCGGAAGTACGTGTAGACGATGCTGAGGAAGCAGGATCCACCCCAGAAGAAGCCGGCGTAGTTGCCCCTGTTTTTGCAGGAGTTAGTATTAAGTGGGAATTGGAAAAAGATGGGGGAAAGAAGCAAGGCTGATGTCGTTGAGGAAAATCTCTCAGAAAAGACTTACCAGTTCCACGCTCCTGGGTTCAGCATGTAGGGTGTTAGGACAGACGTTATGATACCAATGACGTTGTACAGGTTGCGACCCAGTACGACGGTCTTGATGGCGAGACGGCGGGTTGAGAGTTCGGCGACGAGCGAGTAACATACGGTTCCAACGGTGAGCTGGTAGAACATAGCCCAGACAATCATCATGGCACCCGTTGCCATGGCGCCCTTTTCACGCTCAGCTTTGGGCACGAGTCCAAGGAAGCCCATGACGAACAACATGGCGCAGAGGCCGCAGAGACCACCGAGGTACAACGTGCGACGGCCAATTCCGACTTTCATGAGGTACCAGGCACCGAAGACACCGGCCATGTTGATGCCGTACTGTCCCATGGCGAAATCATAAGATGTGGAGGGCGACAGACCGGCTTGTTGGAGGAAGTAAGACGAGTAACCCGAAAAGGCGTTTCCACTGAGATTTTGCATTGCCCATGCCATGCAGACGATTTCCGTGCGTCGCAAATCAGTGCCCTTGAAACAGTCCCAGTAGGTTGCTCCCCGGGTGATTTTCTCCTCAAGAGCCGTCGTGTGCACCATCATAGCCACAGTTTCGTCAGCATCAAAGTCTGTCTCACGGTTGAGGCTGGTGAGTCGGAGCAATGATTTCTTTGCATCTTCTAGTCGGCCTTTGCGGACGAGCCACCATGGCGATTCAGGAGCGAGAAAGACGCCGATCAAGAGTGGGACAGGCCACATCCACTGGAGAGCATATGGGATGCGGTAGGACCATTGATCTGGTCGGTTCACGAGGGAACGGATGACACCGATACCAATGAGCTGACCCAGACCCCAGCAGAAGTTGACATATGTTGTCACTATCAGCGTGTAAGTATATCGTCTTCACATAACAATGGGGGATTGAACCTACAGTATCCACGAAGTGCAACGGGACAGACCTCGCAGGCATATGTAATGGTAAGAGTTTGGAAGACGCCCCACGGAATACCGCAAAGGATCTCCGCAATCAGCAAATGGACGACCGTCTGTGCCGTGAAGAAGATGGCAGTAAAACCAATGATCAGAGCCAGACATCCCATTACCGTGTAACGATAACCGATCGACTCGCTGATCCAGCCGTTCAAGAAGAGTCCGATAATCTCGCCCACAATGACTCCGTTGGACAACCCGGCTTGCCATGGTGCTGAAATTTCCCACGAGCCGTCCGGCAGTTGTTCGCCGTATTTCCGCTTGAACTGCGGGAAGCCAAAGAAGTTGTTGAGCAGACAGACATCGTAGCCTTCCATGACAATACACGTGCTGATGAGGACTGACCAGCCGATGGCTTTCGGATAGAGCTTAATGCCCTGCAACAGGGTCATTTTGTGCTCCTTGTCCGACGCCATCCGCGCATCGTGGATGACCTTGTTGGCAGCGAGCTTGTGGTGATGGTCGTGGTCGACATCATGATCCACTGGAGGCGCGGTAGTAGGCTGGATGTCCTTCTCGTCCGCCATGGTTGAAGTTTGTTTACTATTATGCGCGCGGCAGTCGGACCGAGGAAAATGTTCCTGTGGAACAGGTTCAGGGCCAGAAGTGGGGAAAGGGTGGGGGGGAGAGGGGTCCAGCAAGCACAACTGCTCCACACGCTTCTCGCAGAAGCTAAAACAAAAGCAAAGAAGGAATCTGGGGAAACCGCTACCGTGACATTGGGGTTGGTAAGGATATGCGACGGTCTTTAAGCATAAAAATTTTGCGGGGTCTAGTGCATAGTCCGGGCCAAGCGCAGCACTAAGCGTTGGCCTCCCCCAGGGTTCTGGTCGCGTGCAAACAAGTGGAGCTCTCCTCTCTGCCGGTTGCCATGGCCCTTGATTGGAGTGACAGACGTGTGACCCGTCTGCGAGGGGTTAGACATCGCACCCGATGGTGTTGCAAGCCTGGAAATGGATATTGTCGGCCTGTCTTGCGGGTGCCGCATGCATGCATCTCGCTTGGCGAGAAAGCAAAAGCCGATGGGGGCGGAGGGCTGTCCGCGGAGAGCTGATAACCCCATTGGTCTCTGTAAGCGGCAGACATCTCTGGGGTGCGTTGGCAAAGACCGAAGTGTGGGGAAGTCGTGATACCAAATGCAAGACACGGCGAACAAGTACGGATAGGGGTCGGAGAGAATTGCCGCGAAGAGGGACATAAGCGTATTCAGCCCAAAAGCCACGCCAAGATGCTCGCCGAGGTAGAGCCTCCAACCTTCACTGTGGCTTGACGCACGGCAAGAATGGTGTTATGGAATCATCTGGCCGGTTCTGTGCCATCTCCTTGGACACTAGAGCGGAGAGTTCTTCGGCAAAGACGAACCAATTGTAAGCTGGAAGGGTGGAAAGAGCGCACTCGGTTTGATTCCTTTGAATTGGTACTTGGCTAGCTAGAAGGCCTATAAACTTTGACAATAATGGTCTGACCTCAGCCTTGGCATGGCCTCTGCCAACCAGCAGATGTTTAGCCTCAGTGTTTAGAGCTCATGCCGTAGGCCGTGAACCCGACCTCTGAACATCGGACCGTTCCTCAGACACACTTTCTTCTATGCTTCCGTCTGTTTCTTGTCTGTTCTCGACCTGCCCATTGCTATGCTTTCGTGACTCCACTCTGCCTCCAAAAAATACCAATAGTAAGACATCATACACTGCCTTCAAGCAGCCTGCCGTCACAAAAGCAACCCAGAAATGGTTGTTTCCGGCAAAAACACCAGTGAAACTTGGACCGCTGCTCTGACTCAGTATCTTGAGAATATTGACCACCCCCATGACTGCTGTTCGCTCCTCCGGTAGCACGACAATGGAGAGAAAGGCCGACCGAGGTGCTTGATCCATGGAGTTGAGGACGGAGCGAGCAACAAGAAGGCAAATGGTTGGAGCGAGACCAGATGGAACCGGGAGGAGGGCGAGGAATATGGAGGATGGCAGATGAGTAAATACCATAGCTTGTATCAAGCCAAGGCGCTTGGCCAGACTAGAGGAGAAGACGTTGCCAAAAGTTGAGACGAACCTGAAGTCAATCAGTCAGTTGAGCCCAGTTCACATAATGCTGATACTTACCAAGTTGCTGACATGATGCCCCCCAGCTTTCCTTTGGGCAGATTAAACTTCCGATCCAAATAGTAGTTGATCAGACTGAATGGGGCCATGCCAGAGCCCAGAGAATCAAGAAAGAACAAGCTGCAAAGCTTGACCAGCACCACACGACTAGGTTTCGATATCGAACTTATTGAGTGCCAAAACCTCTTCTTTTTGACAGCTTTCACGGGACCTTCCTCTTGTGCTGGTACATCCGTGTCCGCGGTGTTGCGGCTCTCATCCAGCAAGGGTTCGGTTTCAGCAGATGCACGAGCGGCATCCGCTTTATCAGGACTGAAATTCTGCTCACACCTCTGGCTCATGGAGAGTGCCATCAGTGCCTTGATGCAACCAACACCAGTGTAAATCCAAAAGATGGCACGGTAGGCATCCAAAGCAGTCCAGCCCTCAACGGCCAGTAATCTGTCGACTGCAACACCACCAACAGCTAGCCCGGTCGACGCGCCTAGCACCGCCAGGACGACATACCAAGTATACACATCAGCCCGCTCTTTTTCAGCAACCAGATGCGCCAGCGTCGACTCTTCGACCGGCCTGAACGGTCCAATCTCATTTCCAGTGGGACTAATGACACCAACGATGGCAGCCAAAAGCAAAGCCCAGTAACTACTCATGGTTGCGAATACAGCCCCAGATATCGCCATGGACGCAGCGCCCAGCAGCAACGTCCGACGGCGCCCAAGCGAATCCGCAACCAGCGTGAGAAGCAGGCTGATTACTACATCCCCCAGCAGAGTCAGCGTCATAAAAAGCCCAATCTGCTCGTCCGTGAAGCCTTGTTCTTTGAAGAAAAGCGCGAGAATAAGCGCGACAGCACCGTAGGCAAAGAGCCGAAGATAGCGCGCGAGAATGATGAGGTACACATCCTTGCCAGCTCGTCTCATGGTCGCAAGACCAAATTCATAAGCCAGCCATTGCGCGGCATTTCGAATGCCGCTCGAGACAGACATGCTTCGGAAAATGCGACGTTGATGCCGGAAAGCTCCAGTGTCGTCATTCACGGATACGCGCCAGGCTTACGTAAGTGGTTATTAGGACTGTGTAGATGAGGAAAGACGTGAGCAAGGTGTTAAAGCAAACCACTTGCAGTTATCAGTGTAACTTGCAAAGGGACAAGGATAAGAGAAAATTGAAGAAGGCAAGGAGTCAGAACGTGAAGTTATTGTTGTTTAATTCCGGTGATGCGGCGTGGGTGGCTGAAGGAACGCGCAATAACCTGGCGACCGACTTTTCAACTCTTTACCCGAAAGAGCAAGCGTATATACCGCACATGTCACATAGCTAAAGGATGTTATAAGGACACCAAAGATGGATGGGAGATTGAAAAAAATGAAAAAAATGCATGCATAACTCCATCTGCTCGTATCAAGCCAAGTGTAGCAGGTGGGGGTTTATGTGGATCATGGGTAGAAAAGAACCATGTACTTAGGACTTGCTTTTGGGCGCCACCACAAGGATGTACACAGTGTCAGTACGTCATTACACATTGAGATGCCAAGCAAGCAAGTAGTTCTGGGATAAAATATGATTGTCCATATTAAGAACACCTAGAACGCACCGAAGGAAACAGAGGACCTAGCGGCCATCACAAATTGCAATGCAGAAACCAGCATATCCCGGAAATCCAAACGAGAGCCCCCATTCTAAGCGAGTTACGTTGCCATGCTAGCACAAAGCCCGAGACGCAGACGGAGGGATGGTGACGAAGGGGAGCATATGGCCGTCTTGTATCAGTGCGCACTAAGGTAGTACCACTCCACTTCTCGCAATCGTATGTAGAGACCAGAAATCAGGCACCCATGTCGTATCTCACTCGTCCTTGAACGCTTATACGTTTCTCCGACATATTTGAACTTCTTCTCTTTCTTGTCTAGCAGCAGCCGCCACCGGATCCGCTTTGCACACCCTGGCCTTGCCCGATGGGGACTGTGGGCTTGGTGTTGGCAGTTGTGGTGCCCATGCGCTCCTTGATCTGGCGGGCCATGGTAAGGAAAGCTTGCTCAACGTTGGTGGCGCTCTTTGCCGAGGTCTCTAGGAATGGAATGCCCAGGCTGTCTGCGAATTCCTATCGATGGTGTTAAATGCTGAAGTTGTAAAAGAATCAAGACATGAATGTACCTTTGCTACGGTGTACTCAACAACCTTCTTGTCCGCCATATCGGACTTGTTGCCAACCAATAGCTTGTTGACGCCCTCAGTAGCATATCTGTCAATCTCCTGTAGCCACTGCTTCACGTTGTTGAATGAGTCCATATCGGTGACATCGTAGACGACGCAGATGCCGTGAGCGCCACGGTAGTAGGAGGAAGTGATGGTGCGGAAACGCTCTTGGCCGGCGGTATCCCACTAGAAACACTGTCAGCACTCGCACCCAACCCCCGTGCATGTATCGGGCATACGCACAATCTGCAGCTTCACGGTCTTGCCATCGAGCTCGATCGTTCGGATTTTCTAGGACATGTTAGCCTGGAATAGGCACTAACAGCCAGTATCGAGGCAGACGCACAAAGTCGACGCCGATGGTCGAGATGTAGCTCTCGGTGTATGTATCGTCGGCAAAACGAAGGAGCAAGCACGACTTTCCGACACCAGAGTCTCCGATGAGGAGGAGCTTGAAGAGGTAGTCGTATCTATTGTGCCGAGAAGCGTCAGTGGGCTGTCTGTACGAGCGGGGGCGGCAGCGTCGAAGCTGGACTGCAGGGCAAGGAGAGCACTCTGTAGCAACTCAAGTCAGCATGGCTCTACACTCGGGTGCATCGTCATTGTTTGTCGGGCTGTGGCGGTGGGCTTCGCACGGAGGTTACGTACCACTCGGGGTTCATGGTTGCGGCGTTACAGGGGGTATGGGAAAAGCAAGGACTGGGAGGCGTAGGTCAGAGAAAAAAGAGGTTGTCTATAGGCAGAATCGTGGGGTATCGCGCGTCGTCGGGGGTGGACGGGGTGGAAGTAGATGATGAGGTGCACTGCGCGGACACCAGGTGTGAAGGAGCTTGGCACTCAGCCCCGAATCCGTGGTCACAGGTTGCCGGAACCCGTCGCGCCAGGGAACATCACATTCACACCAACCTGACCGCCGCCTAACCTGCTCTAGCGAGACCGCCACAGCACTGTCTGGCATGTGACTTGCAATCCACAAGAACCGTGGTCATCACTCAAAATCCGATAAGCAAAATGGCTCAGGCAAAACGGCCCTGGCGGCGAGACAAGGCGGCGTCAGTCGATGCATGCACGTGACAAAGAACGCACCCTCGCCGCGGTTTCACATGTGTACCAATCTACAACCTAGTCTTTGACAGAATGGAGAATGTGTAGTTCGCTTCCAAAAGTGCGCGGTCTATCGTACGTCGTTACATTAGACGCAGCCCAACACGTCGGTCCCAGGCGCCCGTGGCCCCGCGCTTCCCATATAGTACAGACATCAAATCACATCCAGCCTACAAAATTACATTATCTTGCCAAACGCAGGAATCAGCGTTTGCGCCAACCAGAAGGAGAAGACGAGCTTGGGGCCGGTCATGAGCAGCTTGGGTGTCAGTCCCTTGAAGAAAGAAGTGAAACCCTCGTGCTTCATCATGTTGGACACGATCCTGAAGCCGCTCTCGGGGTTCTCAAAGTTCCTGTTTTGGATACGCGTCTTGATGACATCCAGAGGAGCAGAGACAACGAGCGAAGCGCTAGCACCGGCGATGGATGCGACAAAGTTCTGCATCCACGATGCCGAGTTGTAGTCTGACAGCTTGTAGAGGTATTCCTTGGCAACGGCGGAACCGCCAAACAGCTATGACGACGTCAGTCCTTGTGCCTTGTTCTTCATGCATGATAGCTAAACTTACCGCAAATGAGCCGGGCGCGTTACGTGCTGCCGTCCATCCCCAACCACGGTAAAGACCAAAGCCCTCGTCAGAGACGATCTTGACTAGTCCTCGACCCCGGAAAGCCTCTGGGTTTGTTTGTCGCTTGATCTTGAGCACGTCCAAGGGCAAGAGAACGATTTCACCAATACCGATGAGCGAACCTGCGGTCGCGTGCATGATTGCCTTGCCGTTGCCCTTACCAAATGTGCGGTCGAAGCTGTCGCCGTGATTCTGCGCAAGGTAGTCCCTGACGAAAGGCTGACCACCAAACTTGTACACTCGTTGGAGCACCTAGCAGTGTCAGCTAAGCCTCTGTCCTGCTTCTGATTGTACCATCTACCTTGTATGCTGCAGCGTATCCGAGACCAGGGAAAAGCGACAGGAATCGGCTGGAGACGGAGGCCGAGGCCATGTCCTTGAAGATGACCTTGTTCAAGTGCGATGCGGACTCAATCTGTATGCGCAGGGTCAGATAGCGTCGCCCTGCATCGTACCATTGGATCGCACCTTGCCAATGTTACTCATCAATCGCTTTGCCGTAGTATCGACGGGGTGGAACACCATGAGCTCTGCAATTCCCGCACATCCTACGATTGTCAGACTTGAAACCTGAGCTGCTGAGAGACTCATATACCTGCACCCAGAACTCTGGCTGTGTTGGACTCCCTCTTGTATACCTTGGCTGACGAGTTGGTGCCCGACGCAGCCTGCGCAACCTTCGCTACGGCTTCTGAAGGTGATGGTGTCATTTTTGGGGGATATGTGCGAAGAGCAAAAAAAAAGACACACAGGTTGGCTAGGTGGAAGAGGGAATGTGCAGCACAGAGCAATTGGGCGGCCGAACAGTGAGAAATCGGAGCTATCAGATAAATTTATCGGGGAAGCGAGTGTAAAGTCCGGTGTCGCCCCGCCAAGCCCCGCTAGTCGAGGGGATTCCTGGGGTTCCATCTCCATCCTGACAGGAGCGCATGCGACACCAGGTGATGATGTTCTAATCAGAATATCGTCGCATTTATAGTGCCTTCGCTGCTGTGTTTTGTTAGGAAACCAGAAAGACCATGCTCATCAGCATACAGGCTGATTGAAATAGGGTAAAAAGGCTACAGGGAGAAAGGTGGGGTTGATGCGCCGAAGAGACACCACGTATAGACCTATATGAAGACTTGTTACCCAATGTAGCTTGGCCTTGTTGCATTCAAGTACAGCTTTGGCAGGCATGTGATGGTGACGATCACTGAACAGCAAGATATCAGGTGTGCAACCACTCCCGCAAGAATATAAAGCCGCATCATCACCATATCGCATCTCGAAAAACACCTACTCCGACTCTTCAGTTGCAACAACCATCATGTTCGACAAAATCCGCGGAAAATCGCCATTAGGTCACTCAAAACATGGATCCACGGATTCTGACCAAGGCGACACAGCATTTGTCCCCGGACCCCCGACTTACACATCCGCATCCTCGTCCTCAGCACCAGCCTTCTCAACGCGCTTTGCGTCCCTCTCTCTGCACCTGGAAGACCGCATTCGCTTTCTCCGCTTCCCCGAGCCCGTCATTTCTGCCTGCCGCAGCGCCATTCTGACCAACTGGCCTGATGGGATCTCCTCAGAGAGGCCATACGCAAACTCGCACGAGATCAAGCTCAAAGGCCTTCCATGGGCGGGCTACGGCAAAAGCGCTTCTCAAGCACGTCGTCTGATCAAAGGCATTCTAGCGACACTGCATGGATTAGGCTGGATCCTCACACTCAACACCGATGTGAGCAAGACGTCTACCGACAAAGATACGCTGCTTTTTCGCTACCAATCCCCGCCCCCTGCGCGCCATGAATGGTGCAGTATAGCTTTCTCACGACAGAGTCGTTTGAGGTTCATTGATTGTCCGGCTTCGCTGTACGCAACCTTGCCCGAAAGGATAGGAAGTGAGTGGATCAAGGGGCAGAGCGAGTATGATCAGGGAATATGGGAATTTGAGCTACATGGTTATCCATGGTCGCCCACCGGGAAGACGACGATGCAAGTTAGGGAGCTGCTGATGGCGTTGATGGAGATGTTGGAGGAGGAAGGGTGGAGCGTGTATGCAAGTATCGATCAAAAGAGCGGTGCGGGACAGGGCACGAGTGAGACAGACACTTGGCACTGTTGTCGATTGAAAGGGTGGGAGAAGGGAATGCCTGTTTACTGGAGGTGAATTTGGAGCATTTGCGGATAGGCGATCAAGTCAGAATTCCGACCGCAGTCATTTATTCAACCGTCATGTATTCTTTGAACGAGTTTTGAACGCCGCCCATG
Source organism: Curvularia eragrostidis (assembly GCA_020744315.1). Taxonomy (NCBI): domain Eukaryota; kingdom Fungi; phylum Ascomycota; class Dothideomycetes; order Pleosporales; family Pleosporaceae; genus Curvularia; species Curvularia eragrostidis. The sequence goes on along the minus strand of JAIRCK010000021.1, from coordinate 171,214 downwards.
CCTTTTCTAAATGGGTATACAAAATGTCTTACAAGCCTACCCCGTCGCGTGCCACACCATTCACGATGGAGGACTGCCGATTTCTTTCTTGACCCAGTTCTCCAAACCACCGAGAGCAATGATTTCCTGGACATTGGGCGGCAGTTCACCGACCTTGACGTTCCACTTGGGACCGTTCGGTCCTTCCTGGACAGAGACAGCGCTCCTTCGGACGTCCCATTCCAACGTCCATCCAGTACGGCGTGTCAGCTGCTTAGCCTGGCTTGGCTGAGCTGCAGCCGCTGGTGGGGGCGAGTCGAGCGATTCACTGTTATTTGAGGGCTCCTTGACGGCCTGTTGCGACAACGAAGCATCCTTTGATGAAAAGACCTCACGTAGACGGTTGGCGAGCTTGGGTACCTCGACACCCATCAAGGCATTGTTGATGCTGTTCCTGCTGAAGATGTTGCCAAAGCTGCCCGCAACTACCAGCGGAATGCCCTTGGCCAAAATGGCGGTTGCGGCTTGTTCACGGCTGCTGCCGCATCCAAAGTTGAAGCCTGAAACAAGGATATCGCCGGTTTTGGCTATCTGACCAAAGCTGGGATCGTAATTCTCCATGCATACCTCTGCCATCTTTTCGCGCGTTACGTCATCCTGGTACGTGTATTTACCAGGGTAGATGCCATCCGTGTTGATGTTGTCGGCGTCACAGAAGACGATCTCGCCGCTAATCTTTTCTGGAAAGCCTGGCAGAATCTCGGTCAATGTTTCAGGCTCCGAGCTTGCAGCTGCAGATGGGGCAGCAGACTGAGCTCCAGTTTCACTGTTGCCAAACGTATCGATGGCAGCCTCGGCATCCTTGATTGCCTTCTCAAGCATGTCTTCGATGGTCATCATGCGCTCTTCGGCAGGAATACCGTCGCCTTCTCCTCGTCGAACGCCCTCGTAGCCTTCGGGAGCCTGGTACCATCCAGGACCAGAAATCTTGCCAGAAAGGGCGCTCGCTGCAACAACTTCAGGACTAGCCAAGTATGCCTTCGCATCAGGAGAGCCCATGCGACCCTTGAAATTGCGGTTACTTGCACTGATGCCGACCTCGCCTGGCTCAAGAAGACCAGTACCAAGACCGATACAAGGGCCGCAACCGGAAGGCAGTGGCTCAGCCCCTGCTTCTAGGAGAGCCTGCCAGTCGCCTGCCTCCTCTGCAGCCTTTTGTTCTGGGATAGACGCAGCCGCAATGTAGAATTTGACATTGTCTGGGATCTTGGGGATCTTGCCATCGTTCAGAATAGCAGCATCCTTGAACACGCTTGCAGCAGCTGCAATGTCGGAAGCACGAGAATTGGTGCACGATACTAGATAGGCCTTGTTGATAGGGATGTTCTGGCTCTCCAACTCAAGCAAAGGAGTAGCAACTTTGACGGAGTTGGGGCCCGAGACGTATGGAGACAAAGTCGAAAGATCCAAGAACAGCTCTTTGGCGTACACAGCGCCCTTATCCGCAGCCAGCGCAGGCTTGAAGATGTGGCCAAGCTGCTGACCAACGATACCAGTGGCGGTGTATAATTGGTCGATGCGCTCGTGAAGGAACTGTTGCCGGTGGTGATCCTTGGCCTGGCCTTCTCCCATGGCTGCTAGCGTAGCCCTGGCACGGAGCCAGCCATGAAGTGTAGCATCAATGGGAAATAGTCCAGTCAGAGCGCCCCACTCAGTAGTCATATTGGCGATAGTAAGACGGTCGTCGATGGGAATGCTACCGAGCGTTTCATCCGTTCCTGTAAACTCAATAGCATGGTTGAGAACCTCGTCTTTGTTGAAGAGTCCAGCCAGCGCGACAATAACGTCCTTGCCAGTTACACCCGCAGGCATCTTGCCATTGAGCGTGACTTTGGCGACAGGTGGGATTTGCCACCAGGTCTTGCCAGTTGCCCAGATACTTGCAGCATCGGTTCGCACGACTGGAGTACCCAGACATCCAATGCCGCCATACATGTTGGAGTGGCTGTCGGAAGCCACGGCCAGGGTGCCTGGCCAGGCGTAGCCCTCCTCAACCATGATCTGGTGGCCAATGCCACGTCCTGCAGGATAGAAGACGACATTCTGGTTCTTGGCAAACTCCTCGATCTGGCTGTACTTTTTCAAGTTCTTTTCCGACTTGTTCTGGACGTCGTGGTCAAGGGTCATGACAATCTGCGCGGGGTCGTTAATCTTGGTAGCCCCGATACCCATAAACTTGAGCGCGACGGGCCATGAGTTGTCGTGTGTCATGCACTTGTGCGGTTGCAGAGTCACATAGTCGCCCGAGCGAAGGACCTTGCCTGGCGCCACACCCACGGCATGTCGCTGGACAATCTTTTCTGTAAGGGTCTGGGGAATCTTGGGCGTCTCGTTAAGCGATGAGAGGAAGCTGGCTGCAGGGCTATCCCGCATTGAGGGGAACACATCCTGGGACTCGCGTCGGCTTGCGAAGACAGAGAAGGCTCGCGGGGCGACATGGAATCGAGGCGGCTGCGGAGAGGCGCGGAAAGCAACGCTCACCCGAGGCTGGATGCGAGGTTAGGTGGCGAAGTTTGAGGCGTGTTAGAAAACATACTGCTATCTGCCTGCGGCCCAACAGGCGCGCTGCCCGTAACGACATTGCCATTGCGTGTGCTGGAGAGACAGTCTCGGCGGCGATGGTGGCAGATGTCTTTTCCCCAGAGTTTGGGCCAAAAATTCCGCCCCACCCGCGCCTTGCCCCGAAACCGGCCACAGTCAGCGGATTCCCTACGCATGCGATTGGACACAGCCGCAAATGCTCAACCGCCGTACATGATGCATGCTCTCATGCGGGATACATACTATAGTATCCAAGGCGCAGTAATTAACTTCATGGACTGTCCTGCGAGATGCACCAGAGTCCAGACTGACAGCTGGCCCGAGATCGGATGTGTCCATGGCAAGGCTGGCTGGATGACTGGGCTGTTGGAATTGGAGTCATTCATATGACGCGATCAACAAGACTTTCCTATACAAAGAGCCCCTCTTTGCTCAACTCACTGCAAACCCCCTCACTCCAGCCCTGTGCCCAACACTGCCAACTCCCCCATTCTCTTGCTCGCCGCCATGGTCAACCGCTCCGATGTCACCTACTTTGGGGCTGGCCCCGCACCCCTCCCCACCGAGGTCCTCGAAAGAGCCTCGCAGGCGCTGCTGAACTACAGAGACAAGGGCATTGGCCTCTGTGAAATCTCCCATCGCTCGCCCGAGGCCAACGAGATACTCGCCGAGACTAAGCAGGCGCTCAGCCAACTGCTGGAAATTCCCGACGACTACGAGATCCTCTTCCTCCAAAGCGGCGGCAGCGGCGAATTCAGCGCGACTGTCTACAACCTCGTGTCGATATGGGTGGAGAAGAAGCGCGCAAAGATTGCCCAAGAGGTGGGCGACAATAAGGACGAAGTGCTCAAGAGGCTTCGTAAGGTTGTGGATGAGGAGCTAAAGCTTGATTACCTCGTTACGGGCTCGTGGTCGCTCAAGGCATCGCAAGAAGCCGCCCGTCTTGTAGGAGCCAAATATGTCAACGTGGCTGTCGATGCGCGCAAGGCCAACGATGGTAAATTTGGCAAGATCCCCTCCGAGGACCAGTGGAGCCTCACGCCGCGCTCAAAGGGCGGACCTGCATTCGTGTACTACTGCGACAATGAGACCGTCGACGGAGTCGAGTTCCCCTCTTTCCCGCAAACCCTTGAGGGTGATGACGCGCCGTTAGTCTGTGCCGACATGTCGTCCAACTTCATTTCCCGCAAGGTCGACGTGCGTAAGTATGCAGTCATCTTTGGTGGCGCCCAAAAGAACATTGGCAATACTGGCATTGCGATCGTCATTATGCGGAAGTCGCTTCTTCCGCCTCACTCGACCCCGGCTTCACCCGATCTGCTGAGAGAGCTCAACCTGGCTGTCGGTCCCATTGTGCTCGACTACCCTACCATTGCGAAGAACAACTCTTTGTACAACACGTTGCCCATCTTTGATGTTTGGGTGGCTGGCCAGGTCATGTCTGGACTCGTCAACTCGTACGGGGCTAAGCGCATTGGTGGCCAGGAAGAAATCTCGAACGAGAAGGCTCGGCTTATCTACGGGATGCTTGAGAAGTACCCAGACGTTTATCAAGTTGTCCCAGATAAGTCAGTACGCAGCAGGATGAACATTTGCTTCAGGGTCCATGGTGGAGCTGAGGACAAGGAGAAGGCTTTCCTCGCAGGCGCAGAGAAAAAAGGTCTCCTAGGACTGAAGGGACACAGGAGCGTCGGTGGTATCCGCGCCAGTAACTGTAAGTGTTCTCATGTCCCTCTTTTCAGTGGCATTGCTCGCGTTGCAAATCATGCATCGGTCCGTGTTTTTGCGGAGACATGCTCTCTAGCTTGTCCGCAGCTCAGGAAGGGCTGATGTGCGGATGTGCTCCAGCCGGGATGGCCCAGTGAAGTACATGCTTATTACTCCAACGGCTTAAGCTAACCTGAAATGTGCTTCAGACAATGCAGTCTCGCTAGACGGTGCGAAGCAACTCGTTTCATATCTTGAAGAGTACGCAAAGTCCACATAAGTCAAGCTTCGCGCAAGACTAGGCCAAAAGAAAAGTTTTGCATATTTTGTTCAAGCAGGCAAAGTCCTGATATAACAACCAATTTCTCTCTTACATTCGCATCGTTCGACAAGATACCGAACTTCTCAAAAAAAAAATACACTCTCAATTCATCCTTCTCCTGGTGGTCAGGGTATCCACGCCACCACGGCCACGAGATCCCCTTGTAGCATTCTGGATTATCGATTGCATGATCGACGAAGAACCTGAGGCAGGCGTCTACGCCACAACTAGTGTGATTCTGTCGTGGCTGAAGTAAGTTCGGTAGGTGCTTAGACGTTGAGGGATCGTAGCTAGGTATACCCTGCTCGCCATGCTCCAGTGCACTTCATGCACTACCCGTTATGTCCTAGTCAGAAAATCAGCTCAGGCTTCTACTTTCTTTGGAAAGCCTCCTTGTCGGAATTGTATGCATATGGCGACTACGGTAGAATGATCTTTGGTATGCCGATGAAGTCAGTGATGATGTTGTGTAGCCGCCATGAGAGAGCTGTTTGCTACGCTTACACCAACATACGAACGGTGGCGACTAAGTGACAGACGCTAGAGTCTCATTCCCCACATACTCAGTCCAAGTCTGGGTGCCGTTCACGCCTCCGTCTAGGGTGTAAGTAGCCAGCCATACCGCATGCCGTTGTTGGAGATACTGGTGCGCTATTTGATTTAGTTGCACAGCCATTTCTACGCTCGATGCATGGCTTTTTCTCCGCAATCCTGCAATCTTAGCTTCTCGAATGTTTTCAAAGGATCTGTAGTCGTCCATCTCAAAGACTAGACCCGATGCGGCATGCGCACTGGTGGCCAAGTCCATCCCACGAGGTTCTGGTCATGTATTGCTTATACGTTTTGGCTGGCCCTGCTCGCTACGCACCGTGTCATGCTCCTGCAGGCATTCCCCGGCAGCCGTTGAGCCGACCAGGGTTCTGGCGGTCTTTTTGTCTCGGACAGGCCGCAAGCGAGGATCTGCGGCACAGCCTAAACCCAGCAAGCATCAGAACTCTAGTCTAACCTCGACGACCTCACCACTACCACCAACTCGAACCATTCACCTACATCAGCGCTTCCGCACATCTAAAATAGCCTCTTTCTGGAGACCAATTGTCGAAGTGTGCACCAGCAGGCAAAATGTGCTAGCGAAAGTAGCCGCTGAGTTCAGGAGAGGCCTACTGCACTCAACTTGACAGTGTGGGGTGCCCCTCTTACAGAGCCGACTTTGCAGGAATGGCGACTGTGTACAGCAGCACGGAGCCATGACGCCTGACTAGGAGCTGGCCAGCTACCCAGTTATCCACATGTCCACCTGGCGAGGTTGACAGCTAAGACCAGGGTGTCGGGTGTCGAGCTGTCCCCACAGGGTCATTCTCCAGCGAGGGCCAGGGGTGACGATGTCTGCGCGGGTCTGGTTGCTTCCGCCGCCTTGGTTCCCTAGTAAACGCGGGCTCGCATGAGGGTGAAACTCGACCTCAATCAGCGCGCGCCCACGGGAAGATGCGACCTGTAATATGGCAAGACCCGGCCGTTGCTAATGCGGGCCCTCCTAGCAAGTGACCGAATAGACGCCTGAGGACCGCCACGCCGAAACCGTGCGCTGCTGGTACCGCCCAGTGGTTTTGTCATATACTGTTTGGAGTCTCATGCTCGTCTCTTACGTCTAATGCTCACGCTCTTTCCCCTTCTTTTGTTGCTCTGCTGGCAGGCTTAGGCAGTTTCTTTCTTTTCCCCGAGCTGGTTTCTCTTTCGTTAACGACGTCAGCCACGCAGTCTCCATGAATACCTAGTCACTTTCCTTTCTTTAGCCGCTGCTGGTTACCAGCGAGAAAATCTTCTTTCCTTCTACACACCTGTTGTGACTGGAGCTGGCAAGATGGGATCATGGTCAGACAACTTTCCCCAGCTTGAGGCCCGCTCGCACTTCAACTTGACCCTGAACACTTCCGCCGTTCGACAAGTTCCCTGGACGCAAACGAACGCGACGAGGAGCTTGATCGCATCACTACAGCTGCAGCAAGTCCAGACGCTCCGAACAACCCATCTGACCCTCGGAGCTTTCAGCCTTGCCTTGACGTTGTTGACGGTCCATCGAATCCTTTCAGACGCACGAAGAGCGGCAGCTCTTCAGGTTTTACCACGGAAGAAGTCAGTATAACGCTCAATGAATGTGGCCAGAAACTCATCAACTTGCAGGAGATTCAATGCCCTCCACAATGTCCACCCCGCCGAGACCTTTCCACTTACCTTGGCCTCCGGTGCCGTCATACAACAGATTATCTTCGTGTCAGTGCAATCTACGACCCTTCAAAGCGTATTCTCTAGACAATGTCGAGGTCTAGCAATGCTCGCATTTCCTAGTATGTCGCATCTTGGTTGCTTTGCTTACACAAGGGCTGACCATTACAGCCATCTTCCTCATCGGATACATCACGTTCGTCTTCGGTGTTGAAACACTCATCAGAGCATTTCGACAAGAACGTTTTGCCCCGCGTGGCAACTGGAATACGTCGATATGTGTTGCTGTTGTATCGCTTATGCTTTTGTTCACATGGATACCGACTATCGTCTGGCCCATGTCCAGAGTTTGCTTTGGCAGTCTGATCTGGTTTCCGATGCGATACGATCTCCTCATGCTAACTATACTTTCTGTGCTCGTCTTTCTTTTGCTGCTCGTGGCAGCACTCATCAGCATCCAATTGATGAGAACACCAGATCTGGATCACAACGAGCGCATTTCAGCTTCACGCATGACCTATTTCCTGGTAGTTACCGCGTTGATCTATGTAAGTTTGTACCATTGTCTAAGTCTACCTCATCTAACCTTTATAGGCGCTTGTAATTCCAGTTGAAGTTCAGTCTCTTCGAAAGGAGTTCATGAAAGTATTGGCAGCTTCTCGCATCGCCGAAATCTCGTTATTCTCCTCCGGCATGGTCATTACCTTCTTCCATCTTTTCCTCCGTACAAACGCAACACGCATGGTCATTCGCCCCATTGAGGAAATGAGAGGTCCCGCCAAACAGCAACGCCCGAAGCTACGATTCTTTGGTCCTAGCGATTTAGAGATGCAGATCAGTGGACCAATGGCCCTCCAAACAACTCAGCGTCTGGATAGCCGGCAAGGCTTGATCGACGTTGGGCCCGAGAAGAATCGCCTTGATATCGAGCCGGAGTACTTTGAACGACCAGAGCGTGCTTTGACACCATCGTCGGCCAGGTCAGGAAGCCAAATCGACCCTACGGATTGGCCTTTGCCCCCGATGAGAGAAAAGGATGCCGTGCATTCCTCGCATGGCCGCAAACAAAGCTATTCCTTGTTTCCTACACGAGCTGAAGAAGTACCGCGCCTTCCAGCGACTGTCTATGATCCCAATGCTACACAAGACCCTTCTTCGGTTTCCAAGCTTGCTCTAAGGCGCTTTACCCGGCGAGGCTCAGTTACCAACGTTAGCGATGCGTTCGACTTCCTCACCAAACCAAAGCTACCCTTCGCCGAAAGACACAAACGCATTGCCAGCACTGACAGCTGTGCAACTGTTCAGATTGGCCTCCGCTTCTCAGTTGCACCTGCCACACTTGCAGCAGCCAAATTTACTCAGAAAGAACTGGACATGCCACCACTGGAGCGGAGTGTCACCAAGACTAGTGGAGAGTCTCTGGGTCTTCCAATTCAAGGAACTTCTATAACCGATGCATCGCCATCAGACGAGATGCCTAGTCCCGGTACCTCTCAGCCGCCTTCGCAAGATAACCTGCCAACGCAAGCTAGGACAAGCAGCCCGAACCGAACACCAGTATTTCCTCTTGCACCCACAGCAAGCTCGAGTGAATACCTGAAGGCTCAACGCGAGAAGGTGCTGCAATCCCCACCACCTCGATCGGCAGACCCCTTGCTCCACCATGAGCCTCCTAAACAGCCCGCGGTACCCCCGCCAGCTTGTGTAAGCGGCCTTCGAATGAACCCTGTTACGCCCACCAGGACTGTTGGCTCACCAACGACGGTGTCACGGCCAAGTACGCCCGGTTCAGCTAACCCGCTCACCCGCACACACAGCGGCAACAGTGCTCCATCACCCACGGCGCGTATTCCACTGGGTGCTGGCACAATGCAACGAGGCGCCTCGCCAACTAAAGGCTGGATCTGAGTGTTTCGGCTTGCGCTCTGCTTGAAACAAGAGGAGGAGCACCTTTCCTTTCTATCGCTATACCGGAACCGGCGACAGGCCGCTGTATGATTACTAGGATGTATTCAGGTTTTGGTTTTGTTTTCACTTTTTTCTCTCTCCATCCCTAGAGAGGAGGTGGTTGGGGTTCGCCGCGCCCTTGGCGCGTCTTGGGCCACAGGCGTTACGGCTTCGGTTTCATATGGAACCCATGTTCATGCCCTGCGACACAACACCTCGCACAGGCCAGGTACATGCGTCACAGCCTGCCTTGGGCAAGCATGTGTAACATGGCAGAATAGCATGACTTGGGTACGGAAGCTTTGTCCTCAGTTACGTCCGCTCACGATACGAACACTCCTTTACGACTCTGTCTGGTGCTGCGCACTATGATCCCTTTACCCCTTATTACCCCCTATGGATTGGCACAGTACATCCACTCGTTTTCTTTCATGTCACTCCTCTATCGTGAGCAAGCCTCCTTCTCCCCCTTTTCTTTCTCTCTGTCCCGAGTACCTTACTTTTTATCCCTGTCTCATTTTGCCCCTCTCGCCTTGCTCTTGAACGAGCGTTCTAATCATCATCAATGGAGAAGACCACAAAAGGACCTTTTTTTGGTCTGCAAGGTTTTGTGTAGCCATACAGTAGTCCTGATTTAGTTGCTGCTAGAACAACCCATCTTTTTCTGAATAGCATGAATCACAATATATTGAAAAAATAAAAACGATAAACTTTATCAGCTCATGTGTATGTGTGGGTTGTACATGCATGTGACGACATTGAAGTGGCGTTTGTCTCTCTCATCTTACTTGAGCACAAGAAAACTGAAACAGAAACCTCTTTGTTCCTTCTACTTTTGACATCTTACTTGCATGTATGCATGTATGCCTGTCTGTCTGCTTCTATCTCTTCCAGCCACACTAACCTGCCCCTCAGGGGGACAGAGGACAAAAGAAAAGGAAAGAAGCAAGTAAAAGAAAAAAGGGTCTGAGGTCCGAGGAGCCAGAACAAGGGACATTCAGCTATGCGAACGGCTTCAGGGGAGCTGGGGGAGAACAGTCCGTGGGACCTGAGTATACACATGTCTCTCCTTCCGCGTCTTCTTGACACACAGACAGACGGGGCCCCACACGGACCGAATCCCTTTATTCACTCTTTTTGAAACAAGGAAAGAGTATGAAAAAGGCAGGTAGACAGAGAGTAGGAAGGTAGGGCGACGGGGGCGTTAACGGGCAATGCCTTTCGGCGCGACTTGTGAGCAATTGATGAGTGGGCATGGGCAGAAGGGAGGGGTTGCATGCGGTCAGATGGGGAGATGTCGGTCTGTTTGCACAGTGACGAGAGAGGAGACGAAGAATAGAAAGAGGAGAGAATAGAAATACGGGTATTCATCATTTCTTCGTTTCATTTTTTACATATTGGGAGTGAAATGAGCTGTCGGGTCAAGAAGAGGAAGAACAACGACCAAGATGCTGAACTAGCATAGTGTTGCTATGGGCCGTCATCCTGGTCCTGGTCATCCATCGACAATCATCTTCTCCAACGCTGCCAAAACTTCCAGCCAGTCTTTTCATTAGCATCATCAGGCATGCGAAACTTGGTGTTCTCCTTATTCCTGCGCCGCCCTACCCATGCAAACCATATTAATAGTCCTACAATCATGAAAGCCACCACGAGTAAAGTCTGGAGGGGCTCCGCAAACACGGCTCGGCTGAGTAAGAATAAGCTGACGCAACAGAAGATGATGGGCGTCGTGATCCACGTCTTGTATGGTCTCTCGAGATCGGGTTCGCGGACGCGCAGGATGATGAGACCAAGGACCGTCTGAAAATAGAAGGCGTAGCCAGCCACACCATAAAAGGTAACCAGTGTGTCAAAGGAGCCGACGATGATGTAGATGGCAGTGAGTGCGGCATTAAGCAGCATAGCGGAAATTGGTGTGAAGAAGAAGCCAGCGTCCTCGTCGGCGAACCAGTTTATTAGTTTCTTGGGTATTTTACTCTTTCCCTGGTTTGCGTTTAGGGTGTGTAGCCGGATAGCGCGGTGATTCTTTCCGAGTCCAATGTTTCCAAAGAGAGAAGGAAGATAACCCTCCTTTCCTGCGGCGTACACTAGGCGACCAGACGTAAACGTTGTTGCGTTGAGCGCGCCGAAACATGAGCCCGAGACGAATAAGGCGAGTATCAACGAACCAACGGGCCCGAAGACTTGCGATCCAAAGGCTACAGCCACGGTGTTGGAAGACTCAATGACGGAGCCGGGGAGGACTAGGAAGTAGGATACGTTGGCAAGGATGTAGCAGAGTATGACGAGTGGCAGCGAAGTGTGGATGACACGGGGAAGATCGCGGGTCGGGTTTTTGAATTCGGCTGTTACATAGTTGACCTACATTTGTTAGAGGATACCAACGATTGTGTAGTGGGGGACGTACATTATCCCAGCCGTCGAACGCCCACAGCCCAGCGTACAGTGCGACAGCCCAATTACTGACGTTTTCGCTCGTGTTTTCGAACCAGCCATGGTGCTTCCAGTCATCGTTGGCGTCTCCTTTGTACGACAGACCCGTTGCCGCAACCACGATGCCGATCACGGTGACGCCCAATAGCGCGAAAAACTTCAAAAACATAAAGATATCGGCACTCCGCGTACCCAGCTTTGTAGAAACGCAATTGAGCAGTGTGACAATCACGAGCCCCACCAGCGCCACGCCCTTGTTCAACCATGTACTCGCGTCGACAGCCTCAGCTCCAATTACAGCACGCACAACGTATTCACCGAAAATGATTGCGATGATGGCTGCGGAGCCCGGCTTCAGCACCATGACGGCACACCATGTGAACAGAAAGCCCGCCCACTCGCCAAATATTTTTGACAGGTAGATTTGGGCGCCACCGTTCAGAGGGATGGCGCCGCCGAGCTCAGCATAACTCGCTGCGCCCGTCCATGCCAATATTCCAGCAACGAGCCAGACTAGCAGCGACGCGCCAGGCGATCCTGCATTCTTGTTGACTTGTGAGGGCGAGGAGAAGATGCCGCTTCCTATTATAAGTCCAATTACTAGCGACAGTCCATTAAGATAGGTTAAACTTTTATTTCTCTCCAACGACCCGCCATTGAGCGCATTCGACGGGTCCAAGGCCGGGTTTGCAGGCGCGCCTAATGCTGTATATCCCTGGGCGGTGCTGGAGAGGGGAAAGAGATTGGGAGCAAAGTCAAAGGCCGAAGAGACACTGTAGGAGCGCGTGTGGCGTGGTCTGTTCGGATCATGGCCGGCAGGGTTCAATTCAGACAAGGGATCCTCGTCGTCGAAGGACAGTCTGCGCGAAGAGGGCGCGCCCGAGGAGGAAGACTCGTGCGAGGAGCGGGCAGAGGCGTGTGAAGACGAGGCGAGCGAGGCCAGTTCGAGCGAATCGCGGGACGGGGGTGGTGGCAGGTTGGAATAGCGGCCAGCCATGGTGCCCGGGGAGTGTCGAGAGATTGGGAGGGATGCGCACGTCTACGTGCTCGCCATGGAGAGTGGATGCAAGATGCGAAACAGAGCAGAGCAGCGTCGAGGGGCAGTGTCCAGCACCCCTTTGTGCGATGTGTAGTTCTGTTGGCGAAGCTGCGGTGTATGAATGGCGGAGCGGGTGCGCGGTTGAAACGACGGGGTTTCTCATGCCGTCATGGGATTAGCTCCCGCGCCGCGCTAAGACACCCAGGCCCAAAAAAATGTGGGAACATGGGAGCATTGGACGTGCATTCTTTGGGATCGAGTCGACCAAGACGATGCACCCCACGTCTACACCACGTCTACGTGCGCCGACCTGGTAGGCGATGCGAGGCCGACTTCTGCAATCCCTGGCCTGGCGGCGCGCCCTCGCCCGCCACCCCGCCATACACCACACGCCCACAAGCTCCTCGCGATGGGCGAGCACGGCGAGCACGCTGGGCAGGAAGAACAGAGCCGACGACGTGCGCTTGGAGTCGCTGACGGCCAAGTGGCAGCCACGCTGGGACGAGCTATCTTCGCAATGGCACCAATTGCGCACTTCTGACCGCGGCAGCGCCTACGTGTTGCCCATGTTTCCCTATCCCTCGGGCACCCTTCACCTCGGCCATCTACGAGTATACACCATTTCCGATGTGCTGTCTAGGTTCAAGCACATGCAGGGCTACAAGGTCCTGCATCCCATTGGATGGGACGCCTTTGGTTTGCCTGCCGAAAACGCCGCCATTGAGCGAGGCGTGCATCCCGAGAAATGGACACTGCAAAATATCGAGGCCATGAAAGCCCAGATGAAGGAAATGGGCGGACGTTGGGACTGGGACGCTGTATGGAGTACCCCCCGGGCAGGCAGCACAGGCGCTGATCCATCTCTACATAGGAAATACGAACATGTGATCCTGCCTTTTATAAACACACTCAGCGCATCTTCCTCATGCTTCACGAGCGCGGCCTTGCGTACCAAGCCGAGTCTCTTGTGAACTACGATCCTGTCGACAAGACCGTCCTCGCCAACGAACAGGTAGACGCCAATGGCTGTTCCTGGCGCTCGGGTGCCAAGGTCGACAAGGTCATGCTGAAGCAATGGTTCTTGAAAATCAAGGAGTTTCAAGAGCCTCTCTTGAAGGACCTAGATGCTCTTGCAAAGAACGACAGATGGCCTGAGAAGGTGCTGGCCATGCAGAGAAACTGGATCGGCAAGTCAGAGGGTGCCAAGCTATGGTTCGACATTGTGTCAACAGATGGCGATGTGCGCTTCCAGCCGGTGGATGTGTTCACAACCAGAGCCGACACCCTGTTTGGAGTGCAGTATGTTGCTCTGTCTCTGCGCCATCCTATCGTTCAAACACTAGCTGCCCATAATGAGTCGCTCCGTGCTTTCATAGATCGAGCAAAAGACCTGCCTCCCGATACCAAGGAAGGCTTCCTACTTCAGAGTATCGTGGCGAAGAATCCACTGGCTCATATCAACGGTTCTACTGGGCCCACTGTTCCCGTTTACGTGGCCCCATACGTACTCGACGACTATGGCTCTGGCGCTGTCATGGGTGTACCCGGGCACGATACGCGAGATCACGCATTCTGGCGAACCAATGTTGGCGATGAGCCTATAAGGGTAGTCGTGTCTAATGAAAAGGGCGCGCTGCCTCTTCCGCTCGTGCCACGAAGCGGCCAAGATGTGCCCACAACCGAAAAAGGTTTCGTTGCTGCTGACATTGAGCGTTTTGGTGGCATGACCTCTAAGCAAGCTGCCCGTGAAGTCGTGAAAGCCATCCTCGATACTGGGAAACAAGCACAGATAACGGCAAACTGGCGTCTCCGAGACTGGCTCATCAGTCGCCAACGCTATTGGGGCGCCCCCATTCCCATTATCCATTGTGATTCTTGTGGTGCTGTACCAGTCCCCGAGAAGGACCTTCCGGTCCAACTTCCGAACCTGCCCGATAGCTTCTTTGAAGGTCGCAAGGGAAATCCACTGGAAGAAGACGAGACTTGGAAAAAGACCACGTGCCCGAAATGCGGCTCCGCTGCTGAGCGCGAGACAGATACTATGGACACTTTCATGGACTCGTCGTGGTACTTTTTCAGATTCTTGGATCCCAAGAACGCCGATGCTCTGGTGGACCCTGTCAAGGCCAACGGCGGTATGCCAGTGGATCTGTACGTCGGTGGTGTTGAGCACGCTATCCTCCACCTGCTATACGCTCGCTTTATTTCAAAATTTCTTGCTACAACTCCGACATGGCCGAAAGGCTATTTGACGAATGGGGAGCCATTTACTCGCCTCATCACGCAAGGCATGGTGCATGGAGAGACTTTCACAGACCCCGCAAACGGCCGCTTTCTTCGACCAGACGAAGTCGACTTGACCAATCCTTCAAAGCCTCGTATCAAAGCCACCGGCCAAACGCCGAACATCAGCTACGAAAAGATGTCCAAGAGCAAGTACAACGGCGTGGATCCTGGCGCAACGATTGCCAAGTATGGCGCAGACGCAACACGTGCACATATGCTCTTCCAAGCACCCGTAAGCGATGTGCTGGAATACGATGAGAAGAAAATTACTGGCGTGCAACGCTGGCTTCACCGACTCGTGAAGCTATCGTCTGCTCCATGGTTACCTGACGACGAGCTGGAGAGTTTTGTCATACCAACCAACATTGATGAGAATCTGCTGTATATCCTACAGAAGCTCCCAGGAACGAGCAAAGACAAGACAGCTTCGCGTGAGAGCTTGATTTCCATGCTCAAGCCAGACGAGGCGAAACTATGGATCAAGACTCAGCAGACTATCGCAAGCGTTACCGAATCTTATTCGCAGACGTACTCACTGAACACCATCATTAGCGACCTCATGACGCTGACGAACACGATCTGGGATACGCCTCATGCCTCTGCCATCACACCATATCTGAAGTGGTACTCTGTCGCCCACCTCGTACGCATGGTCGCTCCCATCGCCCCTGGCGTCGCGGAGGAAGCATGGTACATGCTCAATACCTGCACAGAACCTGAAGAGAACGACAACGGCATTCGAACAGTTTTTGCAACAGGCTTCCCAACAGCAGACCTATCAATCGTACCACTACTCACAACCACACGCAAATGTGTAGTTCAAGTCGACGGGAAACGCAAGTTCGAGGCCGACATCCCAAAGCTCCCCAGTTCAGTCAACCCCAAGGACAACAAATCTGTAGCAGAGTTTGTGCTGAGTGAGTTGGTCAAGACGGAAGAAGGGAAAGAGTGGTTTGATAAGGAGACAGGCAAGATCTGGAAAGCCAGTGAATCAAACCAAGCTAGTAGCGAGCTTGATGGTAGAGTGCCCGAGGGCTGGAAGGTGATTGCTGTGAATGGAGGCGCCCTTGTCAACTTTGTGGGTCCAAGGCGGCCGAAAGCAGAAAAGAGCGGATAGACATGTATATCATAGATGACTCTTGATAGTCACATTGTATAGTAGACGCAATCACATACAGTATTGAGACAAAAGTTTGTTCGGGCAAATACAGGCACGCCACAAACGCCTTGCGTGAAGAAACTTGTGTCAGGTAACTTTACCGAAGTTTATGGGTCCATGTGCTTTCTCGTAATTAATGGCAGAACTGCATTCCATACTGTTTATTGCAAGAATATCTGATATCGCGGGGTGCAGGCTTCCATCGATCATGTTAGACTACCGGAGCACTAGGGTTAAGTCCACTACGACCAATCTTTGAAGCACCTGCAGGCTGATTCTGGGCTTAGGCTTGGGCTTGACTTGATTACTGGTTTTTTTTTTTTTTTTTTTTTTGGATGGCCATCGTGGGCTCTTGGTCTTGCAGTAGAGTCAGTTGAGGTCACTAGATTCAGAGGAAGAGCAAACAGGTATCCCAACAGCTCTAGTTTCTGAATCTCAGGCGCCGGGATAGATCGGTGGTTTAATAGATTGGTGATCTGCTTGAGTGCACTTGAGCTCTCCGTGAGTTTGGTCGTGAGTTACTCGTTCTTCGGCTGTCAGTTTCGCGTATCGTCGCGCTCCAGGTACCCGGTGGTATCCCAAATCCATAGGTTGTCAGGTTCACCTAGAGCGGATTTGACAGCACATGCATTCTGAACCTTCTTTAGAATGACGCTAGCATCTTCCGCGTTTCTAATGAAGTGAAGCTTAAAGGTGTTAGCGAGACCAAGACATAGATTATGGGTTAACATGATTTACAATATACTGGTGAACTATAGTGCTGGGAGTCTTGGTGATCTTGAAAGTGATGAGGGCCATGTCCGCTGCTTTGACGTACTAATTGAAAGTTTAGAGTGGCGGCAGCGTTAGTGGCAACGGCGTTAGTAGCAGGAAGAGCGGCGACAGCCGTGACAAAGGTGAAAGTGTATACACGATGTAATGTACTGAAATTGTCCTGCCTTTCAAAGAGGACATCTCGATTACTGTTTTGACATCTGGAAACTGTTTGAACAGTGAAGAAAAGAGGAAATAGGAATTCAGCTGCCAGAAACCCTCTCCCCCTTTTTTCCAGGTGAAATATCGCTCAATTTCTTTACCTTTGATTCTAATTAGTGTGGCTGGTGACGCGGCGGCGGTGGTTAGGGTTGCGGAAGTAGTGGAGGGCGTAGTATAAGCAGCATCGTCCTAAGTAGAAGTATAGGGCCGTTAGCGTTAGTGATGGGAGTGGCAGCGGTATCAGCCACAGGAGCAGCAGTAGGAGCAATAGCACTGGCGATAGTGATGGTGGTGGTGGTCAACGCTAGACGAAGCGACTGGTGCTCGAAATTATCCGTGCCATCAACGACTCATATAGGGCTCAGTACATTAGAGATTATAATGCTAAGAAAGAAAGCCAGGGACCCTGGAGCCTATCGAGCGATCGACCGTGCTAAGAAGAACGTCTGGGCCGCTCAAAACCGAGAAAGAGTCAACAAGAACAAGCGAGAGTAGAAGTCGGGTGAAGGCGGTTGGCTACTACCACTTCGACACCTGCGACCTATCAATGCAAAGTCAGCGCGCCTTGAACAGCCATCTCAGTTTGAAAGGCCATGCAGATACAGAGCTGGTCTACGCCGAAAAACCCCCGTCCGTCAACGATGACTTCGGCGTGTTAGCCAAGACAGCCAGTGGTGGGTGCCATGTCGTAACTCACTAACAGTTGGTGATGAACGGCCTTCTCTACCGATGCAATTCCGACCTGGTGAAGCCTGATGGTTCTAATTCCTATGGCCAGAGGTTGAGAGACTGGAAGTGCTGGGTTGCATGGCGGGCGGCGTCTTGTCGCGCGGCTTTTTGGAGAAGAGAGAGATTGGGAGCCGAAGGGCCAGGGATGGCCTTCGAGTGTGAGGAGGCATGCGAAGCGTGTCCGGGATTGGCAGTCAGAATACTAAGTCGCATGATGTTAATTATGTGACTTAAGACTAGCGACCTTAGTCACGTGAACTCTCATTCACGCAGCCTTCTGGTGAGAAACATGGGCGAAGCTCTTCAAACTAACAGCAATGCAAGTCGCTACTGTTGAGTATAGCTAAGCATTCTAGGTTACTTGAGTACCCTAGTGCTCTATTTTGAAAAAACACTTATGGTAGTTTGGGGTTGTCCCAAACAGTTTTTTATGTTAATGACTCACCTTAGGAGGTGAGCTCGCTGTTTTGATTTTCCAGTTTGGTTGTGGAAGAGTTACTATACTGACCTGGCTAGTTCCGATTGGGGTAGAGTATCTGGCGCTGACATCTATCAACATCGAACCTTGCGATAGACTTCTCACTCTGACCTGTCCGATACTTGTGCGTCAACCTTTACTGATTAACTATGAAGCATTGCCTCTAGTTACAGGATACATGTATGTTTTTCTGTACTTAAGGCCTAATCGGTCTCAAGCCTCTAACTAGTACGGTAAAGCAGTGGGTATCTCACAACACCATGGTTTACTGGAGCTAACTCGTATGCCGTCAGATCCGCTCTAGGCGAACCCGATAACCTGTAGATTTGGGATACTAACGAGCTTCTAGAGTGCGAAAACACGCGAATCACGATTAGACTTGACGAGGGACGGAGCGGACCTACTAAACCTACCTTCCTTAGTAGACATGAGGTTTTGGGCATACGCAACAATTATTAGGTAACTATCGTATCCTACAAGCCAAACTACTAAGGACAGAGCTCTCTACTTTAACCAAGAAATAGAGCTTTTAGCGAGCGAAGACCTTCCTAATTTATTATTTTAAGAACATTATCAACTTATTAACTCTTATTTCTATTCTGCGCATTAGTGTAAGCAAAGTGAGTCTATAGAGTAGTTGTTCCCACATAGTCTAAACTTAACAAGTAGTCCAAGTCTATCAAATTTTGGAGATGTATTTCTCACGACGGTTTACTTGGGTACCCTTTTGTACAGCTCTTAGCCAAAGCATGTATTAATATAGGGCTGTGACAACTACAACTATGTGTAATTTGGCAAACAGTGGGTTTTTAATACTATGTAGTTGTCTGAGATGAATAATGACTTAGTCTGTCGCTGAGAGTTAATGGCTTTAATCGTGTGAGCCTCTGAGTAAAGTGGTGATGTTCGGGCAAATACAGGCTCAGCAGAAGCACCTTGCGTAAACAACCTTCTGTCAGATCACTGTAACTACATTTCTGAGAAACTCTGCTGGGAGGTGAATGGTTCAGGTCTTTGGTTCTTTCAAATGCTTAGAGACCGCACATGGAACTAATACAGTGACCTGATGGAAATTTGTCCGTGCAAGGCGCTTGCAGTGGGCCTGTATTTGCCTGAACGAACTTTTGCCCTAGTACTGTATCAAGCGCCTTGAACATATCGATATCCCTGATCAATGTACGTATTCCATTGATACAGTCATTCAGGCTCTATCTTGAGATACCGTTAGTATGCAACATTTGACTTACTTGAATATTGCCACCCTGTAGCGGCGCAGCCCTACGTCGGACTTCCTCCTTTTCGCTGCATTAACCAAAATCAAACCAGACATTCAGTAACGCAGAACCCTGCCAAAATTTTAATATCTATCCTTGTCGATTGAGGGGTGGCTCGAGGATGCGTTATGTCAGTGGTGCTGAGGACTAACCGGGTGGGCGCTAGGCGCACGGATCGCCTCGTCGGTTGTTTGAGGAAAGAGCTTCAAAGCTCTTTCCCTCCATACACCACCCTCTCTCCACTCATCACCACGTCGAACATACGTCTCACAATGCTGAAGAGGTAAGCCAATTGTTCATTGATATCAATTGACGATGAATTGAGATGGACTGACGCCAATTCCGATAGTGGGATCCAGCAGGCGCTCCGCGCTTCTATGCGCCGCCCAGTTCTTCGCAGCGCATACAAGCCCATCACCAAGAGCTTCGCACCCGCTCTGTCGACTCGCTTCGCCAGCACTGATGCTCAGAAAGAAGGAAAGATTCACCAAGTGATTGGTGCAGTTGTCGATGGTTCGTAGGATAAGTTTCTTGTTGCTACGAAAACTTTTTCCTGTTGGAGATGGAGAGCTCCATCTCAGGCATTATCTTAGGCACTGTGGCTGACGGCGAATTCCAGTCAAGTTCGATACCGAGCAGCTCCCTCCCATTCTCAATGCCATTACCACCCAGAACGGTGGTCAGAAGCTGGTCCTTGAAGTCGCTGTAAGAACGCCAAGCACCCGGTACTCCGCACGCCACTACTAACATGGCACAGCAACATTTGGGTGAGAACATTGTCCGATGCATTGCCATGGACGGTACCGAGGGTCTCGTCCGTGGAGCCAAGGCCGTTGACACTGGCAACCCCATCATGGTTCCTGTTGGTAACGGCACACTTGGTCGTATCATGAACGTCACTGGTGACCCCATTGACGAGCGTGGTCCCATCAAGACCGACAAGTACGCCCCCATCCACGCCGACCCCCCAGAGTTCACCGAGCAGTCCACCTCCGCTGAGGTCCTCGTTACCGGTATCAAGGTCGTCGACCTGTTGGCCCCCTACGCTCGTGGTGGAAAGATTGGTCTTTTCGGAGGTGCTGGTGTCGGCAAGACTGTGTTCATTCAGGAGCTGATTGTAAGGAATGGAACGGCTACCAACTCAACAACCTGCTAACAAAGAGGCAGAACAACATCGCTAAGGCCCACGGTGGTTTCTCCGTCTTCACTGGTGTCGGTGAGCGTACCCGTGAGGGTAACGATCTGTACCACGAAATGCAGGAGACCTCTGTCATTCAGCTCGATGGTGAATCCAAGGTCGCCCTGGTTTTCGGTCAGATGAACGAGCCCCCAGGTGCCCGTGCCCGTGTCGCTCTTACTGGTAAGTGAATGTTTTCCTACCCCCGCCTGATTCCCATTCAAGAGCATGTAGCGCCGCTTTGCTTGCTCATCGACTTGCACTCTTTTCTGCCTTTCATTCTCCTGTATCAAGATTCCGCATGTACTTTTCTCCCCATCGTACCTTTTGTGTACATTCCTCCCGACGCAACCCGGCCATTCCTATCGGTATATCGACGATGGACTCGCCACATAAACGACCTTTGAGAATGGAGAGTGCCAAGGACATCGATGTCTACCGGGTTCAGGACGAGGCGACAAAGGGCAAGGATACTTGACCCACCAACAAGCAAAACAAAGTCAACAAGAATACCGCCACCGTCAGAACAATTGCAACGGTCGCGAGGCGTTTCCGTTACCAGGCTTGCGTTCAGTTTCTGCAAAACCAGAACCATGGCCTTGCACACGCCCAGCCAGTACATGGTCAACAGAAAAGGAACGCTAGATGTGCCTACGAAGTCAACGACACGTACCGTTTCTCTCTTGGCAACAAGCTTGCGTGTGGCTGGAGTCTAGCGCCTTACCAGGGGGCGAGCGCCTTCCCGGCTCATTGTCGCAAATTTCTTGGCACCATCACACATGTTCTACCATCGCCCTGGATACAACAAATCCTTTGTCTTTATCCCGCTATCATGTAGCCCTATGGCGGATATATTGTCGTTTCGATTCGTTTTCCTTTTCTCTCATACCCTTTTGTCGTATACACTTACATTCCTTTTCCTTCTTTCATCACCACCACACATCACTCGATCACATACAGTTACGCTTTTACTAACGCCTAGAAGGACTCGCGGTCAGCGAAGAGTTCCGAAACCAAGGTCAGGACGTGTTGCTCTTCATTGACAACATTTTCCGGTAGGTTTTTCTGGTCCAAGTCGAAACCTATGCTAACTTGACCAGTTTCACCCAGGCCGGTTCCGAGGTGTCTGCCCTGCTTGGTCGTATCCCCTCTGCCGTCGGTTACCAGCCCACCCTCGCCATTGACATGGGTGTCATGCAGGAGCGTATTACCACCACCTCCAAGGGTTCCATTACCTCCGTCCAGGCCGTCTACGTCCCCGCTGACGATTTGACTGACCCTGCCCCTGCTACCACCTTCGCTCACTTGGACGCCACCACTGTCTTGTCCCGTGGTATTTCCGAGTTGGGTATCTACCCCGCCGTCGACCCGCTTGACTCCAAGTCCCGCATGTTGGACCCCCGTGTCATCGGTGACGAGCACTACCAAACCGCCACCCGCGTCCAGCAAATTCTCCAGGAATACAAGTCTCTGCAAGACATCATTGCTATTCTAGGAATGGTCAGGTTTAGAGATTTCGTGATTTAAGTGCCATAGCTGACTTTTTTTAGGATGAATTGTCTGAGGCCGATAAGTTGACCGTCGAGCGTGCCCGTAAGATCCAGCGTTTCCTGAGCCAGCCTTTCGCTGTTGCCCAGGTCTTCACTGGTATTGAGGGCAAGCTTGTCGACCTTAAGGAGACCATCCGCTCATTCAAGGCTATCCTGTCTGGTGAGGGTGATGACCTTCCCGAGGGTATGTTTTTCCATCATCTACAACCCTGAAACCCAACCATGCTAACAATCACAGGTGCTTTCTACATGGTCGGTGACTTCGCGTCTGCTCGTGCCAAGGGAGAGAAGATTCTCGCTGATCTCGAGAAGTCATAGACGGGCCATTGTGATGGGTGAAGAGTCGGCCAATGTGTCCGGAGCAGTTCGCTGGTAGTCCTACTTTGTACAAAAGATATACCTCCGAATATTCGGGATTATAAGCGAGTGCTCTGACGTGCGTGGCTTCCTGTAGTCTATGTTACATGAAGAATCAGCTTTTCTTGTTCAACGATGCTTCTGGTCTACCGTCACGTGCTTTGAAAGTGGTAGGTGCACATGACTATGAACTTCATTTCCATAGCATGCCTGCGCACACTGCCTCATGGAGAAATTGAGCCAATGGCATGGGCTATGAGAGAAAATTAAATACTTAATGCTATATGAATATGTTAACTTGATAATTTTCTCTTTTCTTTTCCCAATAAGAGCTTGCTAACAATCTCTACTTAGGTGCTACAATCTACTTCTATCAAGGGTTAGCAAGTGTTGGTAAGGTTATGCTAGGTTGATATGCTATTCTGGGAGAGATACAGTACGACTAGGTCCTCTTGATAAGAGTGTGCGCATGCAGCTGCGGAAGCATCACGTGAATACATACAATGCGTAGACTTTCCATACCAGGAGACAACGGGGAGGATGCGTCTAGCCTGCGACGATACGTGAATCATGGTTGGCCTCAACGAAGGACGGGACAAGTGCTTCCCAGCAGTACACCATGATCCCACAGGAGTAATACTGAGGTGCGCTGTTTCCGGTAAGTCTGCGTTCTTCTATTCACCTATATCGCTGATAATAATGTTCTGCAGACTCCTCTGCTAGACATCTTTAAGGCATGCTTAAAGAGCCTAGGCCTAGCGTCTAGCTTGTATAAGCAGACTCCTGACGCTGCGTCCCGACTCGGCCACACCCTTTTCGCCCTTGTCTACGCCAGACCACGCCGAAGCTATGGCGCATATGGCTATCCGCAGCCCATCGCCTATACTCTCTAACACCTCGCCTTCAAGCGCTAATATAGTCCTCTTCAGGTCTTTAATTGAACGTTCCTCGCGTAGACGCTACAGGTATCCCACTTCGAGGTGGCCTTGGCCGGGGGACAAAGCAACCAGGCCAGAAACCAGGCTGCAGGTGCCTCAGAGATTAGTCGTGGTGGCGGTGGAAGCACTGACTGCGGCCGCGGTGCCGCTAACCAGCAAAACCGGAACTGAGCGTCACCAGGCCGGGGACTTAAACCTGGTGCTCCAGGATTCCAACCTGGCGGTCCGGGTGCCCAGGCGGGCCATAGCTAGAAATTATCGCTAGCAATGCCGGGCATGGCAATAAGGAGAGGCTGTTGAGAGCTAATTAAATTGCCTTTGGCCCTGTATGAGTGACTCTATTCATTCAGACGCTACACTAATACAGGCTCTGGCCATGTCACAATGGCCTTCGGTTGACCAGACCCAGAAGCGAGAGCGGCCCGACCAGCGGGTTGACAATCATGGGAGGATCTTGCCGTACAGCCCTTTATGTACAGTAGACAAACCAGGCAGTGCGTTACCACTGCACAAAAGAGCTCGTATTCAGTAGGGAAATGTTATGGTATCTTGGGCTAATCACGTCCGATATAGTGTCTTGGCATGTACATAGCTCGAGTCTCCCTGCTATACATCATCATTGTACAACTTGTAGTATTAGTTGAATTGTTATTAGCGCACAAGGTATAGCTGCTGTTGTTTTTCAAAAATCAACTTGCTGAATCGGGCTTAGATACACCCCTTGTAGTCGCCCCACGATATCAAATACAATGCAATACGATCAAGTAATGGCTAAAGCTTGAATTTTAATGATACATCTATCCGCTCTACCACACAACAATTAATTCGCTTCCATCAGCTCATTCCTCACAGCCTACAAAGTGTTCTCGAGTGCAAGTACCTGTGTTTGTTAGCACAATTGCGTCCACTAAGCAGAGGTGACTTACAATGGCGGTCCTGCTGGGAATATAGACCTGCAAAAAGTTCTTTCTGTTGTTCCAAGCAAACGGGGTAGTGAAGAACCTGGTCGATTCGTCAATGTTGCCGTGGCCACCAAACATCTTGTTATCGGTGCTGAGCACGATCTTGTAGGTACCCTCCTGCTCAACGCCGACACGGTAGTCGGTGAAGCTGTTCTGAGGATGGAAGTTGAAGATCCAGAGCAGGCCGGCGCGCTCAAATACAATAACCTTGTCGCCCTCGTGCTTGAGACTGACGTAGGCTTGCGGCGAGCTGAGCCAGCCGTACTTCTCTTCAGTCCACTGCATCTTGCTGTCAAAGTCATTGAGGAACTTGTAGCGGAGGAGGTCATCGTCAGGCAGGTTGAATTGACGGCGGGCGTAGTGGAAGCTGTTGTTGTTGCCTTCACGAGGAAAGTCTAGCCACTCTGGGTGACCAAACTCGTTACCCTCAAAGTTCAGGTAGCCTTCGCCTCCAAGACCGTGCGTAATCAATCGGATCATCTTGTGCAGCGCCAGGCCTCTGTCGATCACCGGAGTCAGCTCCGTGAGCACAGACATGTTTGTGTACATCTGCGCATCGCAGAGCCAGAAGAGCAGTGTCTTATCTCCCACAAGCCTGTGTCGTGTTAGCTTGGTCACACAAACATTCCAATTCAGACATACGCTTGATCGTGACTCTCGGCATAGGCGATTGTCTTTTCTCCATGACGACGGTTTGTCAGAGTGAAGACGAGAGCACCCATGTCCCAGTCAATGTCTTGCTTCTCCTTCAGCCATTTGATGTAGAGATCCGGTACAGCCATGGCTAATCTGTAGTCGAATCCTATTCCACCCAACGATAGTGGCACGCAAAGACCGGGCATGCCAGAGACATCTTCAGCTATGGTGATGGAGTCGGGGTAGAGGGTATGCAATAGCTCGTTGGCCAGCATCAGGTACACGACCGCTTCTTCGTCCACCGAGTCGCCAAAGTATTCGTGGTAACCACCCGAGAAGCCCCTGCAGCAGTGTTAGTATCCAAAGACATAGGGGACATGCCATACTTACGTTCCAATGCCGTGATGAGTATACAGCATGCTGGTGACGCCGTCGAACCGGAAGCCATCGAAACGGTACTCCTCCATCCAGAAGCGCAGGTTGCTGAGGAGGAAACGCAGGACCTCGTGGTGGCCGTAGTTGAACAGCCTGCTGTCCCACAGATCGTGTCGTCCCTTTGGACCTGCATGAAAGTAAAGATGGTCGCTGCCGTCAAACATGTTCAGACCGTCAAGCACGTTCTTTGATGCGTGGCTGTGCACCATATCCAGCAGCACTGTGATGCCCATGCCGTGCGCAGTGTCAATGAGCTCCTTCAGGTCGTCTGGAAGACCATATCGACTGCTGGCAGCAAAGAAGCTGTTGATCTGGTATCCGAAACTAGCATAGTAGGCATGCTCCATGACTGCCATGAGCTGTATCGTGTTGTATCCCAGGCGCTGGATTCGCGGGAGGATATTCTGTGTAAACTCCTTGTAGGTCGCAACCTTGGGCTCGGGCGAGGATATGCCAACATGGGCCTCGTAGATTCGCGCGCTCCTTGGCTTTGGCGGCCGCTGGTTCTTCCACACATACTTTTGAGGAGGGTTCCAGAAGCGCGCGTCGTATACGGGGGAGACATTGAGGTCTTGGGTTACTCGAGTGATCCAGGCTGGCAGACGCTCCTGGCGCTCGTGGCTGTCGGGAGTCACAAACGATACCTGGTTGCTTCTGTCAGCTCTGTGCTGTGCCTGGACAGCAGCACCGGCATACCTTGATCTTGGAGTCGTGGGGAATGGCGGGCTGGCCGTTCTGGTTAGGCACCGTCACCTCGAAGACACCGAAATCATTCTTAGTCATGGGCGTCGCCTCACGATCCCAGTTGTTGAAGTCGCCAATGAGGTAGGCACGCAGGGCATTTGGGGCCCATTCGCGGTATACGACGTCGCCATTGGGCTGGACATTAAAGCCGAATTTCTCGAAACCCTGTATGCGCTGTCAGTGACGCGGCCGCCGTGACATGGGCGAGCTACGTGCCCGCGAGAACTTTTCCATGCCGCCCTCTGTTTCGTCGATTGTCTTTATCCATTTCTGCGCCTTGGAGAAGCGGCTCTTGAGCGCGTCCTTGAACGGCTCGAGATAGCCATCGAGCTGGATAATGCCTGCATGCTATCAGTCAATTGAGCACAGCAATCACACAAGGAATTGCGTACCTGTTCCGTCATTGGGGATCTGCGCCGGGGCCTCGCTCATGGTCGAGTTTGCTGAAGCGTCGGTGAGCTCCATGGCGTGTGGTGAGACGGGCAATGGCAAGCGCGCGGGTTGTACAGATAAGAGGGTGGTTTCAGGGTCAGCGCCTTTTGAAAGAAGAGTCGTAAAGACGACGGCAGCCCTGCAGCCCGACTGCAGGAGAGATCATTTCCTTTTTGCGGGGTCATTAACCCGTTTGCAGAGGGTAGCTCTCAACACAACGGTGATTAACCTGACTTTCTAACGTCA
Source organism: Curvularia eragrostidis (assembly GCA_020744315.1). Taxonomy (NCBI): domain Eukaryota; kingdom Fungi; phylum Ascomycota; class Dothideomycetes; order Pleosporales; family Pleosporaceae; genus Curvularia; species Curvularia eragrostidis. The sequence continues at coordinate 144,582 of JAIRCK010000021.1, read as the reverse complement.
TAGCTCGCTGGCGGCTCGAAGAGGCAACGCGCCCCCGCCACCAGTCCCAACAGCACACACAGCACCACCCGGCAAGATTCGCGCACAATTATCGGATGCGCGTCCGTATTCGAGCCTGGCGACGACGGCCTAACTGCAGCGGGCCTCGCGCTGGTCTTGGGCAAAAGGCGGCGGCGCGTGGCCGCCAGTCCCTTATCGGCATCGGCAACCGTGGGGAGCTTCCCCCGCATCTCAGCTCGACGTGGGGACGAGGCTCGCTCGCGGCTCAACCACGGTTAACCTCAGGGCCGCCTTGGAGCTATCGCAGGGCCCTCGTGACCTGCCTTATATACTCTACGCGCTTCCCAGTCATGTGAAGTGCTCTGCTCTGCATGCCCACCTCCCTCACCATGATGCTCTCCCGGTCCCTTCAGCGAGCCCTCCCCGCGGTCGTCTCCCCGCAGGCACGCGCCTCTTACCTCGCTCTCTATAGCATCTCGCGCGGCGCCCGCCTGTCGCTGTCGCAGCCGCACACGCGCAGGTCGTCGAGGTTCCATCGCTCCGACTTCAGCGGCCAGGGCTACTCGTCCTTTTACGAGCCGGACCAGCCCACGCGGGGCCCGCTCGGCAACACGAGCAATGTGGGCGCCAGTCTCATCACCCCCAAGGTGCTCCGGCAGCACCTGGACCAGTTTGTAGTCGACCAGGACCGCGCCAAGGTGGTCCTGAGCGTCGCTGTCCACGAGCACCATCTGCGTATCCAGGAGCTCAAGCGACAGCAACACGAGCAGGCGAGACTTGAGGCTCAGGCCCAGAGGAGGGCATCCGTCTTCCGGCATCCAGTAGAAGGTAGCCCTGAATCTCCTCTTGGCCCAATTCCCAGCCGTTCTCTAGTCCCCTAGTCTGATCACGCGGCTAAAAAACAGTAGACGAGTTTCCAGGCCAGCAGTCCACCGTGGAATTGCACGGCTCAAGTGCCCCATCGTTTGGCGAAGCACCAGCGTACAGACCATCGCCGGACTCCCCGGCTGACCCCGATTCGTTGATCGATACCAGCGAGCGCCCTCTGCTGATAGAGAAATCCAATGTCCTTATACTGGGGCCAACAGGTGTAGGGAAAACGCTCATGTGCAAGACACTGGCAAAGACGCTGGGCCTTCCCATCTCCATGTCTGACTGTACTACCTTTACCCAGGCTGGATACATTGGCGATGATGTAGAATCGTGTGTAGCTCGTCTGTTCTCTGCTGCAAACTATGACATTGAAGCCACCGAACACGGCATTATAGTGCTGGACGAGATTGATAAGATTGCTGGGACAAAGATATCCTATGGCAAAGACGTTGGCGGAGAAGGCGTCCAACAAGCGCTGCTCAAGATTATCGAAGGCACTACGGTACAGGTGCAAGCCAAACCAGAGAAGAGCGCAAACAGACCAGGCGGGTCTCATGGTGCCGGTAGGATGGACACGCCTCAGCCTCCTGGTCCAGGGGCCAACAAAGGTGAGGTCTTCAACATCCGAACCGACAACATCCTCTTCATATGCACTGGTGCATTCTCGAACCTCCACAAAATTATCCTGGACCGGAAATCAAAGAGCAGCATGGGATTTGGCGCGTCGATACGATCGTCCAACGCACACGCGGCCGCGGATGGCGTCATGTTGAGGGGTGCAGAGGCTGAATTGTTCAGGAAGGACTCACCCTTTTTCGTCCCACCAAAGACCGAGGTGCCAAATCCGTTTGGCATCAGGCGAGTCGAAAAGGAAGAGAAGGTCAACGTGTTGGACCATGTGCAGCCCGAGGACTTGCAAAAGTTTGGAATGATACCTGAGCTCATCGGCCGAATTCCTACCGTCTGTGCAGTGGCAGCTCTGGACGAGGACGCGCTGGTCCGCGTACTCACCGAGCCCAAAGACAGCCTCATCCGGCAAGAAGAGCACAAGTCGTATCTCAGAAATATCGAGCTGCGCTTCACAACTGGAGCCCTGCGTGAGATTGCACGGAAAGCGAGTAAAATGGGGACAGGTGCTCGTGGGTTGCGACACATTGTTGACCAGCTTCTTTTGCAGGCCAAGTACGAGACGCCTGGTACGTATTGCTATCGAATCGAGGGGGACAATGTTGGGTTTCTAACAATAGAATAGGGTCGAGTGTCAAGCACATCCTCGTAACACAAGACGTTGCTCTGCTCAAGCGCGCGCCGCTGTACTTCCACCGTGGCCAGTCTGCCGCTTTCGAAGCCACGCACGCCCAAGAAGAAGAGAAATGGGAGGAAGAGCTTCGACGCCATGAAGACCCATCCATTCCCCCTGTCAGTAACTTTCAGGAGTACAGAAAGGCTGGTGCTGCAGGATTTTAGCCCATGTGAAGGCTAGGGTTGGTGTCACGACCTTTGCATCTGCTGTGCACTGCACATGCTCAGCCATGCACGATATGGCAAGCATACCTGACACGTGAAGACGGCTTCGGGCCGTTGCAGCTCCCCGGGTGGTAGGCTAGCGTTGGCCTCGGTTTGACCATTGCAAGTCTTGTGAGCCACTGAACCACGGAGTTGCGGTAGTTGCTGTGGGTCACCCGCTCTCCTCTAACGACGGTGCAGAACCCTTTTCGTTGTTTCTTTTCCCTGTCAATTTTTTATGCATGGGTATGGTTCTGCAGAGTTATTACGCCGTTATATATCAGCGATTGTCCTTTTTAGGCCATATCAGGACCGATTACGTACTTTGAAACGACATAGTTAGATGGATTGATGTAGGTCACGCAAGAGATGTGCGTGCCTTGTGGAAGATGGCTAAGGAATGCCAATGATTTGGTTTGGGACACGACTTTTCGTTTGATACATAGTTCGCACTGAATACAAGAATTGAAGCATGTGGAAACTTGTGTACAGTGAACACTGTGTCTTTTTTTTTCGCCATGGTTGAACCTTGTTCACAAATATGCATACGGCAGTAGTAGTGGTGCTTCAAAAAGGCAGTTAGTTTACCAGTTGCATCTAACATTTACGGCGTCTAATGAAGTATATACTTTATAGACTTCGTACTTCCTAGTCCGTTTCTTCATCAATACCATTCAATCAATGACACAATGAAGCACATATTAAAAATACCCCTCTCCACCCCCCCTGCATGGGTAGGGGGTGTCTCCAAACCCAAAGTACCGTCACAGCAGACACCTGAACACGCTACACAAACCCGTCCTCGGGGTCTTTTTCCCCCAAGAAACAAGGGGGGGAGGGGGTGCGTCAAACCACACGCTCTGTGCAACCAAATGTTTTGAGCACGAGAGAGAGAGAGAGAGAGACAGAAAAACGACAGCTGACAGACCAGGGGGGTTAGGTGGGGTAGTAGGGGGTAGTGGACTGGTTTTTTTGTTCTCTCTTTGCAACGAACAGATCTCGCCATGCAACAGAAAAATGGACATGCTACAGGTTCTAGAACCCGGGGGCCCCGCTCGCCGTCTCAGATGATCGCCGCACATGCTGTACACGCATACAGGAGCGGGCGGGGAGGGGTGTAATATGTACGGTGACGAAGACAACGGCGATTGCACAGGAAAGGGAGGAAAGAGGAGCAAAACATGGCCGAGCGGCAGTACGTACGCCGAGGCCAATCATGCTCATTGTCATCATGCGATGGATGATGCTACATGTATGACACCGATTGCAGCAAGACGAATACGTATGTTTGCACAGTTGGGGTGAGATTTAGTTATGGAGAATGAACTCTGAAACCGAATCGAATGATTAATAACGGGCTGAGCTGGGGCTGACAGGATTTTGTGCAAGCCACCCCCCCGCTCATGTGCGTCTGAGTTGTGTGTATACAAGATGGAGGGGAGAAAAGCACGGACGCTGGGCCCCACGACCGACGACGCGCGCCTCGGTGAAACGTATCCGCACCAGAAAAACACCACCACATGTGGGACAAACGGATGCGAGCAAGCGCAATGGAATTGGCAAGTAATACGATGCGGCGATGCAGAGGAACACAACTTCCTCCACACAGCAACAATACATGGACCGAAAAAAATGACGAATAAAATAGAATTGAGAAGGATGATGAGGAAAAAAAAAGAAAAAAAAAGGTTTTTGTCAAACTCGGTCATCCACACCCCACTCAAGGGGAAACAGAGTAACAAGCCCAAATAGAATTGATACAGAAAAATAGAGGTAGTCTAAAGATTAAAAAATCGTAATATCCAAACCGAGAAACCCAAAAAAAAGTCGAAAGAATAAAAAAAAAGTTCTATGGCCTAATGAGTAGCCCGCACCCTCGATAGAAAAATATCCAACTCTGGGGGGCCACGATGCTGGAAAGTGTAGTAGTATGTAGAATGGGTAGATAAAAGGCGACAAAAGAAGAAAAAGAACAAGAGGTCGAGGGCTCTTTTCTTCCAGATTTGGCCGAAGCGCCTGTTGGCGCCGGTAGAATTCGATGCGTGCCAGCGATTGCACCCGGAGCTGTTCCGTCATGATCCAATTGCATCCCAATCCCAGATTCGTCACCCGCTATTACAATACAAGCCTGAATAAAAAAACGCCGCTCATATGCCCGTTATATGCACGGTGGCATGCTTTTATGTGTGTTTGTTCATAATTCATACGTTCGTGTCATGCACATGCTTTAGTTTACTCCTCAAAGTCTTCGTACAACATGAAGCCAGGCTGGGCACGCATCTTCTTGGCGCCCCGTCCTTGATCCCACGTGGGTGATGCTGGTCGCGAGGTGGCGCGCGAAGGCGGCTGCGACGAATACACTTGCGGATACGACGGCTGTGTAGAGAACTGGAAGTTGAACGTCTGGGGGAAGCTGTCGAGCGAGTGAGGCCGCTGGAGCGCGTACCCATTCTGGCTCGATACTTGGTCGCCGGTGGGGCTGAGCATGGCTGGCTGAAAGTAGCTTTGCCCTCGCTGGTGGTTGGCGTATTGTTGGGTTGGCGGAGGCGCAGCCATGGCAGTGCCGTAAAAATTCATGCTAGTCTGGTTTGAGGCTTGAGCCGCAACAGCAGAGCTCATGAGTCGAGAGTACTGTGCTTCTCGCGGGAAGAAGACGCTCTGCGAGTGGGGCAAGCCCGGGCCCTGGGGCACAATGGGCGTCGTAGGTAATGAGTACTGGCTGCTGCAGACAGTAGGCGAGTACTCGGGTATCGGGACCGCGTACTGCATGGGCATGGCCTCATGGGGGCCGGCGGGAATGGTCAAGGCGCTCAACGCATCTGAGGGGTTTTCCTTGTTCTTGTGGTCGTCTGTGATTTGAACAATTTCAGAAATCTCCTGGGCGAGCAAGTTGTCGCTGGCGTCCTTGAAGGTGAAAATGACGCGGTAGCCGACGGGCGACTTGTCCTCTTGATGCCTGCAGTAGCACGTTATCCGCATGACAAACTCGACCTTTTTCGCCGCAGCAGAGAAGTCGGGGCTGTCGTTGTCCTGCCATCGCTTGAACTCTTTTTCGTTGATCATGATGATGCGGTCGTCTTCGTAGCTCGACCACTCCTTCTCGTCGTCTGCCTCGCGCTTCTTCTTGCGGTTGAACCTCTTGGCCTCACGCTCTTTGCAGCCCTCGCAGATGATGACGGCACCGCCGTTTTGCGGGTGGCAGCGGTCCTCTTTGGCAATGTCGGTGATGGCAACGCCACGCGGGCGGCGCGGGGTCGGCTCATCGCCCCGCGCACGTCGAAGAGCACGCTCCAGGCCCTCTGGCTTCTCGACGGCCGTGGCCAGCACAAGAGCCAGCTGCAGGCGGGTGGTGCAGTTGTTCTTCTCGTTGGCCTCGACCTCTTCGGTGCTGGCCATCTGCTTTGGTTTTGCGAGGTTCTGGCGGGGAAAGCGTATCCACTGGTAGTGGGGAGAGAGGGGGTCCAGGGTGACGGTGGTCTTGATTTGCGTCTCGGCGCGGTTCTTGTTCTTGTCGAGTGCAATCAAGACAAGAGGCTGCTTGACCGGCTGAGGGATGTGGATGGCGGGCCAGCTGTCGTTGGTCAGGGAGTCGTTGCACGTCTCGGGCGAGCTTGTCTGGCTCTGCTCGCGGTTGAAGTCGCCGGGCGAGTTGGCGTTGCTGAAGATGAAGTTCTCGTGGGGCGAGGGTGTGTTGGACGTAGGTGTGGACTGGGCCGTGTTGACGAACGAGGTGAAGTCGTCCTCGGGCCGGATGCACGGGTAGGTCTGGTTGGAGAAGGAGGTGAGGTCCAGGGCCGAGTCTTGTTTCCTGCTGGTGCGGTCGCCAGTCGAGGTCAGGACACCGGCGTCGTAGGGCTGGGAGAAGGCATGGGGGTCAAGGCGCATCTGCCACAGCGACTCTTGGAAGTCGTTGGCGCCGTGGTTCTCGAGGTCCTGGGGGTTGACAAAAGAGGTGAAGCTGTGCATTGTGTCCATGGCGGCACAGAGTGGTGGCGTGGCAGTGGCAGTGGCAGTGATGATGATGATGATGGCGGTGGTAGTGGTAAAGAGGAAGGTGGTGGTGGTGGTGGAGGAAGGAATAGTGGGCCGGGTGAGGGTCCCGCGGCGGATCGACGGAGATAAACGAAGGTGGACGGGTGCAGTTGGCAAGATGCAGAGGCAGAGACAGCCGTGGGACTATAAAGCTGCGGAGGGAGCAATCCTGGTCGCCAATGGGCAGCAGGCTCGGCGGGTGAGGGGTCTGGGAGCAGAACCAAGGGAAAGCCAGCAGGCCAGCAGGCAGTGCGTGTGGAGGGTGATAGGGCCCGTCCGGCTATCGTCCAACCAGACGGGAGCGCGAGCCAAGCTGCGCACCGCTGGTGTCGGCAGGCGGGGGATGCGTCAGGGGCAGGGCAGAGCAGGGCAGAACGGGCAGAACAGGGCAGCTTGGGGGTGCAGGACTGGCGGCGGCGGTGGGTGAAGAGTAGAGCAGTAAAGTAGTAGTAATGGCAGCAGTAGCGGGCGGGGTGCGGAGGGGAACGAGGAGAACAGGGCGGGCGACGGCGAGGGCGACGGGTGGATTATCTTGTCGGGCCTGGCTATTTCTCTTAGCAGCAGCCGCGCACCCCACTGATGTTCGCCGCCGTCTGTCCTAGTAGGCAACGTCAGCAATCCCTGCGCTGCGAACGACACCACCAGGCGTGTGTACTGGATGTACAGTCGACATGGACTCGGCTGCCCATGCCGGCCCACCACTGACGACGGCGCACCGGTGCGCCAGAGGGCTGGGCCCCGCGCTGCGCTACGCTGCGCTACGCTGCGCGCAGGCTGGATTATGCCTCAGCGATGCACTGCGCTGCCATGCCCTGCCCGGCCCTGCCCTGCCCTCGACGCACACGCAGGCGCAGGCGCAGATGCACGCCGCACGCCGCCCACCGCCCACCGCCCACTGCCCGCGCTGCCCCCGGGGCCCTGCTCGCGCCTGCTCGCGCCCGCCCGCGCCCTCTGGCGCTACGCGATGTCTTTGATTGCGAAACTCATGCGCTCCACCGCGGGAGATGTACCTGAAGTCCAGCGCCCACGGCCCCCGGCCACCCCCCGCCCATGGCTAGATGGCTAGCTGCAGATTCTTCCTTGTTCCCTGCCCGTCCGCCGCCGACTGCCTGAACGGGCGCGCGACAATCACGACAGGCCCAGAGCGGCTGCTGTCGGCTGCTCGTGCCACACTGCCACGCTGCCTTGCCTTGCTCCCTCGCTCCTCGCTCCTCGCTGCCTCGCTGCCTCGCTGCCTCGCCAGTCGCCAGTCGCTCAATCAAAACACTGCAGCGCCGTGCAGCCCGGCCCTGCACGCCTCCGATCCACCCCAGGCCGACAACTTGGCTGCGCGCGGACTCGCATCCGGCAAACCGAGCCAAGCCAAGCCTGGCCTCGAATCGCCCTCGTATTATGCCACCACCACCGACTGCGACTTCACACACGCTGCCGGCTGTCCCGCCCTATCCAGGATGCTCCCTCGCCGCGAGCCTCCCCGAGACGCGTCCCGTCTGGCGCTCGCCAGCCCTGGGAGAAACTTTGCGCTGCGATAGTGATAGCAGTAACTCATTTCAATCTGCTAACGGCTTCCCCCCGCCAATCCCCAGCATCCAAGTCCCCGCTCACCGCTGAGTTTCTCGGAACCCAACTAGTAGACTCCATTCCGCCTTTGGGTTATGCTTTTTTTTCCTTACTCTCCTTTGATCGACCGGCCTTCCGCTCGCCTTATTTTTTGGCGGCCAAATGCTCATTGGGCCCTTGTCGGCATGCACCACGACCGGCCAACTCGTCCTACTTGGAGACATGGATTCCCTCTATGATATCTTTGCTGAGGCCACGCAGACGACTTGACGGCGCTGGACAGCATAGAGGCCCCATCTCAGCCCAGGCTATAGCAAGAGGCAATTATACATCTAGGATTTAGTCCAATGGCACTATGCCCGCTATGGCAAACCCAATGCCCTCGTACGTCTTTTGCAGAGCGGGCCCGACAACCATCTCCATGTCTGCTTCTGCGTGAACACATCCCCAAGTCTGATTCGTTTTGGGTCCACATGGCGAGATATCCCCATGCACGTGCAGAGGGCAATTGGGAGGCCCTATCGGTAACTAGCATCGCCGCCAAGCCTGGCCGTCGCACTCTGCGGGTAGATAGCTCATTGATAGCACAGCGCTTGGAGCGTCCTGCCTGGACAAGTGGACCATGGCTCTTGCGGAGTCGAGTTGGCTGTGAGCATGTACGGCTGCATGAACCATCCATGGCTACACAGGATGCGTGTCTGCACAGTCAGCCATGACAAGGCCGCGCGACAATGGACCTGGCGATGCGGCTATGGAAGGATGACACGCAGTACAGTAGCGACCGTCTCGCTCTCTCGCACACCTGGCCTTGCCGTCACCGAGCATGTCGATTTGATTCGATACGATACGACACGGCTTGCTTAGACTACGCTTCCGGAGCCGTTTCACCAGCTGCTGCAAGTCATTCACAAGGCCCAGCGCCAAACGGACAAATGACAGTCGAGCTAAACGGGTCGGAGAATTTTAGGCACAGCCATGCTGCAGCATCCAGCATAGCAACTCTCCTATCTATACACATGTTACGTACAGCAACAGAGGCGTCGAGGCTCTCGTATCGCTAGCGTGCCCGGGTATACCGATCAGTCGTGGGTGGCAAGGCTATGGATACGCTGGCGCAAACGGTCAAATGGGTTCCACTGAACATGTTGATTTGTGTATCAACTGGGCAGGCAGGCGTGCTTGTGCCATACATGACATGCGGTGCAACATGGCCGTAGTCCACCTACATCCATTGACTAACGCAGCCCAGGGCAGTTGACAGCCCCAAATGCGTGATACGCTCCATGGCAGGACGCCTCCTTCTAACCTCTATGGTATGGATGGGCGTCAGATCAGATACTGGGCAACACGCACGGCAAAAGGACCAGCCCCGCTTACGTGGTGCCGCAGCACAGTGCGTCATGCATTCCGACGGGGCGTATTGCCTCACCATTGCTTAGCTGAAGCAAGCCGTCATCGACAGACGGATTGACAGCATATTGTAGAGTTGGCTGTGCAACCTCACCACAAACGTGTACAAGAGAACCAGCAGACGAGAAACCGTTATGCGCACGGTATGGCTTCCAATGACTCGCTTACCGAGCCGGCGAATGGGCTTGCGTCCCGCCGCACCACTTGCCCACCCGTACAAACCCCTCAGCTGCCAGCGCCGCCCACGGCTCGCTAGCCAGTGGCGTACCCGATCTGGCCTTCCGGCCCCCCCCTGCACGCCATCGTCACCAAGCGGGACGGTCGTGGCCGGCTACTCTGCTTTGAGATGGCCCGCTTTACTCCTTCCAGCTCCCAAATGGTGTGATTGTGCACTCAACGGCATGCCGGCCAGCTCGACGGGCCTAGCAAACATGCGTCTGAGTGGCTCTTCTATAAAGCTGCCGTTGCAAGTACTTGGTACATAGGATTTGACCCCTCTTCGCGCGCGCGCGCCCACCACCCCCCCGCCTCGTTGCTCGAGCTCGCAAACTGCACCCAACCCTGTTGCTGACCGTTTTGCAGCGTTGTCGAGGCCGTGTTTTTTTCTCGCGAGCGAACAGCAAGCCACTCATGTGATCTCCAAGACCCTAGACCCGCGCCTCTTACGTTTCGCCGCAAATTTGTCTGCTCAAACCCATCTAGCGCTCGCGGAAAAGAGATTTTTTTGCAAGCACACGTCCGTGGAGCGTAAAGCGCTGGCTTGCAATTGCCCTCGAGAGCACTGGCACAGCAGCGACACACGGCACACGAATAGCTTTTTCCCCACCTCTGGCATTCTCCTGCCTCATGCTTCTCGCACCGTGGCGCTATGCAGCCCGCGGACATGGCGGCCCTGCCCAGTTTGATTGCGACGGTTCTGATATTATGGCGGCATCCTGGCCAGGAATGGGAAGTGCATGGTGGTTAGTCCCATGGTCCACCATCCGGCTGCTCTGCACGTTGCATTCCGATGCTCCGACTTGCTCCTCAAGCCCGTATCGTACCCTGATTCCGCTTGTTTCATTATCCCACTTTCTCCTCAAGCGAAGGATGGATGCACGTCCGAAATCTCGACCCAGGCATGGCCGAAGCCGCTAACATGCGCCATGCTAGCGCACTTTGCAACAAGCTTCTGACGCCAAGTCACCATCACGGCCGCAACTCCGGCATCCGCGAATGGTAGGCTATGCGTCACCGACAACGGAATGCCACAAATTTACGTTGTTAGCAAACGTTATACCTCTGACCAATTGCCGACGCTGCAAACATTAATGGTTTGCTAACTGTGGCTGAGGCTACGCACACCCCACGCCCGCCACTTTTGCTTTCGAGTCGGAGTCGGCTTTTGACTACCTCGGGAACTGCGATCGGCGTGGGGTGATGGTAAATGCCGAAGTCGTACCGGCTGCCATGCTTCTATCTTAAGCCGACGTATAGTAGATTCCCACGCTTTCCACATTGCGGGAATAACAGGATCGAGCCTCGCTTGGCGGCACAGCGGTAATCCTACGGGAGCATGTAGGGGTACATTGTACATACAAAGCCAGTACAGTTAGGTTAGCGGCTGCGGACGCCAGCCCGCGCCCCGTGCTAGGGTTGGAGGCTGACTTGTTCTCGACTGACCGTGACCATGGAGAAACAGTCTCCAGAGTTTGATAAACTGCACCACAGGGATGCGGCCATCGGTACTGACCGATACCAGATGGCACATGACATGGAGCAGTCTTACTCAGGAGACTCAGGCGGGCACTGTCTGCCTGGAGGCCACAATGCAAGTGAGACCTGCATATCAGGGAAGCCTGGCACATGGGAGAATGTTTTCCCATCCATATCATAACGCATGGACGACTCCACGGCTTGAGACAATGCGGCTCTTGGCGCTTTGCTGCATGTTGTAGCTGCTTTTGGGCTTACCTTTGTCCAAAGACATTAGTGTGTGGACAATCATGCCAGTGCTATGGTCAGCTACTAAAACAGAACGCATCTTACACTTCCACCGCCAGTAGAAACTAGAGGACATGAACACCTCGGACGTAAACTCCGATCATGCACGGCACGGCCTGTATTGACGCAGCCCATCAGACTCGATAGGCGTCCGTGTGAAGAATTGCGGTCACCCACTGAACCAGGCCCTTGACGTACCAAACTTTTCCAACCAGACGTGGTCGTTGCCATGGACCTTGACTATAGCATCTCTTTTCCTTTTTTTGGTGCTCTTCTTTGCTTCTTGTCTATGAATATCTATGCTTCTATCATCTGACCGAGGTGATTCGTACACAGATAATGGTTGAGGTCTCTTTCAGGTAAGCGTTCAGGAGGAGGGAAGAGGGAGGGAAGAGTGAAAAGAAGACATGACACACGGGCAAACGATTCCAGGACACACATACAGGCACAAGCAATGAGCGTTCAATGCATTGCAATATCCCTTTCTCAGGCTGAAAAGAAAAAGAACACAGGTCCGACAGACATTTGGAAGATGTCATGTTTAGTGTGGAACTACCATCTGCATCACATACGTCAATGTACCAAGCCACAGCCTCTCTTCTTTCTTCCAGCCTCTCTCTCTCTCTAAGCCTCCGACTCCGACTCCCCCCACCTCCCCCGCCCCAACTCTACGTACGCGTCCAAGTCCAGGGCCCAAACATCATTCATGCACAGCAACTTTCCCTTTTTCATGGCCCTTGTCCATAGAACCCCAAACAAGTCCGACCATTCCTGCTTTTCTTTTCCTTTTCCCCCTAAACATCACCCCATTGCTCAAATCATGCAGCTCACTCACCGCATGACTATCGTGCGATCCCTTCTCTTTCCCGTCAGCCAGGTACACGCACGCACATACACACACAGACAAGTCCCCTTTGTCGTTGCAGTCCTATCCGTCAGTACAGTCTGTGCGTATGCACAATGATCAGATGATCTCAATGCCAGAAGTCAGAGAAGTCGGTAAGTATAGCCTGCAAAAGGAAACAAAACAAGGACAGTGCAAAAGTGGATATGGTCCTCTCTCTCCCTCCCAAGGCAAAAAAAAGCAAAAGACTGCATATAACGAGGAAGGTTTCTAGACTAGTAGACCGGTTTTCTAGAAAAGAACGGGTGGATGCTATTCCTTGTTCAGAGAAGGAAAGAAGAAAAGATCATGCTGATGGGCAAACGCATGACGTGGCGGTGTGAAGAGAGAGAGGGAGTGTGTGGGTGGACACAAAGAAAACGCTTTTTTGGGATCGGTGATCGTTTGTTTATTTTTCCTTTTTTTCTGTTTCTCGACTCTTTTTTGACAGTTTTTCTCGTCTTTGCTTTTCACGTCGAGTAGAAGAAAAGGGCAGGTAGGTAGGGCTGTTTTAGGGCCTTGGAAAAAAAGCCTTGGTTTGCGAAAGAGCGGAGAGAGAGCGCAATGGTGACCGGTAAAAAGCAACGTTTCCTTTGCTGACCCAGGGAGGAAAGTTCCGTATCTGGGGGTGGGTGGGTGGATTCCTCTTCTTGGCTATGTGGTCTGCGTTTTCTTTGCTTTTTAGGCTGCGTCTTCTAGTGGGATGTTTATTATGCCTTGCATGTCTGTGGGGGTTGACGATTAGATATTTTTAAGATGAGTGGGGGGGTTGGTTTTTTGGGGTTAGTCGTAAGTATGTCCGGTGAGTGATCAATGGGTCGGGGGTTTAGTGGAAGGCTAGAGAGAAATCTACTGCATGTGGAAAATGAGGCAAGTGCAATGTTTGGATCTGGGTTGGTCATGTTGTCAGTCTTGCCTCTGGCTGAACACGTGATTGCCAAGACTTGTTGCTGGGGGCTCAGAGGGAATGGTTTAGGGGGTGGACAGGAGACTGAGGATGTCGTATTGAGCCTAATGTTCTCCTGGAGTAGTACAGAATCGGTCGAGAGTTATAGGGAAGATTGACTGGGTAATACCATAAAACAGGTTCTGTGTAACGATTTATCTCTTCTAATAGTAACATAGACAGTGAGATGCTCGACTACACCGCTACACTTCAGAACTGTACAGTACACAAGACTCAAGTTGCAGATTCAATTCACCCTGTTCTAATTTTGAAGTCTACGTAGCTGTCATAGCCTGAATTGAGTCCATAAGTAAGCTTCCTTAGTTAAACATGTATTCAATCATCGAGGTTGCAGCATACACAACTCAATATCTAGCACATACAGCTATAGGAAACTAAAGCGATAACATATGTTCAAAAGGGGCTAAATAATCTATTCTTACAAGATTAATATATTTGTTAATAAATGTTCGTTCTTGCTAAATCTCAACGCGGTTCAGCTAAGTCCTAGGTGCTAGGAATGTCATTTGAATTCTACGGATTATACAGGGATACCATCAGGGGAACGATTTGAAGCGTGTCCGTCCCACTATACCAAAGATAGTCCTAACGGTATATTGCCCGACTGCCAGATACTTGGCAGGAATTTTTGCACTTTTGTCTAACCAGTGTAGCTATTACAAAAATCACAAGAAGCGACTCTAGGCTTTGAGAAATTCTGTGAGTTTCTAGAGCATGGGATATCTCCTTTCGTTGTGCAGCAGTAGTGAGGTCTACCATTCCAACCACAAGTTTATATGAAATTATTAGAGTACTCAACATCTTTCACAGAGTATACGTACGCCCGGAGTCAGGGCTGAGGCAAGGCATTTCGGGGGCAGAACAAGGTGCATGGAGTGCAATTTGATTAACCTGTTAGATAGAATTATGGATCTATCAAGAAGTGAATATCAGAAAGATATCATAGTGAACTTCCTTGAGTCTCGTGTACTCAAGAATGACTGTTTTGACAGTGTCTAATTTATCAGCTTGGTTAGATAGACCTCTTTATGTATATATAGGTAGGTCCTCCAACCTAATAGGATAACGGGCTAAGTCATATAGAAAGTTTCATTCCTGGTATTCACTGGGCAATAATTCATTCATGGACTCATCCCGAGCTTAGCCTGAAGTTGCTTTGGGGGCTGCCGCCTTAGCTAGCCATGAATGACACATACAGCTCGAGTAGCTTAGTGTCTGGTGTCTACTCTAGCTTCTAGACCTGTCTAAAGATGTGACACGTAACATCTATACCTACTGTTAGAGCTTTTGGGCTGTTTCTAGTCAGAATCGGAATCTTCTGACTATAGCTTTAATGCCTCTGTTATTTACCCATTTGTCATTTTTTCTTGGAGAAAGCCGACTTGAAATTTTACTCATCTCAAACTGCCAGACAAGGTGTGATAGTCCAGGGCGACAATCGCAGGCTGAACAAGATAGACAGTCATCCAATTCAATATGATATAGTAATAATATTCCCTAGCGATTTGAGGCACAAAATCTCCATGACAGCTACAGGCGTGCCTCCCTCAGGCTAAGGGCAGTGTGACAACCCATGAATTGACTTTACTCTAATTCTTCTTAGCATACCACAAGGACGCTGATAGGACTAGGTTATTGTCTGGCTGCTTTGATATATACTTTCCAAGCCTCTCTATATTTGTCTTTGTTTGCCATCAACTCACATGGGCAATGTGGTGTAGGTGAACGGTCAACGTTCACACTCCTGCCTAAGGGTCGAGGTGGGGCCATGAGCTCAGCGAGCACAAACACCAAACAACGCGTCCAAACGCGACCAACAACCGCAATTGCTCCCCCAAAGCTCCCAATCTGCTTCGCCCATAACATACAGGCGACCTAGAAGTAAACTCAAAATGTTTTCCTTGCCTATGATTGCGCCCCGTCCGGTAAGTATTTTTACTTTCAAAATACAGCTGCTTGGATGCAGAACCCCAAGTCGACGCCCAAGAAAGATGTTGAATACAGAGAACAAACAACTAACGAACAAATAGGACGCTAGTCTATGGCCATCCCTTCATAATACACATACAGCATTTGAAGACACACAGTCGCAGTCCCCGCCCAACACATCGCATAACCAGCGGCGCCCAGGCTCGCATCACGCCCCTCACCACAATCACAACCTGCTGCTCTCCAGCCTCGCGGCCGACGAAAACACAATCGCTCAGCGAAAACTCAACGTCCGTCGTTTCGGCGCAGGATGGTTGCGTCCTCCAGGCGTGACCAAAACGCTCCAAGCGCTCAAAGATGAGGAGCTCGAGAAGGAGGAGCAGGAATTGATGCAGCGTAGAGAGCAAGTCATGATGGATCTTGCCGCTGCGCAGCAAGAGGCAGCAAACGAGGAGCAGCGTGAGCGGGGCGAAATGGAAGAAGAAGCTGGCCTAGTCGAAGAAGAAAGGGACTTGGACGACGACGTACCAGAAGCAGAAGAGAGCATGAGCGACTCATCCTCAGCAGTCGATAGCAGCAGCGCAGGCGAGGACGAGGACGAGGAAGGAAGCGAAATCAGCGGCGAAGCACAGGAAGAAAGCACCGTGCCGTTCAACGAGGATAGCTTCATCGAAGGCAGCATGATGGAGGCCGAAGTGTCGCATATGCTCGAAATGGAAGAGGCAGAAATGGCCGGTGTGCTGCAGGACGAACGAGATCTTGACGACGACATCCCCGAGGCGGGCAGTTACGAACACACAGATTCTGAGCTCGAGGATTCTAGTGACCTAGATAATTCGGCCCTCCCGCCTGGTCTGGCTTCCGCCCGCTCCAGACGCTCAACTCGCCGTCGCTCAAGTGGTAGGCGTAGTTCTGTTCGTCGTAGCTCGGGCCTCCCTAGTGGCATGACGCTTGGTGCACGCCCCACGGCCGGAAGGATCAGTCTGGGTGTTGATCTGGGCAACGGGAGAAGTAGCTTTGGCATTGATGGGAGCAGCTCGTTTCTCGACGAAAGCTCCTTTTTGAGGAGTTCGCCTGCGGGCAATGCGGCGGCTACGAGGGGATCATTGCGGGATCGCTTTTTGGGTGCTGCAAGGGGAGGCGGTAGTGGAGGAGGAAGTGGTGGTAGTGGATGGAGGGCTTGATGCAACAGTGTGATGACTTATGATTCTGTATGATATAGATACCCAGTAACGATGTAGAGTAGCACTGCTATTTCAGGGCTCGGCAACCGTAAACACTGTGTACAGGCCTCACATTGGATGTTTTTGTTGCGGGACAAACACTGATAAACGTATTGGCAGTCTTGATATAAGCACGATGTCACATTAGTTTTGGTAAACTGCTCGCTTCATCACAACACAAACAAATCTTCGTAACGTCACATTCAGACATTTGAAATGGTATTGTTGATTTCCCTTGCACTTGCTCCCAGCAGTAAATGTACAGTGGTTAGTGAGTTGCAAAGATGTTGCGTGTGCGCAGGTGGACTGGCGTCTCTCCCTTGGGCGCATCTGGTATCGTCTTCTCCAGTTTCTGCAAAGAATGAGTCACGAGAACGATACAAAAGGCGTTTTCAGACGTACCAGCTTCTCGAATACGCACTTGTTCAGCTTGCGCTCTTCCGACCGGCAGTTCCAGAGTTGCTGATTGTGGTTCTCGAGGCACTGCCAGTGGGTGCGGAACTGAGTCAGACAGTTCTCATTGATGTCCTTGATGCTGCCGCATGTGTCAGCAATTCGACTCAGGCCACCGCTGCAGCTCCCGTTACGCACACGCTCGCAGCACACCTGGTGACCTTGCGGCCCTCCTTCATGCACTCAAATTCACCCCGGCCATTGGCCTCGGTCTTGCACATCATGTAGTCATCGTTGTAAGGCTTGCATCGCGCTCCAATAAAGTACGAGGCACTGAGGAGCGGCGCAGAACTGGCTCCGAGCTCTTGGACCTTGGGGATGTCGTCCGGCAGAGGGGTGGTGTCGATGAGGGCTTGCTGGTTGAACCTGGAGAGGGACTTGTTAGGTTATGGAGCTTGTATAAGATTGTAGAGAGGCATCTACCTGGGCTGACGCGACGACATGGTGGAGTTGCGGTGCCAATGGCGGGCTATCGGCTTGTGAATTGAAGATGATGCTCGTCAGGTCGTCGCGGAAGTCGGCTTGGCGGTTCACTAAAACTGGCAGGGATGTGTTCGGCCTCCGCCTGTGCCTGAACCTTTGTCGAGTAGACCAACAATCTCTCTTCACTTTCGCGCCTCCATCCCCTCTGCACTTTTGCGCAGCCGTGTCTATAGCTCATCAGCCGGCATGCATGCCCATTGAGCTACACCGACTTTTTCTCCAGTGTCGCCATCTCTGCAAGCCTCCCGTTCGCGTTCCCAGCCGCGACCGAAAACAAACAACTGAGCGCCCGACAGTCCGCAGCTTCAAGACTTCGTCACTCGTTCAATCCACAAACAAACTTGAAAAAGCACGCGCAAATCGCGCATCCTCTTCAATATGTCTTTTAGTTTTGGAAATCTTGGTGGCGGAGAAAAGAAGACGGGCACTTTGTTTGGGAGTACCACAGCACCACCTGGCGGTCTCTTCGGCCAGTCGCAACAACAACAGCAACCTCAGCAGTTGAACAATACAGGAACTGGTCTGTTTGGATCCACGGCACCGGCCCAGAATAACAGCACTAGCTTGTTCGGCTCGACACAACCGCAGCAACAACAGAATGCGGGCTCGGGTCTTTTTGGCCAGCAACAGCAACAGAACACTGGCTCCAGCCTCTTTGGACAGCCGCAGCAACAACAGAATGCTGGCGCAAGCTTGTTCGGCCAGCCACAGCAGCAGCAACAGCAGCAACAACAGCCGAATATGAGCAACAGTCTCTTTGGCGCCTCACTTCAGCCTGCCCCTATTCTGAACAGCGTGCAGGCGCAAAGCATCCAGCAGCAACGCGAAGGGCTCCCACAACTGCGGCAGTCGGCGGCCCAGCCTTTCGCTGCATCTACCATGAATGGACACAGAGAGAAGTCGGTTGTTGAGCAGATACGGATTCTCAACAACAAGTGGGACCCCGAAAACCCAGAGTGTGTCTTCCAGTTTTATTTCTACAACTCGGTTAAGCCAGAAGAAGTGCCTTTCTACGGACCCGCGCAAGGCGAAGACGAGAGAAAATGGGAGGAGGCGTTGTCAAAGAAACCCAGCCCAGGCGCCATCCCTGTACTAGCACGCGGCTTCGAGCAAGTCGGAGAGCGCATACGGCAGCAAGCTGCGGCCGTCACGGCACTGCGAACACGTCTTCACGAGATCAACAACAGCCTCTCGTTGCTTAAAGATGCACATGAGCTGACGGTAGCGTCGCGCATCACCGAAGCCAAGCGGAAGCACATTGTCTTCACTCAGCGAACACTGGCTCTTGCAACCAAAGTGCAGATCTTGCGAAACCGAGGATATGTCATGGATCCACAGGAAGAGGACTTGAAGAAGAAGCTGATTGAGCTGGAGAAGCAGGTTTTTGACCCTGTACTCGGAGGCCGGCAAGAGGAAATCTGGGCGCGCATGTCCAGCGTGCGTGAGCGTGCGCGGATACTACAAGAGGAGACAGAGAAGCTGGGCAGAACCATGGACAAGCAGCAAAACGGCGAGCTTCTTTCAGAAGAAGACCAAAAGGCTCTAGAGAAGGTAAGACACCATTATCCCAGCAGGCAGCGAACTACAGACTGACAGTTCTTTAGCTCCTCAAAGACTACGACCGTCAACTTGAGCACCTCAAGAAATGGGTTGACGACACGAGAGAAGAGTATGACGAGTGGGAGGCATCCAAGCAGGCGAGGCCGGCGAAGCGATAATTTCATAATATACCTTTGGTGCTTTGAGTATGTAAGATTCACTAGAGAGGCGGGTGTTATATTGTGAAAAATTGGGCGTTGTGAGATACCAAGCGGCGGGTGCTTAGAGACTGATAATCCTAGCGTCCTGCAAACATTGCAACCATTCTGCGCCCCTTGTCCTCTGATGTTGATTTGGAAAACACTCGAGATAACGCCAAGTTTGCGTTTGGGATGTTGTTACATTCGGTGTCTAGTAATTCCCATCGGGCGTCCTGCCCTAGTAATGTTACAAGCGCATCCTTGGCTGCATGCGCATCTATGATACAGCTGCCAGTCTCATTCCGACACTAACTCGGCCTTCAACTACATAGGGCGGGCGTGTATACGGTCGTAATATGCGGCAAAAGGTTCGTTCCGCTTAGAAGAACTTCGAGACGTACTCGACGAGATGCGGCGCTGCTGGTGATTAGCTCAAACTACGCTTACGCAGCTTTTTGTAGAGTTGCTTACAAAAGTACAATACAACCGCGCTGGCTGCAGTCCACTTGATGTCGGACATGGTCTGCGCCTCGGCCGCAGCAAGCTCTTGCTTGGAAGGCTGTGGTGGTGCTGCGCCCGTTGTCAGTTCGACTCGGTCCCCGCACCAGAAATCTCATATCTTCCTCTGGCTATCCCAGCATGGCGTGACTAACCTCCGAACATTATGCTGACGTGGGGTGGGTACAAGAGTGCTGCGTATCTTAAGTTGACTTGGTCAGGCCGTGTCGCGGATGACGTTCACGAGTACTTGGCTATGTAAAAGTTTAGGACACTCGGAGTTTGGGCACCGGATGTTGCCGACAGGGCAAGGGTCACGTGTCGACGTGCACAAGGCAATTGCATTGACAGACTTTATTTTGCTTCTCCCAAGCAGCCGCTCCTTGCTTGTATGATCGACAGAACCATGATCTACAACCGAGCCCCTCAAAATCCTGTCTACATTTTTGGATTCACATCTACTGGTGTCTCGTGGCCCAAATCTCGCGACATCAACCCGAGAAACCAAGTCGGTGCTTCTCCTCGGAACCGCATACGCTTCTCGGTCGTTGGCTCTCTAGTTCATGTCCATTTCATTGTAGGTTTCACAAAACGTCTTGGATCCACTGTAAAAAGAAACGTCGTCTCTGTCAGATGGCTCCGCCTATTTATGCTCTCTTGGCTCCCCCTGTCTGTCCATTCGCTCATTCGCCATTTTCCTGTCAGCATACTCCCCTGCCGAACCATACGGAATGAGCCAAATGATCGACATGTCGGGTATAACTCAATATCGACTGTCTGCATATTGACCTTCCACTTGCGAGGGAAGCAATTTTGCCACACGCATCAGAGCATGAGCAATATGCTAACGCTCGAGGTAACCGTCTGTTCTACTCTACTGCTGAACAACACGAGTCGACATTCCGTGGACTCTAGACAGACCTCGCATGATTTTGGGGCGCCGACCTAATATCCAGGGCTCGCTAGCATTGATCGCCATCCTGCCCTCAACAGTAAACGAGTGTTTCGCTGACATGACGCCACTATGCTGCGCGGCTCCAAGCCGAACTGACCATATTGCGCACACAAGCCTCCCAGACTATTGGTCAATTCCGCCCATGGGGGCGATCTTCATACCCCGGCTTATTTACTAGGCCCTATGACGCTAATGAGTATGCCCGGGGTGTCTCATAGTCCGGCTCCTCCGTCCACCTGAGTGCACATTATATTAATATACTGTAGTCGGCCTCATCATCTTACGCATTCTGTGAACATTCCTACTCTTGCCGCTCGTTGCTTGTTGCAGTCGTCGGAGATGTTGTATCCTACAACTGCCCTGCTGAGCGTCTACTCGGCGTGTGCACTCGCGCTGCACGCTCCCTATGCTCACGAACCTGTGCACATTTCCGCTCGTACAGAGCCCCTTGCTCATCCACATGTGAAGCATAGTCAACGAGATACGCCCAATACAACATGTGCCCCTTATTGGATGGAAAGCATCAAACATCAGGGCATTGCCAGCTTCAATCCTAACCCAAACAACTATACCGTCTTCAGAAATGTCAAATCCTACGGCGCAGTTGGTGATGGAGTCACTGACGATACTGCGGCTATCCAGCGCGCCATAACCGAGGGCAACCGATGTGCTCCTGGTTCTTGCTCAAGTTCTACTACCACCCCGGCTGTGGTGTACTTTCCAGGCGGAACGTACTTGGTATCCAGTACTATTACCGACTACTACAACACTCAGGTAGGGTAGCCCAGACCTTGTTACCGAGACCGGGTTCAATTGACACGTCCAGATCATTGGAAACCCCAATTGTCCTCCTACTATTCTTGCTGCTGCCAACTTCTCATCCCCTACTGGAACAACCCTGATTGATGGTTCTGGCTACGGGGCTACAGTCACCTTTTACCGTCAGATTCGCAATCTCATCCTCGACACTACACGACTACCTGCCAACTTCTCATCTGTCGGGATCTACTGGCCGACTGCACAGGCAACCAGCATCCAAAACGTTGTGTTTAACATGAATGCCGAAAATGGAACGACGCATATAGGTCTCATGATCTCTTCAGGTTCGGGCGGTTTTCTCACAGATTTGGTCTTTAACGGAGGCCGCCGGGGTTTCCTGGTTGGCAACCAACAGTTCACCACTCGCAATCTTACGTTCAACAATATCGACACTGCAATCGAGATGTGGTGGGACTGGGGTTGGACATACAAGTCAGTGTTCATCAACAACTGTCGTGTTGGCTTGAATATTTCTGCGGGTGGCTCTTCAGCACTCAGCATAGGATCCATCACGTTGATCGACAGCGAAATCAAAAATACTCAGATTGGTATCGCCACTGCCAGGACCGACTACTCCGAGCCTGCTGCTGCTGGAGCAGTGTATATGGAAAACGTCGAATTTGAAAACGTGCAGGCTGCCGTACTCGGACCTAACGGAACCTACTTAGCAGGATCTTCTGGCTCCCTTGTAATTGCTGCTTGGGCGGACGGGCATCGCTATCTTCCCCACGGACCCATTAACGCACGTGGACCCATCACTCCTACGATACGACCAGCCGACTTGGTAGATGCCCAAGGAAACTTCTATGAACGCTCAAAGCCTCAATACGGAGAGGTGCCCTTGTCCCAGTTCCTCAGCGCTCGGGATCTCGGCGCCACCGGAAACGGTCGTACCGATGATACTGCCGCTCTCAATGCTGCTATCCTTAGAGCTAAGGAAGAAAACAAGATTCTGTTCCTTGATGCAGGATTCTATAGGGTTACTTCTACTATCAAGGTCCCTCCTGGCTCCATCATTGTCGGCGAACCGCTTGCAGCCGTCATACTCTCCTCCGGCCCATTTTTCAATTCTATGAACCAGCCCCAACCCGTTGTAAGGATTGCTGTCCCGGGCGAAAAGGGTCGTGTCGAAATCTCCGATCTTATTGTCAGCACCCAGGGCCAGCAAGCCGGTGTTATACTTTACGAGTACAACCTTGGTACGTACGATCAAGAGCCATCTGGTCTCTGGGATGTGCACGCGCGTATTGGAGGATTCGCGGGATCAGAGCTGCAGACCGCGCAGTGTAATAAGACGTCTGACGTGGAAATTACCGAGGACAACCTATCCAAGAATTGCATAGCTTCTTATCTGACTATGCATGTGACAAAGTTTGGCGCTGGGCTTTATATGGAGAACAACTGGCTCTGGACCGCCGACCATGAGCTTGACGGCGACGAATCTCAACTGACCCTCTATGCTGGTCGAGGATTGCTTGTTGAGAGCATCAACGGACGACTGTGGCTGTAAGTTTCTTGTCTATTCTTACTCTTGGAAGGAAGGCTAAAAAAGACCCAAAATAGTTACGGTACATCGGTGGAACACCACACACTCTATCAGTACCAGTTCGTCGACACACGCAATGTCCTCTTTGGTCAGATCCAGACAGAGACGGCATATTATCAGCCTAATCCCAACGCCACCATACCCTTTCCCAACAACCCCGTTCTCAGTGACCCTGTATTCACCTCTTCTTCTTCTCCCTCTGCCCCTCCTTCCTCCTTCGCCCCTATCACCCTCCCCAACAACACCCAAACCACAAACTCCAGTATCCCAAGCCCAAACACAGCATCTGGATGGGGCCTCCGCATCCTCCGCAGCAACAACATTCTCGGCTACGGCATCGGTCTCTACTCCTTCTTCAACAACTACAGCACCAACTGCTCCCGCGTCGGCGCCGAACCCGCCTGTCAGCTTCGCATCCTGAGCATCGAAGGCAGCACCCATTCATACAGCATCAATCTTTACAACCTGAACACTGTGGGCGCCACGCAGATGATTACGCGGGACGGCATAGACATTGCGAATAGTGCGGATAACAACAGCACGTTTGTGGATACGATTAATGTTTATAGGATTGATGCATTTGGGGCGTAAGTAGTGAAACGCGGGCAATGTAAGATGAAGATTTCAAAAAATGAAAGAGACGGAGGAATGTGCATGTGCAGTACAACAACTTTGTCTACTTCTTGTACACATATATTTCTTGTTGTAACATAGGGGTTGTGTCACGCATATCTGGTTGTTACTTATCAAGTATTTTCCGTAGTAGTTCTTGTTGCGAACCTGTTTTGGCCTGATACATTTTCCCTTCGACGACTCTTCTTCATGTTAGTAGTATACAACGATCGCGTGAAGTGCCGTTATCATGAGTTTTGTCTGTCCAGGGATCAAGAATACGATCAATGGAGAACCTGCAAGGTGTCCGATATACAGTCTACGATTTACTCTATTGAACCGTGTACGAATTCATTGATACCAAATATCAGATTTTGAGGAGAATAAGTGAACGTTTGAGAAATTAAGGTATACTTTAGTAGTGGCTGCCTCGTACTAATGTGCTTCTAGATAAATATGCTTAGACGCACATGGAAACAGAAAAGCCAACTGATTCAAAGTTGAACAAATGAAAATGTATACGTCAACTATAGTGTACAGTACAGGCTTTTCAAAAACTGACCGAATCTCATGAACAATTCCAATACGCAAGAAAACGCCCGCTATGCATTCTGCCCCGTGACCCCGAGTCGCGCATGTGAAACGACTTGCAGTTTCCTTCACATAAAGGCTATAGCTCCAGTGAAAGCCAAAGATTAAGAAAAGAGAAAAGCTGGTCGAAAAGACGATGTCTGCCTGGTAGGACGGCGACTCAACGCCTGCCACCACGACCACCCTTGATCTGCTTCATGATATCCACGTTGGTTGAACGATTTCGAGCATTCTCGTTGAATACAACGTTGCTCTTGGGAGCGATGGTATAGGTGGTGGGACCAGACTCCATGCGAGCACGTTGGAAAGCACGAGGTGCTTCGAGGGCCTTCTTTCGGCTGGCAGCGATGGCAGCTTGCTGGCTGTTGACAGCCCTGTCACCAGAGTTGAGTTGACTACGAAAACGTTAGCGTATGTACGGTTTCTAACAAAGGCTAAAGCATACCTTGGGTCGTAGTCAGCCTGGGCGAATTCCTTCTTCCGGTAGTCGTCCGTCCGCCTGAGGATGGGGCGAGTCCAGTCGGTAAAGAGACGCTCGGCTTGTCGCTTAATGGATAACTCCGGCTTCTTGCTCTTGATATAGAACATGATCACCTTGCCAATACCAGATGCAACAAGCGTGTCCTTGTTAACAGGGAGCTTGGCCAATGAAGCGAAGAGATCTTTCTGAATATCGTATGCGGGTAGACTGCCATCGCTCAGGGGCTCCAGGAAGAAGCGCACGGATTCAAGCAAGTTCACTTCAGGGTCCACAATAGTGTCCCTTAAGTTGTTCTTGTTAAGCAGCGCCGTGACTTCTGGTAAAAGCTTGAGCTTGTGTCGCGCTGGCTCATTGCGCTTCCTGCCCTCGTTGTCGGCCTCGGCAGCTTGCGCCATACGACGTCGCATCTCCTCAATTTCTTGATCGGCCATTTGTTCAAGATCGATTCCGTCCTTCTTGCGACGGCGGTTCGAGCTGCCCTTGACAATGCTGTCGATTTGGGCATTTAGAGCTTTCTTCCTGCCTGAAACAAGGCGTCAGCATATGCGACTGGTCAATTCGTCTGCCCGAATACTTACGTTCTTCTGGTGTGAGGTTCTCGTCTGGGTCACCTTCTGGGCTGACCTCCCGTACTCTGCCTGCTTTCTTGGATCGCTTGCTCCGCCTCTCGCCCTCAGCGATGTCTCCGTCTTCATCACCATCCTTGTTCTTCTTCCTGCGTGGCTTATCTGCCCTCTTTTTCTTCTTCTTGGGCTCCTCGCCTTCACCTGCAGTGCGCTTGCGCTTGTGTACACCAATCTGCTTGACATTGTCCTCGTCGATGATCTGGGCTGGGCGTTCATCGATGGCGACATTGTTGATGTCGAAGTCGCCAAACTGCTCGTCCATTTGGTCATCGTCAAGCGCCTCGGAAAGCACCGACTCGTTGTCGGACAAGCCAGCTTCGACGTCATCCTGATCAGGCATGTCTCCAGGTCGCTCCTCAGTCACCTCCATGTCTTGATCTGGATCACCGATTGGAGGATTCGGAGTGGAGTTTTCCTCATCAATCTCGGGGCGCAGAGGGTCGGCTGGGTCGTTGCCAGCCTCAGGCAGCGGCGACCGCGAATGCGACCTGTTAAACTCGACGTCCTCCATCCCGTATGTCCGGGCTGATTTTATCCAAGTTACAATATCGACCGAATGGCGCGAGTTTCAGTGATCGTTCAGCGGTATTGATCGCGGTAAGAGTGGCGAGGGCGCGAATGGTGATCAAAATGACTGCCAAAGGAAAGTTGGAGAAGGAGCGCGACTGCCCATGACGCGCGGCCATACATTCTGCCGGGCCCGGTCTTGGCACGCGGATCCGGCAGACATGTCCGTGCGCCCTCTGGTTCGCGGTTTACTGCCAACGTCTCGAGCCGCTCTCCTCCGTCCTCGTTCACCTTCTCTCGCCTGACCATCGCCCTCAGGCCCACAACGCCATCCACCCCATTTACAACAACGAGCGTTTCATACAGAACTCGCTTGGCTCTGACTGTTGCTTTGCGAACAAGCAGGCATTTACGATACCGGCGGCACCTTTCGCAGACCTTGGCGTCGCTGTTGCAGCTTCACCTGCGAGTCGCTTCAGAATCTTGTTTGACGATCGTACCGCAGTCGCGCACTGCTGCCGAGCTCTTGGCTTGAAGGAGGGAGGACATACAGACAGAAGGAGGATTGCAGTAGCTGGAGGAGAGCGAGTTTGTTACTGCCTAGCTGTACCGGCGCAGTCTACACTGCGTCATTTGGCGCGGCCATAGCTAGTATCCAACAAGCACTGTCATTACGTGTGTTCGTCGAGAGCGAGGAAGCATATCGTCTATCTTGTTCATCTGTCATCGACATTGGCAGTGTTGGTACTTTCCGATCACAAAGCGAGCTGCTTACTCTGCCCTCTGCGCGCAACATCACCCCCCTCTGACACAGCACATATCCTTTCTGCTCTAACCCAAAGCATTCTTGCCCATTATGTCTCTCCCCGCTGCTGAAGTGGCAGCCGATTTCCGAGATGCACTGCAAGACTTGAGGATGAACAGCAGGCCCGAGATTAGCAATCTAACCCTCATCGCCAAAGAGAACACAGAATATGCCGAAGCTATATCCAATGAGCTCCAGAAGCACATCCAGTCGGTGAGTTTTGGATACGTACCTTGATGGGGTGATATGACATTCTCCTCTCACTCCCTATCATGTTGATGCTGGTGACTAATTGGAATAGACTCGCCCTGAATGGAAGCTCCCCGCTCTTTACGTGCTTGATTCCATTGTCAAGAATGTTGGAACACCATATACTGTTTACATTGGTCGCAACCTGTACAGAACATTCATGGATGCTTATCTTGTCATGGACCAAGCCACTCGCAAGAACATGGAAGGCTTGCTGAAGACGTGGAAGATGCCTGTGCCTGAGTCTATGGATCCGCGCCCAGTGTTCTCAGCCGAAGTGACGCAAGATATTGAGAACGCACTGGCTAAGTTTCATGCAGCTCAACAGCAGGTACGGCCGCAACATGCGCTTCCGCCTCGTCCTCCGTCGCTCAACGTGGCTTGGAGAGGTACATCAACGCCGCCGCAGAATGGTCCACGCTACGCTGCCCCCAATGACCCACGTGCTCGACCAGTGAGTCCCCATCCCCTAGACACATGATGCTGAATATTAACAGTGCAACCTCAGTCATACCCGCCGACTCCTCAATATGGACCGCCAGCGCATGCTCCTACACCACCACTCCCCTATGCACAGCCTCAGCAACCTGCTTCACCTATGTCGTCCATTGATCTTGCTGGACTGAAGACAGAAGTCACCCAGCTGATCAGCACCACGCAGAACACATTCGCACAGAATCCAGCTGATGCTGCTCTGCGCACAAAGTTGTCGGCACTCTTATCTCTCAAGCAGATATTAGACACGCAGACTCTACCCCCACAGCAACTGGAAGCTGTACGTCAACAGATTCGAGCCTTGGCACCCCCGCCCGCTCCAACACCCACATTTGCCCCATCAACACCAGTGTATCCTCCGCCTCAGGCAGCGACACCTAGCTACCCTGCTCAGTTCCCTCCTGTGAGTGCTTCACCGGTCAGTGTTCCGCCGAACGTTGCGCAGCTTCTTGCAAGCTTCAGACCACCACAGTCAACACCGCAGCCTGCGCCAACCCCAAACCCACCAGCTTTGAATCTGGCGGAGTTGTTAAAGCGTGTATCATCACCTGCGCAACCAAACTCCGTACCTGCGCCAGCTCCATTCCAACCACCGTTCCAAGGCTTTCCCCCACCTGTTGCTACCCCAGTACCCACGCCTCAAGCTGCTACCCCAGCACAGTCGAGCACGCCAACCGCCAACTTGGCCGCGTTGCTTGCCCAGTTTAGCAAACCCGCCGCTGCACCGCCTTCAGTTCAGCCCCCGCCTGTCCAAAGCACCCCTGTACCTCAATTACCATTGCAGCCCCCGACTGCAGCCCCAGCCCTTGGTAGTGCGGAATGGCTCCTCAAAGCCTTGAGCAGTGTATCTGGTGCCACACCTGTAAATGCAGTTTCCAGTGCGCCTCTACCAACTGAACAAACAGCGGCACCAGTCGGCTTATTGGATCAAATCGAACTCACCACTGCGTCGATGAAGAAGCCTCGTCTACACCTTGTTTCCCGTCTCTATGAAGCTAAGCCCAACATCTGCGCCACCTGTGGTCGCCGCTTTGAAAACACGTCTGAAGGAAAGGAGAAGAAGGCTCGCCACATGGATTGGCACTTCAAAGTCAAAGATCCCGATGCGGCCAAGCGAGGTGTGCATCGGAGCTGGTACATTCCCGAGAAGGAATGGATCGAGTACCGCGAGGCTGACGAAACTGCTCCAAACCAATCCAGCCACTCCTCTTCAGCTAACAACGCCGCCAAGCCAAAGAAACAGACTAAGGACCGATACGTCAGTGTTCCGCAGGACGTGACACTGCAGCAAGCGCCCTGTCCAATTTGCCAAGAAAAGTTCGAGACACAGTGGAATGTGGAAGCGAATGATTTTGTTTGGATGGACGCTCTGAGCGTTGGTGGAAAGGTGTATCATGCTACATGCTTCGAAGAGTATAGCAAGGGAATTGGCATTGAGATGCCCGGAACTCCAGACTCTGTACTTGGTAAAAGAAAGTCAGACATGGGAACCAATGGAGAAGGCAAGAAGGTCAAGGCTTACTAGACGTGACTCTTGATGTTGATGACCCGAAAACCGAGGGCTTCCCAGACGTAGTGGATATTTGCATGGGTTTGTGATGTATAGCGTGGCGTTGGGTGCTCCTTGTCAGTTTTTCTTGCATATTTTAGTGTCGCCATAGTTGAGGCGTCGTGTGCGTACTCGGGTGGCTTTTTAGTAGGCATAGGGTTTAAGTGATCAAATGAAGTTTATCTATCATCCCTGTACTGCAAACTCTGCACAGTGTTGCTTTGTGATCAGAACCATGGATTGGTTTGAGACCAATATTGAAAGTAGGACATTGATTAATATGGAGATGCGGGTTTGCTCGTGTCAAACGTGCACGTGAAGCAACGTCGGTAAAGCTAGTGCACATGGCATGAATTCCACCCTATTATTTCGAGCCATTCTACCCTGTATGGATAAGGTCAAGATAGATACTGCGAGTATTCGTGCCGGTTGAGGTCGTGTTGTGCGAATCGGGTTAGCGGCTATGACCGCGAAAAGAAATTTGCTATCTCAAATACACCGCAGCACGCTTGTCTTCCAAAACACATTTCCTATGATAGTTTATACATTTTCCTCTCCTTCCATCAAACAAGTACCGCCCGGCTAGCTCAATCGGTAGAGCGTGAGACTCTTAGCTTTCACGTCCTAATCAGACACGATTGGTTATCTCAAGGTTGTGGGTTCGACCCCCACGTCGGGCTTTTCCTTTTTTGCCTTTTACGAGGCTGCAGTCTTTTTTTGTTGCAGTCTACACTTCTTTTTGCCTTTTTTGTTAGCGTCTGAGTCGGCAGTATATATGGTGTAGAGCTAGATCTTGAAGTTTAACCTCTGCTACATCTGCCAAGCAAGGTAAATTAGATGGCAATCTGGTGTTGAATTTTTGGAGGGGGTTGTATACAGTCGTGTACTCGAGATGGTATTCTAAATCACCAGACAAGACTAGTAAACAATACTGACAATGTTGTCTATTACGAAACAAGTATCTCACAGATATCTGACAAAAGTTGGTTAGACTAAGACAGTTTTTCTCGGCCTGTATCTGCCCAAACAAACCTTTGTCCTAGTACTGTTAGCTTGAACTTCCTCCCAAGCAAAGATCGCAACAAGAATATTCCAGCTTGCTATTAGCTAAAAATTCGTTTACGAAAAAATTGCCTCGACTCGAGAAGATACAACCAGGGTTAGCCAGCTTTTTTCTTTATAGCTCCCGTAGTAAACCGCTCAATTCAACCTTTATTCATTCAAGTTTGAGGGACTTACAAAGCATCATCGCCATGACAATAATTGTCAAACACACCAGCAAAACATTTTCATACGATACTAATACACACGCGCTTGAACCTCCCTAGCCATACAAACGAGAAAGACAAACAAACGCAAAAACAAGATAGGAAGACAGAAAAGAACATGAACGGTTACGGATAAACGTGGAGCATTTTGACCTCCATCTACGCAAGGGAAAAAAAACGAAAGAGTTCCATATTAAACCATACCCCCTCCGCCTATCCATCAACTTCCACTCAACTCAGCCCCTACCATCATGTCTCCACCCGTGAAGTCTACTACCCATACCCCCCAGACCCGCTGCGCCTTCTCCACCACTACCAGCACTACTTCCAAATCCGCCCACGCTCGTTGCAAACCCACCGCGTCCGTGGGTACTACTACCACCATTGCCGCCATTCAGCAGCTTCTCAAACTGCTCGACACTCACGACGGCGCGCTGCTTGACGTCAAGATCCATGTCGCGACTCAGCTGTTTGGCGCCTTCTTCGAAGCCCAGCTGGCGGAGACTGAGGGCGCGCTCACGCGTGGCTGCCTCGTCGGTGTGGTCCTCGACCCAGACGAGATTGTGCAGCATCCAGGCGCACGCGACGCGGATGTCGCGGCGGGGGTGTGTGAAGAGCGGGAGCACGTGTTGCATGAGTGTCGTTTGGGATATGAGCAAAGAGCGGTGCTGGGGCCGACCGTTGGCGAGATGGATGAGGATGAAGATGGTGGCGAGGATGAGCTCTGAAGCCGGGTATGCGGCCCAGTTTGGCTGGCCGAGATGGGTGGTAGACGACGAGGAAAAGGGCGCGCGCTGGCTGCCGCTTTGCCAGTAGCTAGGTGTGCCAGGGCCAGCTTGTGTCTGTGATGACGAGGCAGATGCAGAAGACGGGCTGTTCTTGGGCCTGATTTTGGCGTCGAGAATCTCAAAGAATCGGCTGTGTCCGAATGTCTTGAGTAGGTGGTCGATCATCTCGCCAGATGCCTTGTCCTCAGAGACAAAGTTGCGGATAAAGTCGAGAGCTTGTTCCTGTATGCGAATATCGTCGCGCTCGGCATTGAGTCGATGGTCTTGCTCGTCGTTTTTGATCTGTTGTAATCGGTCTCGAATATTGGTTGCACTGGTGTACCGAGAGCCATGCCGTTGATGTCGACGCATTGATGGTATGCTCTCAGTCATCGCATCGTGGTCGTCCTCAGAAGCTAATTCATCGTCTACATCCATGTGCGGTTCATCGACTGCATTGAGGATATCGACTTGCTCTCCTGCTGCGTTTGGTGTCCCCATGGCAGGCTTCGCGGGCTCGCCATTGAGCACTTGTACAAGCCAGCCTACTCCCAGCTCATCTAGACACTGTATCTTCATAGCATGAGGGAGTCCAAGACACAGATGCTTCAGAGCCCACAGACTCCCAAAGCGGAGATCAAAGTTGGCCGATCGACATTGCTCGCAGAGTGTACCTAGAACTCCAGATTCAAGAATCTCCTGCTCGTTGTTAGCTTCGAAGAGAACGGCGCCGGGGTTTGCTCACGGTTCGCATCGGTGACACATCTAGCACTAGGTTGGTAATGACTTCTGTAGCTGCAATCTGCACCTTGACGTTTGCATGTGTCAAGAGCTCGAAAATCGGCTGCGCGACACCATGGTCGATAAGGCTCGTCCGGAGCACGCTGACCGATCTTGACAAAGACCGTGTGAGCTTGCATGCAGCAATCAAAACAGCGTCAGGGTTACCGTCCTTTGCTGAAGGCGATGTGCCCGGCTCACTGTTCTCGTTGTATGGGACTAGAGCTTCTATAATATGCGTTGCTGCGCCCATCTCAATCACCATCTTTCTTAGCGAATCTTGGTCACCTGCCATCGCCGCCAGTGCCAGCAGAACGCTTTCTCGGTACTTAAAGGCATGCAGGACTTCAGGGCTAAGTCCAGGTCGACCCAGGGTCGACGAAGCAGGGTCGACATTTGGATCCTTGACTTCGTGAGACGATGGCTTGGGTTGCCAGAGGGGCTTTGACGAGGTTGCCGGTATGTCGAACGACTTCTTCAAAATCTGTATCAGAGTCGGCAAAGTCCGAGAATGAACAGCGGCTGTCTGAAGCGTCTTGTTTCCGGCAACCAGCTCCGCAAGAACGAGGGGCGAGCGCTCCAGCACAAAGCGCAGCTCATCTCTGGCTGCCTTACTCATTGTACTGGCCTTCTTCGCTTGCTCTGATGTCGGACTCGAATCCTCAATCATCTTCTCGACTAGCGGAATGACTAGATACGAAAAGTGTCTCTCGCGTGTCGCCTTTGACGGATCGTTCAGGGGCCACCGCTCACCAAACTTCTTGAGCAACGCCAGCAACCAACAAGCAGACAGACGTTCTCTAGCTTCGCCTTGTCGTGCCACATACATGAGCCATATGAACAGTGGCGTCTCGGACTCATCCGAAATGACACTCCTGCTTGAACTGTGTTGTAGCGACTCCATGCTTGGAAGCCGAGAATAGTCATCTCCAGGGCCAGAAGAGTATGCACCAAGAGCCGGCCATTGCTTAATGTATGGATCTGACTTGCTTGCCATGGTCTGCACTCGCGGTATCAACTTGTCCCACGATGCCGGCTGTGAAGTGTTGCTTCCTTCGAAAGCTGTTGTGGAGCGTTCTTTTGGCCAACCAAAGAGCTGTTGTATTGACTGTGAATAGAGAAACCGAGCAGTGTAGAAATGGGAATCCTTAATGATGGCTGAGATGGCCTCCAAGATGTCTGATAGGTAGGCACGAGGAAGCTGCTCACGACTCGACCGCTTTGTGTCTGGTACTGGAATGCGATCATCCATAGCTGCGACAGCCGCAAGCTTTTCAGCGAGCAGGTCCAGTATGTCATTTTCAGCCAGGATCCGCTTCTGGCTGTCTTCCCGGCACGTCTTCATGATCAGCTGGATTGCAGCTTCTATCTGCTGGTTGACCTTCATGGTACCTGCCGATTGCGCCAGAATCTCAGACAGACTCTCGACCGCCGGTCTTGTGTATATGACTTCATTTACAGCAGAGGCCAGAGATGATGTCGACGAGTCTGACACGTCGGGCCAGGGCTTTTCCTGCGCGACAGCATCGACAATCTGATTGAGCGTCTTCAGGGTCGCGGTAACGAGTTTGGAAGGCGTTTCGCTCGGCCGCAGCGCTTCGAGTAGCGGGGGTAGGACATCGCTTGCTAGTAGCGGCGCAACAAACGCTGGTCCGCCTATACATCGTATACATCAGCCAATGTGCTCCTTCACGTACTCTTTTCGCGTTGCGCGCTCACCATTCGCAAGGCTGCCGACTACGAGTGTGGCTTGAAATCTCAATTCATCCTCAGTTGTCCAGTCTTGCAAGCCGGCCGTCTCGCCGTAAAGGCCAGAGCTGTTCCCGTTTCTGACATTCCTTCTCCTCTTCCCGCCCTTTCTGGCCTCCGCCCGTAGTAAACCGGCGAGTGGTTTCACAATACCATGCGTAACGGCCAATTCCTTCCTCTGCTCGTGTCCAACAATCTCGTTTTTTAGGCTTTGGAGCGCTGCGACCTGTGCCTCGAGTGTACTGGGGTTGGAGAGCTCGCTGAGCGCCGAGGGGATTGTTGAACGACCCATGTTATCGAATGAGAGGAAGCGGGTAATTGGTGAGGGGGTGCGTGGTACAACCGGTTGTCGCAGATTAACAGTTGTCACGCACTCCCATATGACGAGGGAAAGCGGCGGTTGCTCGGGCGTATGTCAAGGATGCGAGAGGCAATGACGGACGCTTCACTGGGAAAGCACAACTTCAGAGTCGGAGTGTTGCGGAGAAGGCGCGACGAAGAAGTTGGTATCATTGACTGCACGTCATTTTATGCATCAAAACTTCGAGTACTTCACAAACAGCGCAAAAAGCTCGTCAACGCGAGAAGATTTCTTTGCGCGGCGTGGCAGTACGTGGCCGTGGACGAAGTTTGACGAGAGACAGCCGCGCTGCAGCCCGCAAACGTCAGCGCGATACTGATACGCCTTATCAACACGTGACTCTGTTTCACAGGCGTGCCTTTGCCACCAATCGCAGCATATGTATTTGGCTATGTCGATACACCAATTGCAGCAATCGAATTTAGACTGGCTTTTAATCAGTGCTAACCCTGGCTCATAAACAGTCATTATTAATAGTCAAGACAATCAGACTCTAACGTTGATCAATACAAGTATCAACAGAGCGAACGCGTACATTCACTAGGCACGGCTACAATGTAAAAGTCTACTCCGTAATCCCATGAGTTGTCGTTAGTCGTAAATTCCGCCTTGCACTCGTCATGCTCGCCAAATCTGCTCAAGCAGTACACGTCTCTTTCCAAGACAAATAAGATATGCATGCCAGCAATCCTTCGAGCGAGTCTGTAAATGTATGCCAAGAACACCAGTCCGTGAAGTCCGCAATGCCTCCCAAAAGCCTTCCGTTCCCCATCCAGGACCTGTTGTTAAAAATCACTAAGTACTCCAACATCGGTATCGTTCTCCTTCACAACGCCACCTTCGGTGAGAATGACCACCGAAACACAGGCCGCATACGCCTCTCGGATAGCGCAAGACATGCACGTCTCTTTGATGTTCGCCACAATAGCGCTATGTCCATGGTGCGCGCACCAAGCTCGGGCAAACACCTCGTTATCACTTACACCAAGCGCCTCGATGGCTAGCACATTCGTAACCTGCTCATGAGCACTCTTCTTCTGCTCATTCATGAGTGCCAAGGCCTTTTTTCCAGGCGATGATTTGGACGAGGTAGGTCGAGGCGTGCGGCCGGATTGCAGACCCCAGTCTTGGATGTCTACAAGCCCTTCGTCGATTTTGATTGCTTTGTAGGAAAAGTCGTAGAAAAGCACTGACTAAAGTTAGTTTGAGTTGGTTGTGCTTAGTTTGCTCTTTTCACGTACCATGAGGCCCTTGGTGGCAAGGGAAAGCATTGATAAAACTGACATCGTACCGCAGCTTCATCGGCCAGCTCTCCCCACCACATGCGAACGAGATTGCAGCATCAAAGACCATTGGCGGGCCAGAAGTCCCCCTGGGTCCTTCGGATCGCTCCTTGATAGGGACAAAACGAAGCTTCTCCATTCTTATCAGGTCTGTGACGTCTTCTGTATCCGGCATCGGTATGTCGTAGTCTTCGATGGGATAGCTGTCCTCTATTGTTCCTAGGGGGTTTGTACGATCGTCCATACTCTCCACGTCAACCGGTATCAGCAATGGATCTGGAGACTCAAGTTGCCTAATCTTGACACACTCGGTCCGTTTGAGTTCGGGTGTGTAAATGCACGGCCCGATCCAGCCTGCAATCTGCTTAACCCCACGCGCAGCTCCGAGTACCTTGCCCACAATACACTGGGACGACCAGTAAGTATTAGCTCGGTACTGAAATCCAGATGCCTGATGCATATGCGTAAGATATCTGAGCGCATCGCCAGTATCCTGATCACAATCGATCAAGCTATTCATGATGAGCCACGGTAGTGTACGACCAGGCAAGATTATGCCCGAAAACCACGACATGGCATCCGCGGATCTGTCCTCGACCGCCTTCTCATTTGGATCCTGCTCCTCTAGGATATACTCAATCTCGTCCATGTTGGGCCACTTGAGCGTCGCCGCAAAGGTCCTTAGAGCTTCTATCTGCCTGCGCTTACTCTTCAGATCAAAGCTAAACGTGCTTTGAGTAGAAGACGTCCGCGTCTTGGTGATCTCCATGTTCTCAAGCCACCGCTGTGCAACAGCTAGATCCCACGTAATAACAGGCGGAAGCTGCATGATCAGCTTGCGCTTGGACTTTTCTGAATGATGCTTGGAATGGATACGGAGGTACAGCTCCACGGAGAGCAGGAGTTGATGGAAGAAATCCTGCTTCTTGCGCTGGTCGGGCGAGTCAAAGAACTTTGCTACAACCTGATTCTTCGGGTGTGAAAAGTCTATCCACTGCGGATTGCTCAATACAGTAATGAGGTCTGTAATCTGCTGGTCAATCCTAATATGGCGGCGCTCCTCATCGTATCGTTCCGGATCTTCGATAAGGGTATTGTACAGGTAGTGATACATCTCCTCTGGATCCTATTAAGAGCAAAGTTAGGGAAACGAGCCAAAAAAAAAGAAAGTAAAACATCCAGCGCGTGGCGGTTGACTGACATCTTCATTGAGTCCGCTCTCTAGCTTCTGTAGCCTGTCCAGGATTTGTAGGAGCTTAATTTTTCGTGGTTGCACGTCGCCAGCAAACTTGATAGGGGCATGACTTGTTCCAGACTTGCTCACCCAATAGTTGAGCGTTGTAGTGCCTGCGCTCTTTCCAAACGCATAAGCCATGCATGGATACTCATGAGACAGCCACGGGAATTGGATATCGCTCGTGCCCGTCATATTGAGCGAGATGTCTCGGTATGCCTGCTGCTGGAAAGGTGCGCGGTCGGTTCGACTCTGATGCTCAGCTTCTAGAACGGCATAAAAGCGATTGTATCCTTCGGGTGCATTTGGTATAGCATCACGGTATCCCTTGAAAGTAGATGCCCCGGCACAAATGAGCTCCTCTGCGTCCGCTGGGTCCAATGCATCCTCCAGTCTGTATCCTTTTGGCGGCCATCGTCTCATCCTGCGAAAGTCTTCGAGCGGTGTCGGGTGGGAATAGGACCCGGCGCGACGAGAGGGAGAAAACTTCTGGTAGGGGACCATGTGGACTTCGCCTCCGCTCGACGAAGGCCGAACCGGGTTCGGCTGCGAGCCATGTCTCGAGATGCGCGTGCGGGAGACGACGGGCGTGGTCCGTGTTCGTGAGGCCTTTGTGATCTGCAGCTGCTGAAAGTCGTCGTGCAGCTGGGGAAACGGCTCAGCCGGGAAGGCATACGGCAGGGCACAAGACGCCGAGGGTGCTTCGGAGCGCCGGGCCCCCCATTGACTATCATACTGGCGTTTGCTAGCATCCCAGCGGCTGTATTCAGAGTTCATCTCTTATGCATAGCACAGTTGTTGAGAGAAGACTACATCCAAGTCTGTTGCAAGTAAGTGCGTGGTCAATTAGCCGGGGTGGATTCTAGAAGCATGTCGCGACGCTGTTGGCAGGCTGCCAGGGCACGCGGGGTGGTGTTTCTGGCCATGCCGGGGGAGGTCAGACTGGTAGCAAGCGAGGCGCGCCCTCTTGACAATCACCAACTGACCTTCATAGGACTCCAAGCCGCAACGGCTACCGCTCGGGTGTCTCGAGCAAGTCGCGTTTGCCGCGAGGCGTGACGGAGACGTCTTGGTCGCGAGGATCTTGGAGCAATGTGCAGGCACACGACCTCTCAGGTGCGGTTTCGTGACAGGACACGCGTGGAGGGTGGTAGTGGGGGTGGTGGGGGGAAGGGATGGAGGAGAGACGGTTTCACTTCACGACCAGAGGTCAGGTCGGGGTCGCTAAGCCGATGTTGTTGACGACAGTCGCGCATCTCGTCCTTGGAACCCTTCCCTGCGCCCTTGGATTTGCACCTCTCTGCCGTCACAGCGGGCACGTTAGATGGCATGTGTTCAGACGGCCAACTAGAAGGCGGCCTGGCTCTTCTGGGGAGTAGAGCGGTCTACTGACTAGGGTCAGCTTCCACCATCATGTTATTCGTCCACGTAACTCACGGGATGCCATTAGCGGCTCGACCATGGTGCGCTCACCCAGGGCTCCAGCACGCGGCATCGGGACGAGTTCATAAAGAGGGGGTTTATTCCACAACTGATACTATCTACCCAATAGCAATGCTGCTCATTTCCATTGCACGTGGCATGCACTCATTCCACCATTGATGCTATAGGCCAGCAGGGTTTATATCACACCGGCCATGCTGCAGATGCAGCGCTCTCTCCACGCCCAGACTTCCAGATTCGATCAAAACAGCATACCAGACGGCTGCCGGTACAGTGACCTGACAGAAGTTTGTTCGCGCAAGGCGCTGGTGGTGGGCACTGTGTTTGCTCAAACAAACTTTTGCCCTAGTCCTGTGCTTGCAAAGATGCTGTGACGAACGAAGGGGGGAGGGGGGAGACGCGGATAGTAGGATGGGGCGTACACAACGGCTACTCATCGATCAACACTGGAGACAAGCGCCCGCTACGGATGCGGCCATGCCTTCCGGTGAGCTTAAGGCGGCTCCACGTGTTGGACATGCTCTGTAAGGTGCCCTGCTACCGAGTCATGCCGCCAGCTCATCACCCAGCCAGTCTGTCTTTAAGACTCCCATACACAGTTGACCACGAGACGGTTCCAGGTCGAAAAGATAAGATACCCCATACATGTGGGAAGCCCCCATTCGCGGTGCACACGGGAGTTTGCAACAGCACACACATGGCTTTGCAGCAAAACAACACAACGTGGTGTGCGAATATGCCTATGTGTCTGATTTGTTTGTATGAATACCCGTAGCTGACCCGTTAGGTTTAACGTCGTGAGGTGAACTGATGTTTGGCGCGGACTTGGGGTGCTTCTGCATAGTATATCCAGTCCCCCGCTCCACCAGGCCTTTGTAGTAATCTACAAGCACCTCTGGATGCGGGACTATTTTCCAGTCAAGCCGGGTCAAAAACTCCAACTAGCAGCCGGTCAGTACTGGGGACGCATGTGCATACGAAACAACAATTGCTAACCTCGAGTAGAGCCAGCTCACGGACGCTGACACCGCCAACTCTCGCATACAAGCTATTGGTCCAAAAGCTATCACTCAAGCCCTTGGCTGCGACGGTGGCAGCCGTTATCAGAAACCGATGTACAGTTAGACTGCTGATTGTAAAGGCGGGGTACATGGCGCACAGTTTGTCGACATAATAGACCATAGAGAGGAGGATTGGCGGAGACAAGGTAGCGTGCACGATAAGACGCGAGAGGTAGTCGCGGACGGATATGCCCGGTGGGGCTCTGTGAAGAATCAACGTTAGCCAGGAGCAGACTCAATCAGTCGTGGATGAAGGTTACCTTGAATGAAACCTTGTCAGGGTACCGTCGCGCAACGGATAGCCATCGTTCAAGCGCACCAGCTCCATGAGCATATCAGAAATCAGCACGCCAAGGTCTTTGACGTCGCACAGTTCATACTGACGCGGCATGACTTTGAGATCGGGCTCCTCGGGGCGGGGTCTCTTTGCTGGCGAGGCCGGCACTCGCAAGACGGTGCTCGCACCCGCCAGACTGGGTTCTACTGCAGGAGGCATGCTCTCGCGCGACGCAGGCGGGGCGGGAGGCAATGCATTGTGCGCAGGTACAGGCGCCGCAGACTGCGGGTGTCCCTGCAATTGAGGCTCTGGGGGCTCCGTGACTGCAGGAGCGGCGGGGGCAAAGCCCCGCTGTATGGGCGGGTTTGCAGCTGTGCTCGCAGAGGGTGCGGTGGCAGCGGGTGCGTCGTCTCGTCCGGCTCCGTCGTCTTCGCTGGCGGCCGCGTGGGTGAGGGTGTGGGCGTGGGCGTCGATGATGGGCGGCGGGCGGAATGTCGGGGGGAATCCCGGGGGCGTGTACTGGGTGCCGTGGTCTGCGTAGCTTCTCTTGCGGCTCTGCGGTGACGGTGATGCAAAAGCTGGGACGGGCGACGGGGCCGAGCAGGATGGTTTGGGCGTGGGCGGCGCGTCGAACCGCCGTGCAGCTGAGGCGGTCACGGCAAAACGGGGCGAGTGTGAGGTCGAGGAAGCCGATGTGCGTCGCGAGGCATGATACGGGCGGTGGGTGGAGGAGTGCAGGGCGGTGCTGGGCGAAGGAGGTTGCGATATGGTGGGCGAGGACGTGATCATGTCTGGATGCGAAGACGTGCGGGTCGCGGGTAGCGGGATGCTAGGGTGGAGGAAGACGACAATATCGGGCAAGCGGCGTGCGCATCATAGTCGAGCGCGTGGACAGCCAAACAGTGGTTTTGGCGGGAACGTGGAGAAGGGAGGAAAGGGGAGCCGCAATGCAGTGCTAGGGACGATTGATCCGCCATGCGTCGAGGCAGCGATGCCGCTCGTGGGAGTAAGGGCTTGCTTGGGCTTGGCTGGCGTGCAAACCACGACGGCAGCGCACGTGTGACGTCTGGGGACTTCAGTAGGCTGGGGGGAAACCTCTGTGCATGCCGGACGGCGTACCCTTGAGCTACCTATCCTGTAAGCCATCAAGTAATTCTTACCGCACTGCTTGCGAGACGATTGGTCGCGGAGCCACCTGCGGCCCAATGACACAGGGCTGAGCATGGAGGGAACCTGTCCAAGCCAAAATTTCCGGAAGACAAGATACGAGATGACGACGGTTTGTTAGCTGCCGCAGGCCCCCTAGCCCGTACAGTGGGCCACAGAATTTGCATCTGCTGTCTGCTAGTCATGCTCCGCCTGTCCTAGGCCGACCATTGTATGCTGCTAACAAGCCACTACCTCGATTTTTTTTCTCTCTCTTGTGCTCGTCCTCGGTGTTAGTCATCCGCGGAATGCCACAGGCTGTTATTTCCGCGCCCTCACAGTCGCTGCCACGACAGCGTCGCGGTTGGAATTAGCTAATGCATACATACCAGGTCGTTGCTGCCCTCCCTGCGATAAGACCCCGGCCCGCGCTAGCCCACGGGTAGTCGGGGCACGTTGGACAATCCCACATCCTCACTCGACAACGGCTGGCGCACGCGTGATAGCCAGGGCCGCCCATGGCGCGCGTGGCAATTGCGAGATCGCACAACACGCCTCGAATGTACATTCACGCTTCGCGCCGCCGTCGAGACCGCTCTTCTTTTTTTGCCGCATCCCCCGATACACATGCGGGGCGCCGTGCCAGCGCCTCACGGTACACACGCGTCGCCTGCAACCCTGACATGACACCGGCACTTTGTCTACGGATATATGTATACATGTACATAAGCACATGGTTCGGATTCCTTTCCTCGCCCACTGGCCACAAACATGAGCGCCCACCATCCAAGGCCTTCTCCATGTCCGCTTCGCCCTTTCTTTGGTCCGTATATAGCGGCTCTGGGGCCAGAGTCATGTCTGCGTACTAGCAGCATGCCTGAATGCCCAAACGCCCAGGCACGTATGGCACGTATGGCACGTATTGCATCTGGTTACATCGGCGCCGGCCCACTGCGTCTCCACGATCGTCACCGGCGAGCACATCATCTCACTACTAAAAACTGATATCGTCACATGTTGTACTAGTTATTAACTCCGGTTTACATACTTTACCTGCCTTTCCCGCCTTGGGTTCCTGGTATCGCAATACTTTCCCGTACAGGAACAAATTCAATATGCAATAAACACATGGACAAAACGCCTCATGCATAAATAAATAAATGCAAAATGCCTCCCTCGTTGGTCTGCTGCTCTTACGTCCTCTTATCGTTACTAGGCGCCTCGAGCTCGGCCGAAAAGCCCTGCTGCTGAAGCTGCGGACTATGCAGCTCTACCGGAGCTGGCTGCGCCGTCATGTGCGCATACTTCAACTGATCCATCCTAATGGGAAAAGAGCGTCAGTACCCGTCCACAGTTGACGAAACTCGCTTCATTACTTACTGCTGTTGGCTCATGCCGCTGGCGCTGCTCATCATGCTCAAGTGTCCTTGGTGTGGTGTTGGACTAGCCCACCCACTTGGGTGTTGTTCGGCGACACTGTGCTGGCCATACTGAGGTGGAGAACCAAACCCATAATCGGCATGGTGGCCTGGTGGCGGCGTTGCATATCCAGGACGAGCGAGCTGGAAGCCAGGCGACGCAAGTCCTCCGTCGCCATAGTTCGTCCCAGGCCCGTATTGCTGGCTCATGTGCGGGTCTGCCGTCGTGGCATTGTGCCTCTTGATCGTTTCCTTCAGTGACTTCGAACGGCCCACGAAGAAGAAGAGTGCTGCGCAGATGACCAGAAATGCGACGCTACCCACAACGATACCCGCTATAGCCCCGCTGGAAAGCGTGGAACCACCATGGCTTCCACTGTTGCCGCTGCTGCTGTTGCTGGGCGGAGGCGTTCCAGTCGATTGGGGCCCGCTAGAAAGAGTGGCCGAATGTTCGGCAGGAATGGGCTGACCAGGTGCTATCTGGAAGTCTGCTTGAGCAGCCGCTTGCACCTGTGAAGCCAATGTCTGTGTCGAGTTCGGGTTGATGGCGCCGACCATGTGCTCTTTAATACAGCTGTTTGGTGCCGCGCAGTAAAAGAATATGGGCTCTGTCGAATTAATGGTTATGTTGAAGTAGGTGAGCTAGACAAAGTTCAGTATATCCTCATAATTTCCGCGTAGCTT
Organism: Curvularia eragrostidis; assembly: GCA_020744315.1. Lineage (NCBI taxonomy): Eukaryota > Fungi > Ascomycota > Dothideomycetes > Pleosporales > Pleosporaceae > Curvularia > Curvularia eragrostidis. The sequence continues at coordinate 102,337 of JAIRCK010000021.1, read as the reverse complement.
GGACATGCAAACCTCGTCTGTATTATTGACGTACTGCGTCCCGGACCAGAAGCCCACTTTGTCTTTTCCGGTATCCTCATAAGGCACACATGCTGATCCGTATTCTGCTCTCGCAACCGAATGGTCAGGCGGATAAAACTCCCAGCTCACAATGTCGCCCACTGATACATTGTGCAGCTCTTGTGGCGTGAACTTGAAGCCTCCCGCGCCAGCTTTGATGAGATGAACCGTTGGTGTTCCAGAGGGAGTTGGTTGTGACGATGTCGTCGACGATGCCGACGATTGAGAAGTTGCTGTTTGTGAAGATGTCGACGGTCCAGAAGTAGTTGTAACCAGTGTACTTGATGAGGCGGAATATTGTGCGAGAGTCGAGGACAAAAGGAACTGGCTAGCAGCGAGTGCCAGCTTTGGACTCCATGTGAGCCTCATTGTGGGTAGGTATAGATTAATCTGACGGGTACAACTGCGAAAGTATCCCAAGTCCAGGTTTCCAGCTAATAGGCCTGAATTCTAAGGGCGGTCCGCATTCAATCTGCAATCCCGGTCGCCAGTGGGAAAGTGATTTATTTCCAAAAGCACGTCAAGGTAAGACGACGCAGAGGGGGGACAGGGAGAAAACACCCTATACGACTGTGCTCAACCTTAAAGCACCACCCTACCTGTCCTAACCTAGGCTTATCGCGCCACCATCAGCCCCCCAGCCGCACCTCGTGTACCAGTCATGGCAATAGGCCAGCGGCTTAGGGCCACCATCGTAAGCATTCTTTGTTCGCACTTCGCCAATCACCGCATTTCTTGCCGCCGTCCTTGCAGGACTGCCCTTGCCAGCAGCTGCTTGGGGGCGCATTCGAGGCGTGCTGCAACGTCAGGATGAGCTGGTCGCTAACAGCGGGGCACTCTGTCAGCGGTCAGCAGGAAGCGTGAAGGAGGCTTGACATGGAGTTTTGGCATGTGGAGAGCTGATGCTAATTAGGTCGCATGCTATTTCGGCATCTAGTCCCCACACAATACGCGCCGCCCAGGGATCTCGACAACATCATTCCTTATTCTGCCTCCAAGGATCCCATGAGTGTGGCACAGCATCCTCCCCAACAACGCTTTCCTCGAGTGCGCAGCTGCTTCTGCTTTCTGGGGCGGTACGGTGAGCAGCTCTGGGCGGTGCACAGCTGTCTCGCCGTCTAGACTGCCCCCCCTGTGCACGAGCTGGCGTGCAAGTGGCGGGGCTGAGCTGTCACTGAGCTTCGAGACTTTTGAACCACCAACACTGAGTGAGCCTAGTCTTCTCCAGAAGCGCGCCAAGAAGGGTTGGCCTATCGTCTTGGCGCATCGTGCCGGCTAAGTCCAGCATGCTGTTCTAGGACACAGCTGCGATGCATGTGCGAGAACACGGAAGAGCGGGGATGCGAGAGACATGGTCGTTTACGCCTATGATCAGCAACCAAAGCGCATATGGTCTGTCTAAAGCGGATATCCGCACCGATGCTTTCCTTCTTGTCGGAGAACTTGTGGGGGGACAGACATTCGCCGGCTCCAAAAAAAAAGTGAACTGATTCATGAAGACGGCATTTTCACAGGGCGGACGGATTGCCGGTTCGCTAATCATTATCTACAAGACTAGCAAACTTTAGTGCAATTATTCAATCATAAAAATATCAAACCCAGTTTCATGGTACAAGTCGAACGGTACTGGGTATGCCAAAACTATGACAGAGTCCTATGGGAGTAAGAAAACGCCTTGTCATGCACAGAAGAAGAAGGACAAATCTCGAACGGCGCCATCCGCTGCTTAAGACGGGCGTCTCTTCATGGGGCTCCTGGTCCCTGAAGTCTTGGGGCTAACCCCAAACAGACCAACCGCCGGCATCTTGGGGCTTTTCAATGCATTCATTGCATTGTCTTGCAAGGCGCCAGGCTCGAATCGCTTCGAACTATAAGATGTGTTCGGGAGGGGCGAGCTCTGCAGTCCCACCGATGTCGTCTGCGGACCCTCATCAGTACGACTTGAGATGTCGTTCATCTCTTCGAACTCGCTCTTCTTCTCCAAGAGCAGCTCCTGTACCTCCTCTAGATGCTGCTCAAGCATGTCATCCAAGGTATCCATAGAAGACCTGATGAGGTTTCCAAGCTTCTTGCGCATCTTACGTTGGCGGCTCGGATCCCACACAAAGTGGCCATTCCTCACAAATATCATCGAATGCTGCATTTGTCAGACAGCTCAAACACGTCAGCTTCCGTTATCGCTTACCGAATGGTACCAACTAGCGATAGTGTCATCCGTCGCCCGTTTAACTGACTGAATTGTCGATTCAGCCACAAAACCAATGAGACATTCCACCGGACTATCAGGATCCGTGCAATTTTCTAAGATATTTAGTGCTTGTAATCTCAACTCCACGGAGCAAAACCTACCGTTTTGGCTGAGCAGATCTACAAGCCCCAGGTATGCGTCACCGACACCCATCAGGAAGACTTGTGTGGCTTCGTTTGGCCTAGCTTTACGTAAGTAGACATTCGCAACAAACCCTGTGCTCACGTACTCAATATAGTTCTCCCACAAATAACTTGCAAGTTCACGCGTTTGCTGCGCACGAACTACGGAGTCGTCTGATTTTGTGAAACCAATGTCCGGCTAGTCTACATTAGCAGGGGTCTGTTACTCCAAGATGTTGCACAACTCACATCCTCAACCGCCACTATCCTGGGAATATTGACATCAATCACTTGGAAGTCGTTCTTGACGGCCCAATCAATGTACCTCTTGGTGACATCAGTCTTCAGTCCAAAGTCAGCCATCGAACAGCGCGAGACTGTCATCGAACTTACGAGCCAAGTGTTGTGTAGCTCCCCTTTACCAGTCATGGGATCAGAATGATCTTTGAAACTTGGTGGGTCATGGAAGATCACCAGAAGGGGGAATGGCTCCATGAACTTTGGTCTACTGTACGTCAGCTTGTATGCTGATAGGGATTGCACGATACTCACGTGGCAACAACATTGTGCTCAAACGTCTGCGCCAAGCCTGCTTTGTTAATTGAAAGGGGAGGAAGGGGTACCATCAAGTGCTCTGCAGCCAGACGCTGACTTTGCCATTCTCGGATGATTTCGTGGAACCGGTATGTATCCTGATAACCGGGATCCGTCTTATCCAGATGTTTGGGATACAGCGACTTCCAGTATTTGGAATGCTGGCGCTTGACGTTCTCAACGATATACACTGCGCTATCCTTTGGTGCTGGTAGGTCATCGCGCAAGCGATCCGGAGGTTCTAGCATGAGGACTTTCGTCACCGCCAGCGCAGAGCGTGCGATTGACCGCAGATTATAGCCACCTTCGAGACACACAACGAGCTTTCCTTTGGCCAAGCTCATGAGCATATGCGTCATGTGACCGTAACAGGCAGGTGTGACAAAGCAACCACCCAACAAGTCACCCTCGGCTGCGTCGAACCCAGCTGAGATGATGACAAGGTCCGGATTGAACTCGGTAGCGATCGGCATAACGACTTGTTGGAAAGCATAAAGATACTCCGAGTCACCCATGCCGTGTTCTGCCCACGGTATGTTCACGTTCATCCCTTCGCCGGGCCCTTCACCGCAGTAGTCAAGATTGCCGTCAGGTAAGTTAGGATAAAAGGTTCCGTTCTTGAAAACGTGCAGTGAAATGTACAGCACATTTGGGTCATCGTAGAACGCATGCTGGATGCCGTTACCATGATGTACATCCCAGTCTAGGATCAAAACCTTGCGGCAAGTTTCGGGATAGGCATTCTGGCACACGCGGGTAGCGATTGGAACGTTGTTGAAGATGCAAAATCCCGACGGCTGATCGCTCTCCGCATGGTGTCCGGGAGGACGAATAATGGCAATCGCGTTACGCACCGCGCCCTGCACTACTGCTTTGCAAGCTTCAATAGCACCACCAGCCGCAAGCTTAGCACATTCGAAGGTTGAGTGGTTGAGATATATTGAGTCCAGCCGTTCAGCTTCATACTTCAACTCTTCAGCCGTCATGTCTATTTCAAAAATTAGCCTCATTCAGCGGTATCAACTAGCAACAAGCAAAGACGTACGTTGGAATGACTGCACGAGGTCGTAATGCTCTTGAGTATGTATCAGCAGTATCTCAGGCCTAGTGGCGAATCGAGCTGCAATCCTCCAGCAATGATCCTGACCTTCTTCTGAATTAGTAGAAGCTACCAACCCTGCTTGCTTGAGCTCCTCGAAGATCGAATGAATACGCCGAGGGTCTTCTGGATGTATGTCGTCTGGATTTATATTCATGTCTGGGAGCTCGGCATGGAACCGCATGCGAGGGTCATAAACAAGCCCCGTCTTGGATGTCGGATAAACAAGCGAAGACCGCGGCTTAGGAGGTATGCGAACTTGCGGACTTGCATGTCGAGCTGTGTTCGGCCTTGATGTACTCATCTTCTCCGACCAGCCGCTAGGCGACTTGGTCGTCCGGTGGGATCCAGGATTGCTCTGATGCGTGTTTGGCTGCAACAACAAAGAGCCTTTGGAAGGACTGTGGAAAGGCAATTGCTCTTGCTTGGATAATGTCGGGCCCTTGATGTTTCCAAAGATTTCGGACGGGACAACTGTATCTGGTGCATGATCACCATTTGGCTCTGTGGAGACGATTATTGAGTCGTCTTCCATTTGGTAGTCGTCATCCATGACTTTACTTGATGGTGAAGCGAGCTAGAAAGCCTCGCTTCACACTCGCGGGCCGGCAGCTAGATAAATGCATTAGTACTGCAACAACAACATCATATATGGACAGCTGTGTAACTTGATACGAAATGTCTCATAGATCCAAAACATGTCTTTGGTGGGCTTGTGAGAGTCAAAACCTTGCCTAATGTTGTGTCTCACAAAGCAGGCTAGAACATTTCGCAAGAGGCGTAGGGACGATGATTTTGAAAGCAAGTGAAGACGTTGAGGGCCAGTCTCTCTTTCCTGGTATCGACTGTTGAAAGGAGCGGGCTAAGAAAGAGCCAGAGATTCTCCCCGACACTGAAGAAACGCATGGACTCACCAGAATGTCTTGTTACCGCATCGAGCTAGAGACTGCGGCTTATTGTGCGGTAAATTTGCCAACAATACTGGCTTCACAGGAGAGTCAAGTCCGCCAGAAGTAAGTTGTTCTGCAAAATAGTCAGCAAGTTGATCTGCCACTTCAGCCTTTGATGGCTATTGCTCGCATCGCGTTGGAAGTCGAGCGCAACTCAGAGCTTCGTTTACCAGTTTCCGTATCTCGAAATCGCGCAGATATAGCTGCAACTATCAGAAATCGTATGACAGTTATTTACGGCCTTCCAAAGTCAGGTTTAGATGAGGTCGTTTTTGATAGTAGGGGATAAAGTGGAGCGCTGCATGGCAGGTTCCATAGATGGCCAAGCCTTATCACATGACTAAGCGACGCCAAGTTATTTTAGCGCCATACACAAAGTGGCCTCTCACCCTCTCCTAATGCTGCTGTATGCTGTAAACTTGGATTTTTGTATGCTTTGATCGAGCAGTTTAAGTGGTTTAGTTTTGCTACCCGTCAGTTTTGAGAAAACAACGACAGTGCAGGGCCACCATATTTGACACACACGAAAGAACATTGCAGATATGCAGTGTTGCTTTTTAGGGTAAGGATTGCACAGTTATCCATGTCTATCAACTTTATATTGTTACATTTTCGTGCTGGCGACGAGCGGTACCAGCGTTAGTAATGTCAAGCTAGTATGTGGAACACAGCTTAATCAAAGCTGAGTGTCCTAGAGCGATAGATTCCGCTTCTAGTTCCAAACATGTGAACATGCCGACATTCAAAGAAGCATCGAATCATGTGAAACAGAGCGCAACAATAGTGTACGCTTGCAAGACTAAAAGGCCGGTTGCCCTGATTTATATCTGAGGAAGACAAGACTCGCGCAGGGTCTTCGTAAATGTTCTTCAGTGTCGGTAGTGAACTAAAGCCGACGGTACCCAAGTTCTTTTCGCGGCCATGTTGGCCACCCGATTTCCCCCGCTTCATTCTCGCCATACCACGGAACCCAGCCCAGAACAAACTCCCGAGGCTTAGGATCTATAGACTAAAAGCGGGAAAGACGATCCGTTTGCATGAGCGTCGAGACGAACTTCTCCGCATGACTGCTATAAGTACCTCGGGAGCTAGGTAAGGGTAGCGCTAGAAAATGCATCGACAGGGGCGGCTCCACTAACTTGCAGATGGGTATGGGGAGCTTCAACGTCACCTTGTTGTATTCGAGCTTGTAGACAATTGTTGCGATAGTTATTATTCATTGATTTCATGTCTAACATAACACAATCATCGCTGAGCCCTTATTTTCGTCCCCGCGTTATTCGCGCCTAGCCAAAAACATCGACGGTCCATCGATCCGTAATGTTTTGAAGATTTATTTTAGAGTTTGGGCATAGCCTGGCTCTGTCCTGACTCCTAAGCGTTGCCATCAACCTTGGCAATGTACGCCAGAAGGTCGAGGACACGGCGGGAGTAACCCCACTCGTTGTCGTACCAGGAGACAAGCTTGACGAAGTTCTTGTTCAGGGAGATACCGGCCTTGGCATCGAAGATGGAGGAGTGGTTGTCGCCGTTCATGTCAGTGGAGACAATGTCGTCCTCGGTGTAACCGAGTATACCTGCATCGTATTAGCTTGCGTACATGGGTTCTTCATGGACAATAGACTCACCCTTGAGAGGGCCCTCGGAAGCCTCCTTGACGGCCTGCTTGATCTCGTCGTAAGAAGCACCCTTCTCAATGCGAACAGTCAAGTCGACAACCGAGACGTTGGCAGTGGGGACACGCATGGCCATACCAGTGAGCTTGCCGTTGAGCTCGGGGATAACCTTGCCGACAGCCTTGGCGGCACCAGTGCTGCTGGGAATGATGTTCTGAGCAGCGGTGCGGCCACCACGCCAGTCCTTGGCGGAGGGGCCGTCAACGACCTTCTGGGTGGCAGTGTAGGAGTGGATGGTGGTCATGAGACCCTCAATGATGGTGTACTTGTCGTGGATGACCTTGGCGAGAGGAGCCAAGCAGTTGGTTGTGCAGGAGGCGTTGGAGAGCACCTCAATGTCCGACTTGTAGGTCTCGTGGTTGACGCCCATGACGAACATGGGAGCATCAGCGGAGGGAGCAGAAATGACAACCTTCTTAGCTCCGCCCTTCAAGTGGGCCTTGGCCTTCTCAGTGGTGGTGAAGACACCGGTGGACTCAACGACGTAGTAAGCGCCGGTCTCGCCCCATGGGATGTTGGCGGGGTCCTTCTCCATGTGGAAGCGGATGGTCTTGCCATTGACGGTCAGGTTGTTGCCGTCGACCTTGATCTCACCCTTGAACTGGCCGTGTGTGCTGTCATACTTGAGCATGTATGCCTATGTAGATGTTAACCTATACTCGTTCTCCAGAGAATGATGCTGGGGCGTCAGGATGAAGCAAATGGCGCAGGCCATTGCTCTGACTGTACAATTCTGTGCTGGGGATGCTTACAGCGTAGTGGGGCTCGATGAAAGGGTCGTTTACGGCGACGATATCGACATCGTTGTGCTCAATGCTGCGAACTGTTGTTAGTTTTGATACACATTGGATCAATGGGTTGAGGAGCACCTACGCATTGCGGAAGACGATACGGCCAATGCGACCGAAGCCGTTGATACCGACCTGTGAGAGTGTGTCAATCGCGTGCGTCCGGATCCAGCGGGGTAGCAGGATGAGCATACCTTGACGACCATGATGAAACTGAGTGTGATGCTGCGAAAGTTAACAATCTGCAATTGAAGAACGGAGACAGGGCGAGGCTCACAGGTTTATATATGAGTTGAGCTGATGAGCAGGTGGTGAGAGGCAGATTTTTGTGGTCGGTGCTGTGTTTTGTTGGGTCTGGGCTAGGTGGGGTGAGGGAGGGGCAAGCTAAATAGCAACCAGCCCTGAGGACGTCACAGGTTTTTAGTTCTTTTTCTGCAATCGGACATGCAGTGCACGCCTGGGCCCAATTACACACTCTGCGCCCTCCCACACATCCGGCCGGCTGGCTGGTCGTCAGATACGGCACAGAAATTGCAACCTCGGGCGAGCATAGCCATCATTCGAGGCCGCGGAGGAGACCGGAGGGCGTGAATGTCAGCTCGAATACCCCATGGTCTCGAGTCCACGGCCAAGGCTGTGGCGACTATCTCGCGACATTGATCATGACTTGACGCCAAGTACCTTGATGCCTTTGTGAAACCCGCAGCCTCGTGCATATGCCGCATATCGCTTCACCGGCCTGCTGCTAAACGCCCATGTAGGCACGGCACGCCACGCAGCGCGGCCACGGTATCGAAAAGCTTACCAACGAGATACGCGTGCGTCCCGTAATCAGTGGGAGTGGTCAAAAGCATGTCTAAGCGGCGCGGGTGGCCGCTGGGCAAAGCTCTTCTGGTCATTCGATAAGACAAAACCAAGCGCGCACCACCGTCACATCGGATCACCGGTTCGCGGGGAGGCGAGGCGAGGCGAGGCGAGCGTTAATGTGTAACCACCGAGATTCTCCCCACCAGGCAAAGCCGACCTTAGGTCAAGACGAGGCGTGGCGTATCCGCGGCCGGGACGGGGCTCGACACACATATTGTATTATGTTATACAAGAAGCTCTTGGCCGGCCACGCCGTCGTCCGGTGTAATGATGACTTGCTGGAGCTTGAGGCAAATGCGTGTAAGAGCTGAGGCAAAGGCATGTTGGAGCTGGATTTGGAGTTGTAGTAGTTGGAGTGGAAGCTGTATGGAGCTGGAGCTGGAGCTTGAGCTCGAGCTCGAGCTCGGAGCTTTTGAGTGACGACGGTATGGCGCCGGTCCCGTTTCTGCTCCGATCACGGGACGATTCTGGTCTTCCACGCTTGTCAAACACTGGTCCTACGGCTTTGTCGAATACGAAGACTAAACATCTTGAATGTGTCCTTTGTCGATAGCCAATGCTCAAGAGCGCTCGGAATACGACTAGGTCGCACGGCATGCATTTCTTTCCCATCGCGGCCATAGGGCCTGCACCGCCTGTGCACTGGCAGCAATCTACGACGAGGCTTACGAGTGAAGCTCAAAGGCTATTTTACCACTCTGAGCCTGTATTAAAGAGTATGTTCATTAATATAGTCTTGGAGGGAGTAACGGCTGCTATGTATTGCATCCTGTCTTGCTACCCCGCCATTGAGCAAATTTGCGACCTTTTGGTACACCCAACGAGATGCGAAGGGGGAGGGAACACTGTAAATAGCATTCGATATGTAAGGCATAAATTGTCTCTCTTATACTGTAGTGCATTGATGAGAAAACACATGTCTTTTGTCTTATCGCAATGGAAATCGATGATATAATGTATATGCGCTTGGCCCTTCTCATGCAGAAGGCCGCCTGGCAATTGCGGTACGAACGCGCAGCATAAGCGGGTAGATACCCATGAGCACACTCTCCTCTCATCTTCGAGTGTATCCCAGCCTCGTCACACAAACAAAAGATATCGCAACGACATATGACGGAGCGTGGGTAGGTTGCGAGCAAGGCTAACGCTGAAACCCTCATTGGCCGGTTCGAGCGCTCGGGCCACGGCGAAATGATCGTTCCACCACCTTGGCGTTCCTCTTGCAACCGCATTTTGCAAGACAGCTCTCCTGGCCCACCTTCGACTCCATCATCACCACGATCCATTGGCACCTGTAGGTCCCTCGACGGGAATCTTCTCCCCCTCTATTTCATCCTCCGACACTCTCCACTCCACCCGCCGCCATGTTCCGCTCGTCCGTCGTCCGCGCTTCCAGGAGCTCGGCTGCCGTCATTCCATCCACCGCGACACGCACAGCTCTCCCCAGAGCTGCCCCGGTAGCTTGCCAGCTTCAGCAGTCCCGCCAGGCACATGCCATCTCCAACCCGACCCTCGCAAACATCGAGAAGCGATGGGAAGACATGCCCCCTCAGGAGCAGGCCGATCTGTGGATGACGCTTAGGGACCGCATGAAGACCGACTGGAAGGAGTTGACTATGCAAGAGAAGAAGGCTGGTGCGTACTTCACCATCGCGCACAATTGAGTGCTGCAAAAACTCATATGACGTATCTTTTGTTTTGGTCGACATGGCCGACTCGGCCCGCGGCATCTGATCCGCCCAACGTCAAGTCATCGCGAAACATTGGAAATGCGTCTATGCTGGCACCGGGCTGACAATATTTTTCTTTTTACAGCCTACTACATCGCCTTCGGCCCCCACGGCCCCCGCCGACCCCCGCCTCCGGATGAGGGCCGCAACGTCTTCCTCCTCTCTTCCGCCGTTATTGCCGGTGCTTTCGCCATCTTCGCCTTCACCCGCATGTTTGCCAACCCCGTCCGACCCCGTACCATGACCAAGGAGTGGCAAGAGGCTACCGAGGAGTACTTGAAGGTGCGTAGTTTGCCGATTTGAAGGCCTCAGTTACTCTGTGACGGCACTGACACTTTACAGGCGCAAGGAAGTGAGCCCATCACTGGTTACAAGGGAATGATGATCCAGAGCAAGTCGGAGAAGGACGTGCCCACTAACCAGAAGATCAACGATGAGTAAATAACCTGATTAGGAACGACACAGCAATCATCATACCAATACCGATACCACATTTTCCTTGTGTCAAATTTCCGTTTGGTACTATCTGTGTCACACACCACAGGATCAAAAGCCATCCGAATGGCTGTCGCTGTCATAATAGTCCTCCTTGTACAGAATCTAGAGGCTTTTTGAGTTTATTTGAAGATTCCTATTTTGTTCCAAGTGCAGATGTCACAATGCATGGTCTGTGCAACACCAAATCGATGCTCTTGAACCTCTATGTTGACACTGGGCTTTGTTACACGGTTTTGTGCTTGCATCGATGCGGTGATGTAATGAATATCATGCTTCCAACACTCAATGATCCTTCTGATCATCACTAGAGAAAAACTTGTTTTCATCGATATCCTATATTACATGGGCCATGCAGAAACTAAGTTACCATCTATTGCGCACCCAGACAAAACTTATCAGCTTCTTTGGTGGTGTTTCCTTTACAACTGAGGCTTACTCACTCAAGCCTAGTACTCAAGTTCACGGTGTATGTATCTCAAACCCCCTTATATAGAGAACAGTGACCCAAATACACAGATTACCTGAATTATTATTCTCCTAGTAGCTTTTTTCCTCCGCAACATCATCACCTCTCTACTTCTCGACCTACTGATGACTACAAATTTTATTTTGGGAAGCGAGTGCAGCGATACAACAAAAACGCATCTCAAGGTCTTGAAGCCGCTTTTCTCTAGTCGTTACATGTCGCTTTCCTCCTATACAGTCAGTGGGATAAAAAAAAGGCGGAACATGATGACATGCGATAAAGTTTGTTACTTACAATACAGGATAGACTGGGCATTGGTCTGCACATGAGTGTCTTCTGGTATTTGGGTATTGTGTCAATGTTAGTATCAAGACATAGGCAAGAAACGATCCTGTGAATATGTTATTGCACGCCCACAACTGCATCGCGGATGGGGATGAATACGCCCTTGAGATTTGAAAATCGTCCAAGAAGCTTGGGTTTCTAAGAACATGTGAACCAATATAGTGAAGATGAAATGAAAAGTATAGCCACCCCACCATTCTGCTGATTGATTACGGAATTCAAGATCTTCGGTATTCACCTTCCCAACAAGATCCCTGTTCAAAAGCGTGCCAAGTGCAGTGGTACGACTAGGTATGTGTTGTTGTCGTGCGCCTGCCACATTCACTTGCACAAGATGCCGCATGAGGCTAGCGCCAAGGCAAACGACCAAGAAAATAATGGCTGCCTCGTGGCTTTTGATGACGTTAGCGTTTTTGGCCCTGTCTCTGAGATATAAACAGCGCCCGTTGACCTACTCTCCTACTTCCCACTTTCTATTCAAGCCCATCTTCGTTTTCGTACTCCTATATATCAAACCCAGCAACTATGGATTGTAATCCCTCGCCGAAGTCGTGATTCAATCTCTTTCCTCTTCAAATTTCTTCATTGGAGCAGGAAGAAAACATCGAGTTTCCTATTTTACTTATATCAAGTTGTGAGTGACCCTTCTACTGCTTTTCTCAGCCCCGGCACCATCACATCCATCATTTGGTGCTTCCTGTCAGCAGTGTCTTTGCTAACAGCTGTTATAGAAGAGTTCAAAATCAAGAAGTAGCGGCACTGTAAGTACCAACACTAGTTATACTGTCGTTTCTGAGCCAGATGACTAATGTTTCCTACGTATAGCGAGGAGGAGGCCGAGGAGGCCGAGGAGGAGGAGTTGGCGCAAATGTGCGCTGCCACCGGCAAGTCTGCCCCCCTCCCAACTTCCCAACACTATCGCTTTGTCTGCCTCCACTTACTCTGGACTTTTATGACTGTATGGTCATGACCTACCATAGGTAGGGATATGGTCTGCATGCCATATTAGTCAATTCACCCTCCATCTTCTTCTGCTTGAATGATGTTTGTGTTTGTATTGGTACTAACGTGTCTATATAGCTGCGGTGGTAAGGGGCACATTGCCCGCATCTGCCCGTCCAGCCGAACCGCCGTGCTGGCCAACACCGTGATCATCTGTGTCTCGAATAGAGTCGCTCCACTCTTTTGTCAAGAAGAAAATTTGCAGTCTGTATCGCAAGGGGCTCAGATTCACACAGTCCCCTGGTCATTCGCGGCCCCAAGTCAGACCAGTCTGAAGAACAATTTCCCCTTCCTTTTCGTCTTTCTTCTTTCTCATTGTTGGAGAGAGGAGATATGAAAGGGTAAAATAAGTCAAGCGAATATAAAATCTTCTGGCACAATGAGTGAGGTCTGCTGCTTAAGAGCTAGAGTTGGGAGCAAACAATTCAATCAACCTGGTGCTCCAAACTTGACCTGATTGAGTGGTTAGCTATTTCAAAGGGGGTTTTGATCGAATTTTTGAACTGAATTGGTTTACCTTGATACAAAATTACAAATCAGCCAATCAAGTCAAGAAGATCTCTTGTCTAATGATGTTGTAGTATCTAGGCACTCTAGTAAAAGAGCACTTGACTAAGTAACTATATGATAGGAAAGGTCTCTGATTGCGAGTTATCTAGTATAGACGTGCTTGATCCAATTCTTCAGTCAATCTAATCAATCATATTTTCCTAAACTTGATTGATTAATGGTGCTGCTGTTCCGCTTCTGAATAGAACGAAGTAATCGATTCACTGAAGGATCCTTTAATTGAATTAATAGATTGATTGTTCCCAAGTCTGGGTGTAATAAGAAGCAGTAAAGCTACGCTTTATGAATAAGGCACGTCACCATTAGGCACCTATTTTCTTGTCAGACGAAGACATCAAACAATGACTATAATCACTGACTAGATTGGATGTAATTTCCCTGGATATTTATAACCACACCATGGCGTCAGCGGCAGGTGTTTGACGTAGCCATGTATACATGGCGGCGAACGAGATACAAAACACAGGCGAAAAGAGTCGCGAGGGCAAGGTAGCATGTCGTGACAGATACAACAATACTATGAGGTTTGGAGGGGACTGGAATGCATGAATCGAGTAAAATGACCTAAAAAGTACGTTTGATGAGGGTGCCTAGATACCTTACACGCTCAGTGGTCTCGACAAACAGTTTGACGATTTCAAAATCTTCGATCTCGACCTTCTTGCCTAGCTGATCGAACACCCCATCTTCGCGCTGTTCTCGGTCGGGCCCCCTAAAGAGTATCAATATTCCCGATTTCATCTGGTCCTCCCCTTTTCTATCCTGCTGTCTTGAGCAGGATTGTTTCCGAGGATGAAGGGCCGGAGGCCCAAACCGAAGAATTGGAGAGGGTTAAGATAGTATGTATTTGTACAATCATGGTGGAATGGCAGCCGAACTGGAGCTGAGTACAGGATTCTAACCATGATGCCGTACCTGATGGGGCCAGGCTCGGCAGTATCATATAATGGTATCGAAGTTCATCAGAAGCAAGTATCAATCAACTTTCGTGCTCTTTATGAGCTGCATCTGCGTTGCATTTTCCTCTTCTTTTGATATATGACTGCGACCCGTTTTCCTCTCCACAGGCGGATGCACGGGCTATCCTAGTACTATAAAGAGAGAAGTAAAGCTGAGTCGAGTGAGGGTGTGGAAACCTGTTATACGTAGAAGCACGTCTTGCAGGTAACATTTTACAGCTTGCTACCTGGTGGGAAGTTTCACGGCAAGTTCACTACTGCGTAACATAAGACGCTAAGATTGTTGCCTTCAACACATGTTTGACAAACCTTACCCCGTTCCACCGCCCGAACCTCCAATGAACCCTTTTACCGAGTTGGCTGTTAGTGGTATTATCATTCATCCACTCAATGGGAAACGCATTATCCAGCTCGTCTGCAAGTATGTGAATAAACTACACCTCTCCATTAAGATAGAGCAATTTATGAACTATCCCTAGAGTATCATCCCCTCAGGAACTCCCTTCTCGAAGTTGAGGATTTCTTCCTTGCACAAGTTGCACCGACTTTTGAAGCATTTCTCATTTCACTATATCGAGTTGAATGGTATGACGCAACTACAGAATGTTTACATGATGTAATGTATTGACATTAACTCGTTCTCATAGAGAAGGTGTCATTCAGTGTTCTCTCATACGTAAAGTGCTGTAATCGACAGGAAGAAAACATTTGTGTTAGATCGAACCCCCCAGAGAAACTACTCCTCGATCTCTTCGTCTTCGATTGTAAATGATGTGACCGGCGACGCTGCGGCGGTGGTTGGGGTTGGGGTCGCGGAAGCAGAGGGAGCGGCAGAGACAGGACCTTCAGCGGCAGACGTGGCAGCAGTAGCAGCAGCGGTGACGACAGCAGCAGCAGTAGTAGCAGGAAGTGCAGCAATAGCAGCACGAGTAGCAGCTGGAAGAGCGGCGACAGCCTCTCCCAAGGCTATTCCTGCCTCAACGGTCCGGACGAAAGCTGCCGGGCGGTCTGTTGGGCATATGTATGCATAGTGTCCACGGCCACCACAACTGAGACAAAATTAGTAGCGGTATAGGTAAACAAAACGACTTAAACTTACCGGAAGCAGCGCACCGCAGTGCCATTTCCTTCTCTCTCTTGTCGTCGTCGTCGTCGTTCTCTTCGTCCTTGGTACTATACATAGAAAAACGTCAGTTGTTTGACTCATACAGCGATGCAACTGGGTTGATACTTACGGAGCCGTAGTATTGGTAAATGGTGTCTATAATAACTGTTAGCAGGAAGACGCAGACGTGTATGAATGTATTGTGGTTGGGGGTGAGAAGAACAGTAGAAAAGGTTGTCTTACAGACACCGTCGTAATTGTGGTTGATGGTGTCTATAATAACTGTTAGCAAGAAGATGCAGATGTTTATGAATTTGTTGGGGTTGAGATGAGAAGAGCAGTAGAAGAGGTTCACTTACAGACCGCCATGCTGCACGAACTTGAGGGAGAGAAGAGAGGAGAGAGGGAGCAGGCCAGCGGACGACTTTATCTACAGCAGCAAGTGACGTGCACGCCAAGCGCCATCGCCGACACACAAGGCAGGAACCGTGGAGCGGTTTGTTGTTGGCAGTTGCGGTAATTGAACCTCAGCAGGTGCGACCTCACCAGACTGATGCAAGTGGTGCAGTCAGTCTTACTCGAGTTCAGAGATATCCTCAGATCGATAGTCTGAGGTGACGTGATAATGGAGCAAAAAGCTGAGATAAACCATCTCGCATGTGAGGTGCAATTGTTCGACAACCGTGTACAGTGAGTATGAATAACATGCTGTGGTGTAGTGAGGTCTCGATGAAGGACTTGAGTACAAGAATTAATGAGAGGACGCAAGGCGGTAAGCGTTTAGAGTCACTCAGATATTCTCACTCTTTAATTCTGTATCAGCAAATATACATTAAAAAACTACGGTTCGTGTATTACTGAATTTATATGTCCTTTTCGCATTTAGAAAAGCAGGTAAAGGGAGGATCTTATTCTTTAGACCTTGTACCCATAAGGTGAACATGAAGTCAGAATATTAAGGAGATCTAATCTACACCACCCATCTCCTCTAGCAATTCATGCAACCTTATTGCAACGTTGTTGCCTTGCAAGCCTCGGCGCAACATCCAAAGCCGACCTCTACCTCCGCTATCTCCGAGTCCTCCAGCGTCATCACCGCGGAATCCATTCCGAGTCCTTTATAACAAATTCCCCCCAGGCCCACGCTCAATTGTCAAACACCCAGCACTCTCCAAACTCTACAGCAGACAATGTTATTAGCTCGGCTTCCCCGGGTCCTCCCCGCGCGCGCCATCCGCTCGTTCTCGACAACGCGTGCGCACCTCCAATCCTCACCAATACCATACACATCGACATGTCCGTCGCCAACCTGCGAATGCGCCTCGGCGCCTCCAGACCTGGACATTGATCGCAAGACGCCTCTGCTTAATACAATGGCTTCGTATTCGGAGCAAGTTGTATTCTGCACGGGAAAAGAAGATTGGGCCAGCAACATTGAGCAAGAAGAAGGCGAGACGGGGGACTTTGTCAAAGGATTAAAAAGCGTAATTGGTAAAGGCGCTCCAGGATTCGATGTAGGTCTGTTTCTTTGGTTTTCTCTTCCCCATATTCTGGGAACTTTTTTTTGGCACAAGAAAAAAAACATAATCAGGAAGAAATGCTGATGAGGACGCAAATATTATTAGCCCTTCACCAACGTCCTCATCACCGCCTCCTCATTACCAAAAAGTGAATCGCCAAACACAACTAGTGTACTACTTTTCCCCAGTTTCAAGCGCATACAGAGTATCCCGCACACGAGCGCTTCCTTTTCCGACTTTGCGACTGCGTACTTGAAGGCGAGGCGCTTGCACCCCATGCACGACGGTTTGTCTGCGGCGCAGAAAGCCAGTCTCACGCGAGACGAGGCAAAAGCCGCGGCGCTGCCGCCAGCACAGGATATCACGAAGCCCACGATTCTGATTTGTGGGCACGGTGGGCGCGACCAGCGTTGTGGCGTCTTGGGTCCACTGTTACAATCTGCGTTTCGCAAGGAATTGCAACGGAAGAGTATAGATGCTGATGTAGGACTGATAAGTCATATCGGTGGTCACAAGTATGCTGGCAATGTCATCATGTATGTTCCGCCTAGTATGGTGGGCAATGAACTAAAGGGCGCGGGTGTGTGGTATGGGCGTGTGGGGCCTGAGCAAGTGGAGGGTGTGGTGGAAGAGACGTTGGTCAGAGGACGGGTGATTACTGAGTTGCTTAGAGGAGGTGTCATGCAGGATGGACGTAATATTGGAAGGGTGATTGAGGCACAGATTAAGAAAGAGAGTGGGGAAGAAGATGATGGAAGGTTGAGGTTAAAGGCTAAAGCGAGGGGATAGGTGGCGCGTGGTTGTCTGTACCAATGTGCGTACGTCAGTCTAGATTTCATAGACGAGGAATAGTGTTAGATAGATGTTCATTGCATGTAGATAACATCAAGATGTTTAGATGGCGTACTAAGATATAGTACGCTACTAGACTACATTTACACTTTGACATACATCAAAACCTGTCCCTTTTGGTCACAACGTTGCGTGAAAGCTCACCCCATCAGCAGCGATTATCATCAAAACAACAACGCACTATTCAAACTGAGACTGCCACGTTGGGGCTACTCAATAGCTTCAGGAGCTAGAAGAAAACTGAGTTTAACAAGGAAACGTTGTTCCTATACAGAATCTAGAGTACATGGGAAGAACATTTGCTCAAGATAGAATGCAAAATCTATTTTCCCCTCTTTCCTTTATTCTCCTTCTATACCCACTCTTTCGGCTTCTTCAACACATCGAGCAGACGCTCTTCTCTGCTGCCCTTTTCAGGTGCATGCATGTACTGCCACCTCGCCGTGAGCGGCAGGCTCATGAGGATGCTTTCGACTCGCGAGCCGGGGGTATTGAGACCAAACGCAGTGCCACGGTCATGAACCAGGTTAAACTCTACATATCTGCCTCTGCGGATCTGCTGCCACTGCTTCATTTCCGGAGTGAATGGCATGTCTTTCCGTCTGTTGATGATGGGAAGGTAGGAAGGCAAAAAGGCAGAGAGGCAGTCTTGGATGAAGGAGAAGAGCTGCTCCTGGTCCTTTTCCGTTTCGTCGAGGTCGTCGAAGAAGATGCCGCCAACGCCGCGAGTCTCGCCGCGGTGCTTGTTGTTGAAGTACTCGTCGCACCACTTCTTGAAGCGGGGGTAGTAGGCCTTGTCGTGCTTGTCGCAGGCTTGCTTGATGGTGCCGTGGAAGAGGATGGCGTCCTCGTCGTACAGGTACGAGGGCGTCAGGTCGCAGCCGCCGCCGTACCACCAGGCATTTGTGTTGCCGAACTCGTCGGCCGTCTCGAAGTAGCGGTAGTTGAGGTGGACGGTGGGCGCGTTGGGGTTGTGGGGGTGCAGGACCATGGAGAGGCCGGCGGCGAAGAAGGCAAGAGAGTCGACGTCGGGATCGAGGGCCTTGTGGTTCACTCGCATCTTTTGGATGGCGGCTCGCGGCAGCCGTCCGTATACGACGGACGTGTTGACGCCGCCCTTCTCGAAGACATTGCCATCTTGCAGCACACAGGTGATGCCACCGCCGCCTTCGGGCCGTTCCCACGTGTCAATTTTGAATTTTGTGCCATCGACCTTTTCCAGCTCCGCGACAATCTGTTTTTGCTGTTGCTTTATGAACTGCTCCATCCGCAGACGCATGGGGGATTGCTCGGATACGCCATTCTCACGCTTGAGGAGGGCGTCTTTCTCAGCGATGGTGGGTGTATCGGTCTTGATTGAGTCGTCTGTCCACTGGGAAGCGGGTCAGCGGGTGTCTTGACAGACGAGTAGGTTTGTGGAATTCCAGCCTTACCATGGAATACACGATGGCTCCAATGAAGGGCACAAAGAGCAATCGTATCCGGTTGGGCCATTTGCTGGGTTCGGGATTGCGCCATTCTTCTAGAGGATCTGGCTTCTCTGGCTTACTGCTCCGAGGAAGATCTATGCGGCGAACCTGAGAGGAGTGTAATTGTCTGGTGGGAACCCGACTTGTGCGTAGCGTGCGTTGTGATGTGTAGTTGTGTGGAAGCTCGAGAGCCCGCGGAATGCGGAACGAGGGTCGGAAAGGACGCATGGCGGGCGGTGGGGAGCAGCAGGCTAGAGTTGGACCATGAAGGAGGAGAAAGGAAGAGGAATTGGGTTATATTGGAATTGTGAGCACAGTCATGTATGCTGACAACCTGTCGCGCATCACACCATGGTGGGCGCATTGTCGGCGGAGCGCCTCGGTACTAGCGGTATCGGTACCTGCATGATGCAAACACAGCAAACACGGCTACAGTAGTAGCCTTTGGTGAGCACGACATGGCCAGCGATGCTCCGACGCCCGCGTCACGTCTCGGGCCCTTGATTCGAATCTCGTGCACCCTGTCCGGACTTCTTTTTTGCCGTCCTGCGTCTTGTCGATTTAAAGGGACAGATGGATGATGTCGCGTATGACGTTCTCAGGCGCCTGAGAAAGAAGCATTTCCTAGTGTCCACTGATGTCCAGTGATGGCATGGACACGTCGCCCTGAGCGGCTACATGTTGGTGTACTAGGCCGTCATGGCCGCCCGCGCGGCGACGAATGCGTCAACCGGGCTGGCACAGGCGCTTGGCTGGGCTACATGGCCATCGACTCTACCGTAGATGTCGCAGAGAAGACTGCGGTACGTGTCGCAGCCAGCCGTGGCAGCGGGCCAGGGTGAGTCAACGGCAGGCAGACAGCCAAGTACCCCAGGTACCCAGGTACCCAGGTCATGGGAGCTGACCAAGTGACTTGTTGGGGCGAGGCGGTCAGCACCGCCATGCCAGGCGAGTCACCCCCGGGCGGCCGCAGCAAAAGGGCGATGATGCCATGACGGAAGGGCTGTGACCGTGGTGTTGCAGGCACGGCGGGCACTTGACTGGCGAGTGAAATGCTGGTCGGCTGGTGCGTGGCCAGTGACCTTGGGCTGCTGGTGGCTGTGGGTGACTTAGTAAGGCGGGAGTGATTCGCAGGTAGTAGCCCCGCTCTGCTGCCTGTGCTTAAGGTTCCCACACCGCACCTACGCCCTCCGTCCTACTTCCACCTCCGCCACGCCCAATCCACCGCAACATACCCTCGCGCAACACCACTTAAAGCCCTGCTCCCCCAGACACACACATAACCACACCCGCTAGCCTTACCAGCCCCCAAGATGCGTTCCAAGTTCAAGGACGAGCACCCGTTCGAGAAGCGCAAGGCCGAGGCCGAGCGCATTCGCCAGAAGTACAACGACCGCATTCCCGTACGTAGACACGACTCGCCCTCGCCCTCCCCGCCTTCGACACGCCAGCTAACAGCGCGCAGGTCATTTGCGAGAAGGTCGAGAAGTCTGACATCGCGACCATCGACAAGAAGAAGTACCTGGTGCCCGCAGATCTCACCGTCGGTCAGTTTGTTTACGTGATCCGCAAGCGGATCAAGCTGTCGCCTGAGAAGGCCATCTTCATCTTCGTCGATGAAGTCCTGCCACCCACTGCTGCTCTGATGAGCTCGATATATGAGGAGCACAAGGACGAGGACGGCTTCCTGTACATCACGTATGTCCCTCCCCAGCCTGACCAGCCAAGGCAGCTACTAACCACACGCCAGGTACTCGGGCGAGAACACGTTCGGCGAGGCTCTCTAGGCAGCTCGCTCCATCCCGCATATCCCTTATCTATCGGCTGTCGAGGCTGCGGCGAACTCGGGCGTTTTCGGATTATGGGTTTCTTTGATATTCATGGCAACAGTATACCGGGCTAGGATGATTGATTGGTATTGATGGCAGACGGCTGGTCCAACGGCGATCCTCGCAGCACTCTAGGCCAGCCAATTATTGCCAGATTCTGGGAGGACTGACAACGCAAAGCGAAGGCGGCAAGGCACGATAACAAGTCCCATCTGTACAAGCAAGGTTCGCCGCCGTCAACCGTGGTGGCTGGGCAGATTGGCTTCATCCTCTCGAGATGCCTGTGTAGTTCGATCATGCCGCTTTAGTCCGAATGTACCAGACCGATCTGACTTGATTGTATGCACATATTTTGCTCTACTTTGCTCTGCGTCATCGCTTACATATCCTCGTGAATGCACCGTTTTGTACCTGACAAGCCAGCGTGACCTGCGGCTTATCCGGTCGCCTCCCTGAAACCCATGACGACATGGCTCACATGACAAGCAGCCGCATGCACGACCCCCACCATAGCCACATCCCGTTCACACAGCACGGGCATGCAGAGCACACGGGATGCACTCAGCCAGAGAACCCAAGACGTCTCCCATAAACGTTAGCTTTCCAGTGACCAAGCCGCCTCCGTGGAGACGCCCGCATCCCGACCGGGAATCGTGGGGAAAGCTCCAGCGCCGGCGGTGAGCACGGGCCACGGCAAATGCAGGGTGCAGTGGATCATGATTTCAGCCGACGCGAGCTTGAGAAGAAGTCTATCGCAACCACCTCGACCAGCACTGGTTCCTACTAACGGCCCTGCATTTCCAAGAACCAAGTGTTGTCTCGTTCTACATTCGAGACAATCCATTCTGTAACCTGCCGAGAACGATTTTCGTCTTTCCTCTCGTTAATTCCTTCTCCCCTCCAAATAAAGTCATGGCGCCACAATTTCTAATTTCAAAGTATGACCCTTTCTTCACCGTTTCCTATTCTTTTCTTTTCTTTTTCCATTCTACTTCCTTCAAGTAGCTTCTTTTTGTTACTCTGTATCTCCTTTTACTCACATGTATATCGCTTCAAATAGACGACTCGATCCCATTTTCGCCATTTCAATCGGTCTTGCGGCCGCAGTCACACGGATTAACCGCGAAGAGAAGGAAAAAGGAAGATCGACGCAAGAGACTTGGAATGTGTTGAGGAGAAGGTGGAGGTTGGCGTGGGAGAATGGTGGTGCAGAGAGTAAGAAGGTGTAGAAGAAGAAGAGTCGAGGCATGGGAGAAACAGTGACACAATACACCCTTGTTGTTCCTTATATGTGAAGAGAAAAAACAGGGGTAAAAGAGACATGCACAGAAGCGGAGCCCGCGGAAACGGTGCGATACCATCTAGGCTCTCAGGCATGTGGGTCATGTACTACGGGGTGCCAGAAAGTGCTTCCTGACATACCGACTTTGGAGAAGATGCCAAGCATCGTGGGATATGGATGTGTTACGCGACAGTAGAAAATCTCAGTCGTTGAACAGAATTAGACATTAGTGCGACAAAAAAGTTCAGCACTCGTTGTAAACTTCAAAAGAACATCACTTCACACCAAGATGTCGCTTCAGCACTACCATCCAAGCTGCAGTGATTCTCTCGGCATCCAGCTTCACTGCCACAACTAGCAAACATAGAGGTTCCGTTTGCTGCCCGAGTGGCAATCAGCGCTAGGCTGACCCCGCCAATCCCGCTGCCCTCCACGCTTTGGGCAGCGACCATCCCTATACCTTCCACTTGCAAGAACCTAGCACTAAGACCATCACAGAGCCTCAGCACCAATGAACAACGCCGCAAACAACACCAACCCACTATGGTGGAAAGACCCCGGAATGCGGAAGCTCAATTTCCTCCTTCTGACATGCTACCTAGGTGCCACAGGCGACGGTTACATCAACTCGCTCATCTCCAGCCTCATTGCGAACCCCAGATATCTTCACGACATCAAAGGACTTTCTGACACCAGAGTTCTAGGCCTCGTCGTTGCCTCTCACTCTCTAGGCTCCATTGCCGGCTTTTTGCCCGCACCATGGCTGTCAGAGCGGTATGGCCGCCGAGCAGGCATTCTGGCTGGTAACATTGGTCGGATTGCCGGATTCACAGGCCAAATCTTCTGCACAACGTTTGACCAGTTCCTTGCCATGCGTTTGCTCGTCGGCTTCTCAAGCATGTTCAACACCATTTCGTCGTCGGCGCTGCTGATTGAACTTGCACATCCGCGCCAGAGAGCCGTAGCCGGCGCCCTCTTCAATACGTGCTATTTCCTTGGCTCTACCTTCGCGGCGTGGACGTCGTACGAGGCCATGAAGATCCAGAGCGCGTGGTCGTGGAAGCTACCGGTTGCTGTGCAGCTCTCCTGGTCCCTGGCTCAGCTTACGCTGCGGATATTTTGTCCAGAGTCGCCTATTTGGCTTGTACGGCATGGGAAAGAGGAAAAGGCAAAGGCAATCATGGTTCGCTATCATGCTAATGGACAGCAGAATGACGAGCTGGTTTGCTCGGAAATCGCGCGGATGCGTGCGTCGGTGGACGAGGAGGGGCGGACCCCAGCAACTGGATGGCTCACGTTGGTCTCTACCCCAGGTAATCGTAAACGTCTTGTGCTGTCCATGGTCATCGCCATAGCAACTCAATGGGCCGGTAACGGAATAGTCACGTACTATCTCGCGCCTATCCTACGAACGGCCGGCATCACAAACTCGTTCCAGCAACAAGGCATTAACGGTGGCCTGCAGATCTACAACTGGCTCTTAGCGTGCTGTGCGGCGCTCCTCTGCGAAAGGGCAGGTCGACGCCGGCTCTTCTTGACGTCGACAAGCACTATGCTTGTCTTCATGATCCTCGTCACCATTTGCTCGGCTTTGTACTCGACTACAGGCTCAGTATCTGCTGGCTACGCAGTTATTGTCTTTCTCTTTTTGTTCCTTGGTGGCTACGTCATTGGACTCACGCCCATCCCAATTCTCTACGTCAACGAGATATGGCCCAGTCATCTCAGGACAAAAGGCACCAGTGTCTTTTGGGTAACGCAGGCGGTTGCCGTGTGCTTCAACCAGTTTGTGAATCCCGTGGCGCTCAGCAAGATTGCCTGGAGATACTACCTCGTCTATGTGGGTGTCCTGGTTGCGGTTATGAATTTCGTCTTCTTCTATGTTCCAGAGACCAAGGGCCTTTCCATCGAGCAGGTGGGCGAGATGTTCGATCGCCCGAGACGGCGTGCTGTCGAGCTTATGGATGTGAGGCCGGAGAGTTAGAGGAAGGATAAGGTCTGGAAATTGGAAACGAGAGACGATGCATTGCCAAGATTCAATCGTCGCACAGGAATGATATGCCTATTAACAAACTTTCTACTAAGCTAACATGGCAAGGGGTATCAAACCATCTCGAATGACCTTCTATCATAAATCTTCTTCTCCTTCTTACTTTTCGTTGTCTTTTCTTCTTGATGACCATTACCACTGTCAAAGCAACTTAACGGACTGCTGCTTGCTTCCACCAACTGACTCTGCATCTTCAGCTAAAATTAAAATTGGTCGTACCCCCTGTGACCGTCGTTCCTGCCACGACACTGCGACCTGAGATAGGCCCGTTGAACACAGCTCCATGGTACGAATGCGTAGACTGGCTTTGGTCTTTCGACCCCTCGCTCTGGGACAGACACGAAGACCCTTGTTTAGACAAGTTAATCTCCCTTTTCAGGCGTGTGAACGCGTTCTTCCGGCCTTCACCGTATATTAACGGCATGTGCACATTAAAAATGCCTAGCAGCGAGTACGCCAAGTCTTCTTCACGCTTCGTCTCGCGTTGCCCAACCCACGACATGCGCTCTTCGACGCTAAAACTTTCCAGCGGGTTCCCCTGAAGAGCCTCGAGGCTAATTTTGGTGATGCTGTGGAGTTCGTGCAACAGCGAGTATTTGTTTCCGAGTCGCTGGCCTTCGACTGAGAAGAAATCGACTGATATGGGTGCCACTAGCTCTTGGAGTGTCCAACCTCTCGTGAACCACCTGCTTTTCTGGAAAGCAGGGTACCAATCTTGTTCGGCGGGCGGACCGCTGCTAGGAGTGCCGGTTGAAACGTCGGATAGGTAGACGTAGCATCGAGCAGCGTCGCGGTACCAGGCAAACATAGAGTTGATGGCCTCGCTGAGTTCTGCGCTGCTAGACTTGTCGATACAGCAGGTGTCTATCCAAAAGTAGCGGAGGCCATGTTTGGCAGCCTGGTCTGCGCAGAACTGGAGCTTCCTGTAGCCCGCCTTGGAGGTGCCTGTGCCTTTGTCAAGATCGGCTAAGGTGACCTCGTCGTGGTCTGCTCCCCAGGTATGCGACAAGATAGCGTAACGGGGAATGGCCTCGCCAACGAACTCCTCCATGACATAGCCATGGTTGCTGCGTTGCAGAAGGCGCATGCTGGACAGGCCAGAGTCAAACAATCAGCACAAGAGAATGAGGGAATGGAAGGCATCAAGAGGCATGCGCTGTAAACCGTAGGTCATTTAACCGCGCAAGGCTGAAACTGAGATTCGCTTGGCCCCCTCGCAGTCGCCGTAGCTGAACCTCACTCTTGATCCCTCTTCTCCCTAATTCCACATGACCACAAGGTTTTACCAAATCTCTGTTCCGTCTCGTCAATGGCCAACACGTTCAACGGACCCTTAAATGCTGACATCGCCATCCCAGCTCTACAATGTCCGTCTGGGACGGTGAACTTCAACTTTGCTTCTGGTCGAGCAGATGACGGTGGGACCCGCTCCCATCGCCAGCTGGTACCTTTCTCGACAGTTCCATTTGCTCTGGATCCAGACTTTGTCAATCGACCAGAGATTTTAGCATGGATAGACGCCATGTGCAAGGGAGAGGGTAAACGAGCAGCGCTGGTGGGTCTAGGTGGGGTAGGGTATGTTGACGCCGATGTTGACCTTATCTTTTGCATACTGTGGTATTAACATATTATAGAAAGTCGCAACTGGCCATACAGTACGCCCACAACATCCGAGTTGCTAACCCCCAGATTTTCGTTTTCTGGGTGCACGCTAGCAGCCGCGCCCGATTTGAGGAAGCGTATAGACGCATCGCGGACCGACTACAGTTGCCAGAGAGAGACTCCAAAGCAAATGTGTTGCAACTAGTGAATGACTGGTTGGAAGACGAAGCAAACGGAGAATGGTTCATGATATTAGACAACGTAGACCATTCAGACATTTTCTTCCAACCACGGAAGCGTAAGCGAGATGAGGCAGACGCCAACGTGCAAACATCCCTGGCTGCCTACCTCCCACAGAGCAACAATGGATCAATACTAGTCACATCTCGGAACCAAGATGCAATATTCAGGTTGGTGGGAGGTCACAAAAGGATCAAGGAGGTGCTCGCTATGGACGAGCGCGAAGGCCTCCAGCTGCTTCGTAACAAGCTGTGTCAGCCACCGCTCAAAGAGAGTGCTGTAAAGCTACTAGTAGCACTAAACCACATACCTCTTGCCATCACTCAGGCAGCAGCCTACATCAATCGACGTGCGCGCATAACGGTTGCAGAGTATTTAGTCGATTTTCAGAAAAATAACAAGAAACGAGAGAGGCTACTCAACTATGACCTTGGCGATTTGCGGCGGGATAAGAGCGCATCAAACTCGGTGTTGACGACGTGGCAAATGTCTTTCGAGCAAATCCGTCAGGAACGGCCATCGGCGGCTGAGTTGCTTTCGTTGATGAGCTTTTTCAATCCGCAGGGTATTCCGGAATGGATCTTGCGGAGATACAGAAAGACGTCAGCAGGGGCGGTTGATGCAGATGACGAAGAGAGTGAAGAAGAAGCCGACAGCGAGTTTGACGAGGACCTGGATACTCTGCACGCGTATTCTTTGGTATCAGTGACTGCAGACAACAAAACTTACGAGATGCACCCTCTAGTACAGTTCTGCATGCGGGCCTGGCTGTCTTCTTTCAGCCAGCTGGAGCAGTGGCGGCACAGGTTTGTGGTGCTAATGGCTCAAGAGTTGCATTCTAAGCCTTACAAAAACTGGGGAAAGCGCCAACAACTGATTCCACATGTAGAAATGCTCCTCAATAACATACCAACTACCAAAGAGAGACTGAAGCCATGGCTGCTGATGGCAGCAGGTACAGCAGTACAATTTTTGAGTATCGGAAATTATACTACTGTGCAGCAGCTAGCAGAGAAAGCACTGCCTATTTCGGAAGCCGCTTTCGGTTTCAAGGAAGAACACACTCTGGATATTGTGACAGTCTTGCGAACAGTGCTGGTCTGTCAGGATCGGTTCGAGGATGCAGAGAAGCTCAGCCAGCGAGTGCTACAAGGGTACAAGAAGGAGCTAGGAGAGCGCCATCTGTCAACACTGGCGAGCATGAAAAATTTAGCATTCGTAATGCTACATCAAGGCCGATTAAAGGAAGCAGAAGAGCTAGTTCGACGGGCGCTCGAAGGATACAAGGAGCAGGCAGGAGAGCGTCACCCCTCTACACTACAATGCGCAGGAGCCATGGTGTATATTCTAAAAGATCAAAGCCGATTAGAGGAAGCAGAAGAGCTAAGTCGGTGGATGCTAGAAGCATACAAGGAGCAGCTAGAAGAGCATCATTTCCCTACACTTGATATTGTAGACATTCTGGCGGAAGTACTGCAAAAGCAGGGGCAGTTAGAAGAAGCAGAGAAGCTGCGTCAGCAAGTACTAGAAGAGTACAAGAAGCAGCTAGGAGAGCGTCACCCTATGACAATAGATTGTGCGAGAAAGCTTGCAAAAGCACTACAAGAGCAGGGTCGATCAGAGGAGGCAGAGGAGCTCCTCTGGCAAGTGATAGAATCGTACGAAGAGGAGGTTGGAGAGCATCATCCTCACACACTATCAGCCATCAGTAGCCTGTCGGCCATGCTACGTGAGCAAAACAGGTACGAGGAGGCAGCGAAGCTAATGCGACAGGCCCTGGAACGATCTAAGAAAATCGAAGAGCTTGAACCTCCCAAGATATTTTGTGCCATAATCCTTGCTAGATGCTTAACAGGACTTGGTCAATTTGGAGAAGCAGTGCAGCCATTCCAACAAGTGTGTGGATGGCACACTGTAGTCTATGGATCCCAGGATCCACGAACTATAGAGTGCTATGAAATACTTGAAAAGGTGCGAATGCTGGCAGAGCAAGCGGAACCAGGTGAAGGAGCTTAAACCCAGCCGATACAGGACCCTTCTCCAGAGTAGCGATCTGCGAGGGCAGTGCATGTCCAAAGTTACGTGCAACGTAGTACCTGCTTGCCTTTGAGCGTGCTCAGTTGCTGTAGTTTTCATGTAATAGTTACTCTTAAAAACGTCTCCTCAATCAGTTCCGTCCTGTCGCTCAGATTAACATATAGCATACGTCTAAGGGGCAACGATCTAGTGCCAGTGTGGAGGTTACATATCAGTTAATCTTCTTTCTTCTAAACATCTGCACTTGAAAACAGTAGGCCTCATATAAGACTACATAGCTAAAGCAAGCACACTGCAAAGACACCGAAACTGATACTGATTGGTACTGTATGTTGAAAACTAGCATCTAAAATCATTCTTCGTGAAGAAAAAGTAAGGAAAAAAAGAGAAGAACTTATGATATCGTCTAACACAGCCGTTAAGTCATGTCGTCGTCCAATCGCTTCCCATCACCCGCAATGCAAACCCCATAAATACTCAAAGTATGAGTCGATCGCCCTTTGTCGTCAGTCATGAAAAAAAAATGCATACCTGTACACGCATCCAGTCGCCATGCTTTAAAATCAAACCCTCAGACTGCAACGCCTATGAACCTTGAAGAGAAAGGAAAAGGAAACACTCTTAACTTACGAAAAACCACCGCTCTATGAAAATCCCCGGCCACTACCACGATGCGGCAGCAACGAGCTCGGCCTTAAGCCTGGACTCGGATACACTGAGCCCTGCGTGTACACACCCTGCGGCGGCAACTGTCCTGGTACCTGAGCCGGACTATTTACCGGCGCCTGCGGCAAATGCATCTGTTGTTGCTGCTGTTGTCCGTATCCAGCACCCGCATTCTGCGTCCCTGCCTGATCAAACGCATAAGGGCGATTCATCTCCTGCGCCGGATTGAGCACCGCGGCACCATCCGCCGCTGTCGTCACCGACGCATTCACTGCGTAGCCCCACGTCCCCGCCTTCATCTTCTGCCGGACGAACCGAACCTTCTTGGCCATCTCCTTGGGCATCTTGTCCTCTGCGCCCTCGAGCGCCCATGTACATGCTTTGACGACATCTCTCCACATGGCCTTTTCCTCGTCGTCCAGCACCGGACTGCCCTTTTCTTGCCTGACGCGCGCGAGCACAGCCATCATGAGGCCTTGGATGCGGTTCGTCACTTTGTCTGCGTCCTGCGTTGCTTGTGGAATGAGCAGGTAGAAAGTAGCGGGTCTGCACGGCCGGAAGAGCGATTTGGTGAAGGCGATGCTGACGGGAGCTGCAGTGTAGTATTCATTCGAGGCGGCGGAGGCCGGGCCCGCAGCGAGGCGTGCAAAAGATGGAACGCCTGTAGTGGGTGAGAAACGAGCAAAAGGGCAGTCGGCGAGCTGGACGGCGTGGTGAATGGCTTCGTCTTTGCCTGCGGCGCGGCACTTTGGCTTGTCATAGCTTGCTTCGTTGATGCAGTGGTGTGCCCAGTGTTTGGCTGTGCGTGGATCGAGATACTTCTTCACTAGCTTCACTGCTTCACCGCGGTACTTGGCCTCGCTTGCGGCGCGCATTCGAAATGCAAACGTGACGAGCTCGTCTTGGGCTTTTTCGAGGTGGGGTCGGGAAAGCGAGGGCGGCAGGAAGGTGTTGATGTAGTAAGCGTAGTAGTACATGTACGTATTCAAGTACTCGGAGTTGATGAGCTGCGACGACGAATCGAGAAAGACGACGGGGACACTGAGTTTCTTTGCGTATTGCTCCAGGCGCTCAAGATCAGCTACCTTGTTTGCGCGACCGGCCAGAGAGGGCCCGATACCGCTTGAGAAATCCAGTGATCCAGTGACGGTAATGGCGGAGATGGATGAGCGCAAGGCTGATGTCGTGGTATTGATCCAGTGCAACAGGAAAGGTATGACTGCATTGTGGTGCCACACAAACTTTCTCTTCTTGCCCTCAAACCCACCCATCTTCAGCACTCGCTCAATGGCTATGTTGATTCTTCTGACCGTCTTCTCGAGCGCCTCCCTCTGCCCACTCAAAACGCTATTGTCCCAGCCCCTTACCACGACTATCTTGCTATACACAGTGACTGTGCCTTCGAGATGTCTCCGAGGCTTAGCGCCAGTCAAGTACTGGACGAGCTCGCAGATGCGATCAAAGTTACTTCCATGGGTACTCTCTTCAGCAATAATCAGCATACTACCGTCCTTGGCATTGGCGCCCGGTTTCTTGCGCACGCCAAGGTCACACAACTTAGCGATGACGGATGTGAGCTGCAGCAGGCTGTCAATATCGGAATTTGACTCCCAGATATGAAGCGCTTTTGGATCGCAAATCTTGTCGAGCGCCTTTTTAGAACAGGTAGCGAACGACGACTTGTATTGCTCGGGCATCGACTGCACAGACATTTTGAATGAATCAAGATCGCTGGACCACGGCCCCGTGAACGACGTCATCTCCCTGCGGCGGCGGCGACGCTTGTGCTTGTGGTGGGAATGAGGACGTAACCGCAGCCTGTGATGGTTAGGAATGCTCGCTGGGGTGTTCGGAGGTTGGGAAGGTCGTGGTGTACGCGGCCGGGTCGGCAAGTGGCGGTCAATAAAGCGATTGATATAATTCATGGAGTGTTTTTTGCCACGGGGTTTTTCTTCACGCAGTGAGAAGGGCGCAAAACTATGCAGTTGCTTCATATCGTACTAGTGTAGCGTTGGTTGTCGGTGATGTGAAGTGCTAGGCTGCTGTTTGAAGGAAAACAAAAAGCGCGAGTCAGACCCATTAGCGAGAGACGCGCAACTGATTCTGATTGCAAAGAGAAAACGCGATTGAAATGCAGCAAGGACGGTTTTGAAGACAATATCTGAAAGCATGATGAAAGAGAGCAGACGTGGCAGCACCACGTGATGACGAAACGTGAAGTGCGGGGTGCAAGATGAGCGTGGAGATACGATACTATCAATGGCTGCTCTCTATTAGCCTATCAGAACCCAGCCACAATCAATGCCCCGATGTGTTTCCCAAGTCATCCTGCCATTTCCATAACGCCAGATGTGAATTAAGAATAAAGCCCGTATACCAAACTTACTTGCCAGCACTACCACCATGCCCCGAAGCCGTCTCCTTATCAAGTTTCTCAACTTTCCGACTCAGCAATGAACGAAGCTCTGGACTAATCACCCTCGTTTCTTGTTCATCTCCGCCAACCTGCTTGCCGCTATCAGTGCCAGAGGAGCTTGCTTGTGGACTACGTCCAGGGTCAGCAGCCGACACAGCAGCTGGCTTCCGTTGCCTTGCTTGCGGTGCCGAAGGGAAGTTTCCCTTCTTATCGATGGTTTCTACTGTCCGCTGGAACCGTCTGAAGAGAGACTCCGCACGAACGAGCGTCGACTCCAGATCCATAGTGCCAGAAAGTTCATTAACTGCAGTGATGTTAGTAGTTGCTCGGGACAAAGGCAGACTGCTACTGGTGGCTCTTTCACTTACCATATTTGAGTACCTCGTCGAAATGCTTCAGATGAGCCATGATAATTTCTCGGTGCTTCTCTAGTATAGCCAACGCAATGAAGATGTGGAAGTTGCTGCTTAGATAGTCGGTCCATAGGGACTCCCAAAGCCGCAGTACATCCGCCCATTCAAACTCTCGTTTATACCAAACAAGCAACATGCGGAAGAAGAAGAAGAAGTTGGTCGACTCAGCGGACTGAAGGTGGAGATAGAGCTTAGGGTCCATGAGTTGAACGAGATGATCAAGAGTCATAAGCTGCTTGCGCATGCCCGATTGGTCTCGAAGGAAGTTTCGCTCCTGTCTTATAATCAGCTATTGAATTTCAGAAGTTTCGTAGATTGAAAGACTTACCATGCGATCCATGAAGCCTACAAAGCCCCAAAAGGCAACTGCGTCGTCCTGCATGACTGCGTAGATGGGCGCGAGCAGATCGCTCATACCCTGTACGTAACCAAGACCCTTGTTGTATTCGTTATAGGTGAGCAGCATGTCCTTCATCTGCTCCAAGTGCACATTGGTACCAACGTCTGCAAATGGAGAGTCCGGGTCAGGATGAGGAATGTCCTCGCCGGTGAAGATGGGAATATTGCGATCGGTGCGATGTACATCCTTCTCTACACAACGGACCCCAAAGAATGGGAAAAGTTAGTCAACATTCAAACCAGCACGGGTGGACACGGAGAGCTTACCTATCCTGTTCTTTTGCTCCCTCCACCATTCTTCTTGCTCTAGAGT
Organism: Curvularia eragrostidis; assembly: GCA_020744315.1. Taxonomy (NCBI): domain Eukaryota; kingdom Fungi; phylum Ascomycota; class Dothideomycetes; order Pleosporales; family Pleosporaceae; genus Curvularia; species Curvularia eragrostidis. The sequence goes on along the minus strand of JAIRCK010000021.1, from coordinate 70,170 downwards.
CTCGTGACCTTCAACCATACGCTCCCACCATGCGCCTTTGAGCCGAATGTACTCGTCACGAAGGCTATTCACGTGGGCGCGCCGCTCTTCCTCTGAGCTCTCCCATTCATAAACACCGAGAAGGAACAGCCACGCTTCTTTGCGTACGCCATCGTCAGGATCTAGACCGCCGTGGAAGATGCGGTCTTTGACTTCATCTGGCATTAATTGCAGGCGTCCCTTGGAGTCGAAGAAGCCTTTCCATTCTTCCAGGGTGACCGGCTTCCTTCGGTCAGCCATGGTCATCTTGTCCATGTCTAATATTTCAAAGTCGCCGACATCGCTTTCCTCCATGGCCAGAACGTCTTTCGCTGTCCAGATGCGCTGGTTTCGCTCTCGTTCGCTCTGTTCGGCGATACCCATAGCCCATCTTGCCAGGTACAGTCGGGCACTGTCGAATTCTTCTTGCAGAGTCTGTACCTCTGGGTTCTGAATCAAGCGTCTAACCTGGGGCGGAATGTTAGGGTTTTCTGCAACGGCCTGTGCGGTCCTCCTGGTAAAAGTGGTGACTTGGCTGAGCTTTTCGAGGAAATTCCATCTTGCCTCCTTGAGCGCCTTCGTGACTGGATCCATGCCACCATCTCGCTTGCCGCCCTGCTGCGAAGACGATGCCTCTGCTTGCCTCTCTATGCTCTTTCTCGGCGCCACGTCTTTGCCGAATGACTTCTTGTCTTCTTCGGAAGGATCAATGAGATAGATACTCGGGTCAGCTCCTGAACGCTCGACTGTGACATATCTCTTCAACCACCTGAGCACCTCGTCACCGCCCCAGAACATTCCGCCTCCATCACCAAACGGATCGAAACTCTCCTTTGCTAGCTTCTTCCTTTGCATGATGGTAGACTGGCACTCGCTGTCATGAAAAAACAGAGCAGGAAAGCTGTCGCCAGCCCGCGTATTAACAACTACGCTGCCAAACCACCATCCAATACTTGGCGGGCGTACAAGGATCGAATATATTTCACTGACGGGTAATGCGAATGCGTATCCAGGAGTTACAGAGTGTGTAGACGGTGCGGGAGGCGGCGGTACAAGGTACGACTGTTTGGGTGGCGACGAGGAGTCTGATAGATCGACCTTTACATATGTATCGTATGCATCGCCGAGGCTTGACTCTGGTATCCAGCACAGGAGTAACGAGGACGCGCTGACGCTCCGCGCGGACGAGGATGAAGTAGGTCGTGCATCGTTGACAGACCGGCTAGATCTTTGCTGTATAAGGGCAATGAAGCCGGGGATGTTGTCTTTGGACGAGGGCGTGGGATGGACGTATACCTGTGTCTGTTAGAACGGTCTGTAGACGACTAAATGTACACGGTGCTATACAAACTTTGCTCTTTGTATACAGCAATTTCACACCCTTGCCGCTGCTGGTATGCCGAATCGTGTTGTACTCGCCCTCTTCATCGTCGCTCAAGTCATAGAAGCTCGCAGATGGAGACGGTGGCGCCTGGGCTGGGGAAGCCATGCGGGGCTAGGCGGCCGTCAGGTTGTACAAGGATATGAAATCGAGAGAGACTTGTGTACGGTTCAAGAGGTGGGTGAATATGTGAAACTTTAATCTAGGTATCAGGCAAAACGGATGCGCATCCTTTGGATGGCGCGGTATGGTCGCAGGTGACGCTTCCGGGCTGAGCTCGCCGGATGACGAGTGTGGCTGTGCGCGGGGAACGCGTCGCCGTCGCCCCTCATCCATCAGCGGCACATGTTCTGACAACGACACGACGCGCGCGCAAATGTTTCCTAAATAATTTCGATTTTTTTTTGGCATGGTTCTAAGCTGAATGTGTCGATATTAAAGGACCTGCCTGTACTGTAAACCCAGAATACGCTGTTAAACGTCTACAGACCCCATGCTTGCCTACCCAGTTAATACCAAGAACGACTCCGTTACGCCATGCTCAATCTAATAACAACTCAGAAGGCCTTCAGCGCATGCGTGGTCCGCTTGGTAGGCCCATACGTCCACCTTGTGGCCCGCGTGGCGGTGCGTTCCCGCCATATCCTCCACCTTGTGGCGCATACGGGTCGGCATTGCCGCTCCAGGGAGAGTTTGCCGACATACCCAAAGAGCCCTGCTGTCTTCCACCAGCGCTGCCTGCACCTGCATAGCCATTGTTTCGTTCTTCTGGGTAGGGCACTCGCCCTCCTTGCTCATAAGGGCTGCGTGGGCCTGACGGACTGGCGTTGCCCGAGTCTGAAGCTGGTCCGCGCTGTGCTGGGCTCTGTGATCTCCCCCACAGCCTGGCCTTGAGTCTTTCTTGTGCAGACGTGCCGCCTCCTGCGCTTGGTGGTGGTGATGAAGACTCAGCCTGGGGGCGCGCTCCCAGCGAGCTTTGATAGCTACCAGCTCTTTGACTTGGTAGCGGTCGTCCTTGTATCTGTGGCTCGGGCGTCAATGAGTTGCCCATAGGACGGCCCTGCATCGGGCGGCCTCCGCCGCCCTGTCCCCCTGCTCCTCGACGGAGTGATAGTGGTTCTTGTGCCTGACGTTGCGGCGCAGGGTTATCCCATAGATCGCTGAGACCTCCCCCACCTCGGCCCATGGGCGGCGCCTGTCCTTGCTGTCGTAGCGACGAAGAGGAAGCGAACTGGGTTGGAGTCGGGGGCTGAGGAGCCTTTGGGTCTGGCGGAAGCCATTGCGGGAAGGGTCTGCCTTTCTCGGTATAGTATGCGCGAAGCACTCTGGAAAGATGCGAGTCGTCTTCTGTGTCGCCGTCTGTCTCGTCGGATAGGATTTGTCGCCGGAGGTTGTTGTAGCGCGATGTGGTGTTTGTGAGGAGATTGTTTAGGTAAGACGACATGGTGGCGTACGCGCTGTGCTGAGGGAAGGTTTGCGCGCTCGGTACGACTCTTGGGCGCCTTCGTGGGTGCCGGCTGGTGTAGGTGATTCAGTGGTGGTGTCGAGGGTCACGTTGGGTCCCTGTTTCCAACTGACTCGGCGTTTGGGTTGCAGAAGCGAGCGCGCTCAAGGCAAAGGGCAGCACCGCCACTGTGGCAGCACTCTGTGACAAACACGAGTCAAGGAGCTTTTCTAGCACAGATTCGACTATCGTACACCAGCTCTGTAGACATTCTGAGTAAGGTTGAATTGCTCTTTGTTGTATCGCTGGCTTTGTTGATGCTTTCATATGCCCAGGCTGCGTCATGCAAAGCATAATTCCGCGCGTATTGAAACACCTTGAAACCACCATCTTGTCAATTGCGACCTTGGTAAATTATGGATCAATTCAGACGCTCCTCGGCGTGTATGAGAGTATCTTCCAGCTACTAACGACACCAAGGTTTTCAGAATGTCAGTCCCTCCGTCAGCTCCTCACACTCGCTGCACGTATTGAGGATCTGCCTACAAAGCTGCGGCTTTACATCTACGGCTTCTGCTTTCCCAATAGGTCTACGGTAAATAGCTCTCTTTTCAAACTCCGTAACTACCCTTTCAACCGTATCTCTTAGAATCTAAACATACAAGCCATTTACGTTTCTCCCCTCATTTTTGATTTGTCCTTGTCAGCAGCCAGACACTTTCACAGCTTCCAAGTCTTCCCTACATGACATCAACTCCAAATATTCGCGTATTGCAGAGATCATCAACGAGGTAATCATATGAAGCTTCCGAGGGAAGCTTCTACTAGATCGATGCGTTCCTTTGGAAATACTCAGACTATACATGTGAACGTCCTATCAGGCACTGCCAGCCTTCTCTCAAGTCAGTGAGCGACTGGCCAAAATTCGACTTCCAGCCTTTGAGAACAATATTCGTAGAGACGTAATCGTCATCGTCCATGACTTGCGATATATTGTGGATAGTGGGTTCCTCGACATTGTTCTAGAGATTCTCTATACACTGCTTGGGGCCTAACAGAAGACAGCGGGTTCTCCCATACTCTACTGTATACACGTGAGGGTAAACATTCAGCGAGCCTGTGCTCATTAAGATGCACGCCCTACAATTGGGAAATAGCAGTGAAGACGCTGCGTATATTGAGAGGAGCGGACGTCCATATCGCATACCGCGTTTTGCCCAAGTATTCGATATCATGGGGCGAACAAAGGTTAACTATACCAAATCCTCATCAAGCAGAAAGCCATTTTTCAATGTTGAGTGTAACTGTTGTAGGCGCTAATAACCATTCGGCTTGCAGTGATACTAGATAATTACCAAATCAGGATTCTACACATTACTTGTCTCCGCCTCAAGATACCAAGAACGTTTCCAGAGAGCAGCATGACAATAACCCTTTTAGCTATCATGTGTTCAATAAGGCAGCGCAACCGGCTTTCTCAGCAGCAGTGATGGATTTCATCCCGACAAGTTGGCTGTCGTTTTCAACGCCTTATATGGGTACGATGAAGACGACGTGTTCAACGAGGATGATCTAATCAATCTAAAGCGACTGAAAGGAATACGTCTGCTCCGAAATGGAGATCTTATCCATGAGGGAGAGTCTCGGATCGCTGAGCATGGCGACAAGGTCTAAAATCTTAGCCATGAAGAAATGATTCGCTGCACACAGGCCTCTACGACGACGACGGTCTAATTAGCGCTAAACTCAAGCCAAAAGCTGGTGTTGAGGCGACGAAGATACGAGCCGTGAAGAAGGCCGAGCGATAGAACGCGGTGAGGCATCGGGCTGGGATAATTGCAACCGAAAATAGCGTGGAGGCGATTACCCTGGCACGCAAGGAGGCAGTCGCAGCAGATGCTCGGATTCTGGGCCCTGTCCATTCGGGATCCTCCGCGGAAGGTAACCAACATGGGTCTAGGCAAGCAACAGTTGAAGGATGCTAAGGCATCGGTGCAGATAGACATAGACATACAGGAAGCTTGTTTCAAATACTTGCCCTGATGACAGTCGGCTCTAGGTCGTCGCCTCATTGGCAGGAGTGGCTGGCTTAGTCACTGGGGAACCGTCTGCGTCTGGAGCAACTTGCTCGTCCCCGCCCTCGGCCGCCTTTTTGGCCTGATCTCTGGCCTTTTTCTTCAGCTTCTTCTCTCTGTTCCTGCGCGTCTTCTTCTCCCGCTCCGCCTCTTGCTTCTCCTGCGCAAGACGGGCCTGTTCGCTTTCCTTGGCCTTGGCCGCCTGCAGCTTCTTCCGAATGGCAATCCGCGTCTTCTTGCTCTTCCGCGTCCGCTTGTGTATCTTGTCCTCGACTGTCGCCAGCATGCGAGGATGGCCGAGCAGAACCTCTCTTCTCATCCCGGCGGGCGAGACGGTGCGCACTTTCCACGGCAAGGCGCAACCCGGCCAGGGCAGCTGCGATAGCTCCAGGACGCTCTGTCCGTCTATCGCTGCCGCCCGGAAGGCCGCTTCCTCGTCGCTGGTCGGTTCGTCGGCAAAATAGTAGCTCCGTGGCTTCTTCACGACAAAGCCTGGCTCTCCGCTCTCGACTGTGGGCGACAACAGGCGTATCTTGTGCGTCTGCGGCGGCGCATTCGAGGGCGCTGCAAAGAGCCGCAGCTCCGCCTCGTCCTCACTACTGTGCGCGGCATCCTGGGCAGCGTCGTCGGCAGCGGCGTCGGCAGCGGTGAAGGTGAACTGGCTGTGGATCTTGGACCGCAGAAGCTCCTCCAGCTCTGGATCTGGCGACGAGCGAGGCGACGATGTGGGCGACTGCAGCTCGTCGCGGCGCACCCTTGGCGAGGTCAGTATGCATCCGTTGGCAGCATGTCCATTCGATCAGGAATTACCGCTTCGCATCGGGCAGGTCAAACATGGCGTCTCGTGGCCATAGAGCGCTGTCGCGTCGAGTGTATGGGTGTGCAGGTTTTGCTGACTGCGAATCGGCGGCATGGCGGGAGATCGGCGTAGGCTCGGGTTTGCGGATGACAAGCCACCTAATGCACCCGCCGATGGGCACGTCATGTTTCGATAACCATACACCTCATTTCATCGAATTCTGGACCCCATGGCGAAAGATTGCCCATGGAATCTTGGAATACCCGTGGCCAGGGGCCGTGCCTCTAATACCCATCGAGTTAATGCCTCACTCGAAACGGCCTTCCGCGGCATACACGGCCAGCCTATCGTCGATGTGGTCGGTCGACCCGGTCGCAGGTCCCCCCGCCACAGTGCTTTAGCCTTGGGATACATGAATTATTACGCGTGTGGAATGCCATGTTGAGCAACCCCCGCCAACACACAGCACCATGGGCTTTTCGTATGAGGCAGCCCGTGAGCGTGATCTCCACAGGTCAGTCCCCATGCCAGATAATGCACTCTAGTCTAGCTGCCGCTGATACATGGCCCAGGTACTACCGCCCGTGGCTCGACGGCCAGAGCCTGCTAGATGCCGACGGCTCTGGTAAGCCTTTGACCTACTCTGGCTACAAGCCGCAGGCGTCGCGCGACCGCTCCTTGACGGCCTTTGCCCAGCTGGCTACGCTCCGTCTCGACACGCGCCGCTGCATGATCTCCTTGATTGATTCGAGCCGTCAATATATCCTCGCCGAAGCCACGCGAACACTCTCACTGTTCAAGCCCGTTGCTGAAGAACCCGAGGACGAAGTATGGCTAGGCAACGCCATCCTGAACAAGACCGACGCCGTCTGCTACCACACCTTCACCTCGACCTATGTCGCAAAGGAGGACAATGGCGACACCTTCGAGGCCGAATGCATGGTCATCCCCGATTGCCGACTAGATCCACGCTTCGCTGAAAAGTCCTATGTTGTAGCTGAGCCTGGCGTGAGGTTCTACGCAGGCGTTCCTATTGTCACCAAGGCAGGGAACCGTATAGGCGTGTACGCGGTTTCTGACGAGAGGCCTCGCGAGGGCATTACTGCGGCCGAGCTGCGATTTATGCAGGATGTTGCAGCCGCTGCCATGGAGCACCTCGAGTTGGCCAAAGACAGTATGGACCGGAATAAGGGCGAGCGCATGGTGCGAGGCTTGACCCAGTTCATTGAGCGCTCGTCTGCACAAGATATGCGCGAGGACAGCAACCGATCTAGCACCATGGAGAAGCAAACTGAAAACGCGCGCTTGGTTACGCTAGATGAAGAGGAAGAAAACTCCTCTACATCAACACATGTGACAGTTACCAAGCAAGCGCAGCGCAAGCGTGATACCGAGTCGGACGCAGCCCGCATCTTTCACCGCGCAGCTCGCATTATACGACAGAGTACTGACGCTGATGGTGTTGTCTTCTTCGACACATCGGCGGCCGGAATAAGGACTCACCTCTATGACTACAACCGAAACGCTGGGAGCAGCGACGAGAGTGCGACACACAACACCGATACCGGCGACTCCACCACATCGCGAAGACTAAAAAAACAGCATTTTGTCAACACACATGGCTCGGCGGACCCAGGCAGTCTTGACAGCAAACCCTGTCCCGTAGCCGGGCTCTCTTTGCGGGAAGGTAACGCGGGCTTAGTACACACTGAATTTAGCTTCACCGAGGCTGCCATGGAGCGCTACATACACCGCTATCCATACGGAAAGTTTTTCAATTTCAATGAAGATGGAATCGGTGTCAACTCATCCGATGAGCGGTCTGAACGCTCCGAGACCGAGCAATCGGACCGCAACGTACACCCATCCACAGCGGGCACCAAGAAGCCGCGTAAGAAGCGAGAGCGGTTCGTTCCCACGGAGTTTTTGAAGGTCTTGCCCAAGGTTCGCAGCTTAATCTTCTTGCCTCTATGGGATCCCACCACAGAAAGATGGATCGCAGGTGGCTTTATCTGGACGGCTCAAGCTGGGAAATTGATGAGCCCGGACAACGAGCTGCCTTACTTGCAAGCTTTCGGAAACTCAGTCACCAGCGAGGTAGCGCGCCTGAACGCGCAAAAAGCTGATCGTGCCAAGAGCACCTTTATCGCGTCAATCTCGCACGAGCTGCGGTCGCCGCTTCATGGCATCCTTGGCTCTGTCGAATTCCTACGTGAAACAGTAGCATCGGCATATCAAGAATCTCTCGTTGCTTCAATTGAAACGTGCGGGAAAACGCTACTGGACACGATTGATCATGTGCTCGACTATGCGAAAATTAACAAACTACAGAAAGGAAATGCGGTACAGAGACATCGAGGTGCGGGCCGGAGCAAGAGACTGCCAGCTGACAACTCCATTCTGGGCGTCACTTCTGACGTCGACCTGGCTCAGTTAGTCGAAGAAGTCTGCGACACGGTCTGTGCTGGTCATACATTCAGGAAGACCCATCATATCCGTGGGTCTGCTATCTACGACCAGGCCGAGAACGCTACTGCAAAAGGCTCTTCGCAGGACGAAAACACCAACAATGACATAGAAGGCAGAGACACCCATGGTTCTGTTGCTGTATCGCTCATCGTAGCTCCGTATGTCAGCTGGATCGTCCGCTCTCAGCCCGGTGCTCTCCGGCGGATTGTTATGAACCTAGTGGGAAACGCTTTGAAGTACACTGATTCTGGCTACATCGCCATTAAAATGTTGCAGACCAGCACTAGTTCTAATTTCATGAATCTCACGCTCAGCGTTGAAGACTCTGGGAGAGGAATGTCGCAAGATTATCAACGTACCAAGTTGTTCTCGCCGTTCAGCCAAGAGGATCCTTTCAGCTCTGGCACAGGGTTGGGTCTTTCCATCGTAAAACAAATCGTCGAATCGCTCAAGGGTGAGATTGAAGTCAAGAGTACTCAGACTATCGGCACAGTCATTACGATCAGCATGCGCCTGCCAATCGGTTCCAAAGAGAACGCACACCAGGACCACGCGCTTTTGCGCGCTCCACAAGAGCTGAAGGGTGCCTCAGCCAGCATTGTTTGCGATATGACCAATGCAGATGGTGTTGAACGTGGCCTGAGAACAAAACAGTCAATGGAGAATGCTTGTAAAAATTTCGACATGAACATCATCGAATCGGAGCATTCCGACAGTAACACCTCACTGGACAATGTCGACTTCTTGCTGACCGACTCTCCGTCGCTTTTCCAGCTGATATCCAAGGCAAAAGCCAGTCGTTCTAAGCAGTCTCCACTTGGCGTGGTCTGTGTTTGTACAGACACTTCTGAGAAGACAGCCGTAGAGACTCAGCTCGCAAGACAGATTGATGCGCTAGGCTGGATTGCTGAGGTGGTTACCCAACCGTAAGTGATACCACTGCATCTACGTTGCTGATCATACTAATCCCTCAAAGCTGCGGACCGCGGAAACTTGCTCGCTCCCTCTTATCGTGTCAAAACCGAGCCTTGCAACATGGCAATGAGCGATCCATCAGTCGGTCGATGAGTGCCTCCGGTGTAGAACCGGAGACTCAATCTCTCATATTAAAGCCCAATCTACCTCAGCGTAGCAACAGCGACATGCCTTCCCAGTCATCACTCGCTAGACAAGAGAACGACTCGGCCAGCTTTTCCTCTCCACCCCCGCCACGGCAACTTCCCTCGACCGTCACTCCATTGAGCCCCAGCCACAGCGACAATGGCGAATACTTCAATCCGCGCGTTCTCCTCGTAGACGACAACGCCATCAACCTCAAACTCCTCGTTGTTTTTGCAAAACGCCAGAACCTGCGCTACGTCGAAGCAACCAACGGCCTCGAAGCGTTTGAAACATTTAAATCGGAAGCAGAGTCTACTTCTCCGCCAACCAGGCCCTTCGAATTTGTGCTTATGGATCTCAGCATGCCGGTCATGGATGGTCTGACAAGCACGAGGCAGATTCGACAGTACGAGGCGAAGATGAAGCTGCCCAAGAGCCATATCGTGGCACTTACAGGGCTAGCGAGTGCACAGGACCAAATGGATGCTCAAGAGGCGGGTGTAGACATGTACCTTGTCAAACCAGTCAAATTTGCAGATATCAAGAGGATATTCGGAGGGAAATGAGAAGCACTGGTCCCGAGATTTTGCTGAATTGGCGTTGGTTTGGTAGTGGCTGCTTTTGGTATTTGGCATGGCATGCAGGTAATGGGTATGGCGATGGCGTTTCAATGCTGTTAACGTGTATGAAGTGGATGGCGATGGTTTTTGGAATACGCCGAGGACAAGTGTTTCCAGATGCTCACTCATAGAATGAGGCATATAGAGCCTTGACTATGATACCCCATGAATTTAAAGTCGTGTTTCTTGTATCAGTCCTGCAGCGCTTCATCTTACACAACTACTCCCTGACATCCCATAGTTTCCTCGCATTCCCGCTGAACATCTGCTCCACGCAGTTGAACTCCTTTGCCCACTCGAGACACCTTTCCACAAACGGCCCAACATTGTAATCTTCGAATTGTGTGTGCGGCCAATCCGTCGCAAACACCGTTCTATCCGTCCTCACTCTGAGCACCTCTTTTGCTACACTGTTCAGCGCCACCATTCGCGGATCCACCCGATACGCAGCCGAGAACTTGACCCACGTCTTCCCCTGCGCAATCAACTTAATCAGAGACCCAAATCCGGGTACCGAATCAACATCAAACGTCTCGTCTTGGCCGGGCTCCAAGGAAGGCAGCTCCGGGTGTCCAAAATGGTCAAAACATAGCGTAACATTGAGCCCAAGCAGCGTCGCCTCGATATCCCCGATTCTATCCATGGAGATATAAATCTGCAGGACCCAGCCCAACGGGCGCACAGCATCGGCGTACGACTGGACCAGCTGTGCGAGTACCGTATCGTTCATTTTCTTCGCCTTGCTCAGCAGATTAAGCCGCACGCCGCGGACGCCCAGGGCATGCCAGTCATGCAGTGTCTCTACCGGCGTGTCAACTGGGAACTGGACGACGGCGCGGGCGCGCTCTGGGCCTAGCGCGCGCAGCTGGGTTAGCAGGAAGGTGTTGTTTTCGCCGTAGAGCGAGGGCTGCACTATCACGATGTGGGACATGCCGATGCTGGTTTCGAAATCGATGGCGAACCATGTGGAGTGTACGCCGGTCGTGTAGGTTGCTGAGGGGTCGAATGGATACCGGGTTGGATCGACGATGTGCATGTGGCTATCCCATGTGTTGGGGGGCAGCTGGGGGAGAAAGGAAGAGGCATTGTTTTGGCAGCTGGGAGGTGAGGCTTGGGATGTATAATTTTGTTGTTGGGTGCTTGCGTGGGCTAGGAAGAGGGCTGATAGGAGCGCCTTGCGCAGTGAATGGGGGAGGGAGGGTGACATTATGGCGGTGTATGGGAACAGGTCTTTACATGTACAAAGGCAAGGACTATGAGCTTTTATACCTTGTACTTCGAAGACTTCTGGGATGTGGGGCGGATGCAGGCAGGCTACTGTGCTGGGTGGGGTCTGATATGGATAGAGTTTTAGTATGCTGGGGTTGAAGCTGGGGTATGGAAGATTCAGTGTTTTTCAAAATCTTAAACAGCCACGTCAAATGGCCCAAATACTTTACATCTAGGCATGAACAGAAAACATAATTTTGAATTCTCAACCAACCGGTATCCCATTTTTCTCTGAAGCTTTTCGGTATCTGCGGTGAGCACTTAATCTTACTATCCTTGTTCGCCAGCAAAACGCACGCATTGCACATTTGCCAAGGTACGCCAAGAGCACCTGCCCTTCTTTTATGCAGCTGAGCTTACAATCCTCGAATATGCATAAACCTATTACCATTTTTATCATAGATTTGTGGGTTACTTAGCTGTCCTTGCTGGAGGGATCACGAACTTGAACTAATGTAGTAGGCGGCTGCGAATATGATGTCATTGCCCAGCCGCTGTCGGAACCTATCCACAAGGTCTCTCGGTTTACCTACTGCGTTTTACAAAAGCATTTGATATCTTGGAACAGCTAAAAGGGGTGTATCTAGCAGAGAGCTGTTTTCTCTATACGAAGTGCAGCTACCCTGGGGGCCAACGATAATAAAACTTGCCATAATGTTAGATACATAATTTGGGCTCAGGTGGTTTTGATCGATTCGAGAGTGAACAAAGTAAAAGCTAGCCAACGTCAAATATTTTCCTAGAACTTAGTGAATGATCGGATAAAATTTCACGCTACCATAACAGTGCAACCGCTCACCGATTCTGATAAAGTACACTTGCTGGCTCTTAAAGATGAAAAATAACTGCTACTGTAGATTTTAAAAGAATTCAATCGTCTTTGGACTTCCTCACACAACATATACTCTTACAGTGACGTTAATTGTAAGTTGGGCTGCTTTAACAAGGCAGTTTTCATTCAGCTATTTGATAAAACCAAGAGAAAGCAATATCTTCCAAATTCTATTCCAAAGCCCCGGGTATATGTAGTAATTATGAATGAACGTTCTACGTTGCTATACTTTACTGGAGACCTTGCATGGACCGAGGTTTCGTCTGGCTGTCTCCACTTACTAAGGAAAAAAAGTCAGTCTTTCGGCTAGCACCACTTAACCGATTGACAACTTCCACACACGTACTCCGACAACAAAAATAATTGCTCGCTACCGTTGAAGTAGCTGTTCTAGTTGACTCAGCCGAGGTTTGAACTCGGGACCTTCAGTGTGCCTAACAGGTTGTTAGACTGACGTGATAACCAACTACACCACCGAGCCTGCTGTTTGTTGTTGCTTTTGATGAAAGAGATCTGGACCAAGTCCACTCATATATCGAGTGACTAGGAACGAAATGGACATAACGTGAAATTTCAGTTTCTCCGAAAGATATATGGGTCCAATCTTTCTATACCATTACCTTAAATGTCACCCGTTCGAAGTCTTCATTCCAGAAGTACCAAGCAGTGCAATTGCAACTTTTGGCGGCACATATAATGTACATTCTATAGGCAGATACGAGATTTTGTATTCTTTGCACGCCAAACCGGCAAATCGCGGACTATGAGATGACAGACAGAAAACTGTAGCTATCCGTGTCGTAGATCAACACGTTGAGTCGCCAAGCACATAGGCTACAAACGATGTTCTCTCAATAGCTCATCACTAATTGCACTCAGGTTCAATAGCAGTATATGCACCTAATCTTGTCTTCTCAGTAGAAAACCTAAATTCAACACCATCGTGGCATGTTCACGTGCTAACGGACCACTTCTCATTGCCACGCAACATGACTGGATGGGTTTTTGATGTGTTTCTGCCCATATTATAGGGGTACATTACTCAACTCTCACAACCTACTGTTCCAGTTCCACCTCGTACATAGACCTTCTTTAACCTCTATATTCCATATCATCTCACCCTGCTGTAGAGATTACGATGCTTGAACAGACTTGCCAAGTGTCCAAAATACAAGCACTATTATCACATCCATCATCATGAAACTCAGGAAAGGTGGCATCAAAGTTTCAATTCGAATCGAGCCACTTCCCTACGTCTCACTGCATTCCGATGCCTGGCGGTATAAGACGGAAGACTTCAGGTGGCTGTACATCAGCCACTTAGAGGCTGTGGCGTCTGTTCGGGTGATAGAACCCCAATGCCTGCACGTCGGTTTCGTATTGCGCGTGCTAGAAGTCAGAACCCTGTGTAGCGTGCAAACAAGACACTTTACCTAAACAGCGCTTTCTATAGTACTGGTGTTCTCCGGAACCATCCTTTCTTATTCACATCGCAAGTATATGGTTGTTGTCAAGCGATACACCTTTGACCATGTTCCCCTCAGCAAACCACGACACTCTAAGCTTATCCTAGCATCCGAACACCCAACATAGTCAGAAAGCTTGCAGAGTTGATCGCTGCCAAGTTTGCGGTACTAGTGGGGCGAGAACTAATTGCAAGGGTGTAACTCTTCAATAAGGTTTTCGCTAAGGGACTGCCGTTTTGGACCATCGTAGGGGCGTGCGTCCATTTCGAGACCCCAACAGGATGCTCGCACATATCTCAATGCTGCTTTTCCTTTAACTGTATTTATCTTTCTTGTTGATGTTTGCATCCTGTGAGTATGTTCTGTAACAGGCGACGATCCAGGCAAAAGACTTGCCTCCAGAAGCTGGGACCTCATTGCTGAGCAACCCACGATAAACAACTCCAGGAACATCAAGCCTTACCCTGCGCCTCAAACGCATGGCGTCCATGACCCAAGCCTCAGGGTAACGACGATCCTCGTTTACTGCCGATGTTGCTCCGCTTCTCCGCGCCCGCTAGTCTTAATCCATCTTGAAACAATAGACACTATCCCCACACTCTTTCTTTAGAAACTCAATGTTTCGACACAAAAACGCTGGTCCCTGAAGCTAAACGGTACCTGGTCTCCTGGGCTGCCAAAAGGAACCACCATCAGATATTTTCCACTTTAGGATAACAACATCGCCATTTTCAGACGACGCGTCCTCGGCAGCACAACATGTGTGTAATGACTTTACAGCTGAGACGCACAACAGAAACGCCACATAGTATTGGCAAGTAAAGTTTCGATGACTCAAGCACCCGAGCGTATGCAGCTCATATCGTGGGATTGTGATTACGTGAATCACGTTGCATTGCTCGACGGCAATCCGGATATCGGCTGTCGTTCTCCCTACTGCAAACATGCACTAACGTATTGGAAACACGTTTGTGGGTGATGGTTCTTCAAACAGCTGCAGCGGGTCTTTCTCACCATCTCCTTTAGCGGCCCGTCACATCTATTTCCATCTCCATTTCGGCAATCTCAATAACACTTACCCTTGAAAGTCAGGTTTCGAGGCAGATCTTCTCACACCATGTCACGGGTGGGTATCAATCGAGAGTGCTATCCCTGCAGTTGTCTGCAACATGTCACTGTGTACACACTATAAGTAGATGGCCCCTAGACTCGTTCACATCCAGCAGTCACGATCAGCACAGTCTTTCGTTTTTTCTTAACTGTACAGTTCATTTCAATTGTGATATCCTCTCGTTTCAAAAAAAAAGAATATTCCTTTCCGCCAGGTCTGCGGTTACTGTTCCACATAATGTATATTCGCAACGTTTTCATCTCTGGCCTAGTGGCTGCCAGCACAGCTCAAGCCCATTACTATAACAACGACACCTTTGGAGAGGAGGCACGCTGGGTAGTCGCAGACCCACCACCAGTCGTAGAAAAGCGGCAATTCTTCAATGTCTTCAGCTTTCTCAACAACGTCTTCGGCGGCAACACACAAGATACTGCTGAATGCCCAGCCATCTGGACCCAGATCTCCGAGACTCTTACTCAACAATTCTCCGCCAACGGTGAATGCACAGCCGCCGCTCGAGCAGCTATCCGAGCCGCTTTCCATGACTGCTTCCCAGGCGCCTGCGACGGGTCTCTCATCCTCGCCAACGAATGTGCCCAAAGTCAGAGTCTCGGTCTCCAGCGCTTCTGCAGCAACCTCGCGGGCGTAGCCTCTCAGACCAACGTCGGCGTAGGCGACCTCATCCAGTTCGCTGCCGCCCACGCCATCAAGACCTGCCCAGGCGGCCCTACGATTCCCGTGAGCGTCGGCCGCCAGGATTCAAGCCAGGCCAACGACTTCAAGATCCTGCCCAGCGGCCACGCCGCGGGAAATGACCTCGTCAAGCTATTCGGTAAGTGCTCTTCGTCACCGTAAACCCACCGTTTCCACAATCTAACAAAAAGTACCATCACAGCATCCAAAGGCTTCTCCGCCATCGACCTCGCCGCCCTCATCGGCGCCCACTCCACCGCAACCCAGCAATTCGTCGACCGCTCCAAAGCCGGCGCCGGCCTCGACTCGACCCCAGGCGTCTGGGACATCAAATACTACCGCGAGACGCAGCAAGGCACCGCGCCCTTTGTGCTTCCCTCCGACAAGAACATTGCCACTCACCCGGCAACGGCGCTGGCTTTTACCGGGTTCGGCATTAGCAAGCCCGCGTGGGACACGGCGTTTGTGACGGCCATGACCAAGATGAGTATGATGGGCGTGACGAATCAGAAGATGATTGATTGTACGAGTGCGTTGCCTGGGGGCGCGAATGCTAAGAAGAGGGAGGTTGGAAAGAGGAGTGTGTTTGGACGGATTATGTGGTAGATGAGTCTGCAATTTTCTGCTCTATATGCATGTTACGATATACCTTTGTACATTATAGCCTTTCCCGTTTTTCTAAATAGTCTCTATCGCCATGTATATATCATGATCTCACGTCTTTTTTCTTTCTTCTACTCTTTTAGTATGGATGGTAATAAATACATGCTAGGCACATCTTTCTCGCTCTTTCTCTCTGTCATATGACCACAGGTGCCTCAAGGAAGGAAGAAAGGAAAAGGTGTGTGAAAAAGTGTGTATTAGTACTTTCATCATGTAATACATGGCTTAACTACAAAATAAAAAACCGTACTCGATCTAAAAGCCATATAAGCCAAGACCATCTTTTCTCTAAACGCAGATAAAACACCCCATGTAAACAAAGTTCCCCAGCACACAGCATGCACACAAAACAAAAGGAGAGACGTCCATGTTGTATGGTGTTTGAACCCGCAAGCAATGCTATTAACCCTTTGATCCCTTACACTTCCAGTCCCCCATCCATCTCCATTCCCAACCATACACCCACACTTTTTATCCCTAACCCAAACAAAACTCTTCCTGAGCCCAGTCTAACCATGCAACTCGGCACCTTCCCTGTGCTCTCCCCCCAAGATACACATGTATACGCACACCTAGCGACGCAAACCCAAAGTGCAAGAAACAAAAGCACGCAAAATATACGCAAGACCAGGACTGAAGTTAGGAAAATATTATATATAAGAGGGGGTAAGCCTACGTAGTAGCGCTTCCCCCCGCAGCATTCCGCAACACCACTTCAACTCTATAGCCCTCACTTTCGCAAGCGCGTAGTCAGAGGGAGGAGAGAGAGAAAAAGAGAGGTGCGGAAAGAACAGGTGAGGGGGGTTAAATTAAGAGGTAGAGGGGTTTAAAAAAACAAGAATTGCAAAGGAAAGCGATCGGGTATCGAAGTTCCAGGAACAACCAATAAAAAAATACAAATAAAAAAAAACCAAGAATAATAAAGAAGTGGAAGCGGGAAAAGGCCAAAGTGACGAAGGAAAAAGAAAGATACCCTCGGTAGCACACACGCACACACGAAATACGACTGTACTCGGAATCGTGAGGGGGCTAAGAAGGCGGAGTTTTGTCAATAGAACAGCGAACAACACAGTGCTTTCTTTCCCCGCCCTCCACGTGCTCTCTCTATATTTCTTCTTTCCATGCCAACCCCTCCAGACGCACATACCGGCATCGTTTTCTTTCCTCACTCTGGCGGTGGTGTAGGTAATTCCCTAGCCTTTTGTTCCGGGCTGGGTGGATGCACCACGGTAACGGGTGTAGTTGGTGGGTTCTCGGCGTCGACATCGCCTTCTTCTGCAGCGCCATCGGCGGCACCCCCAGCATCATCAGCGCCATCAGCACCGCCCGCACCACTGGCATCAGCACCACCGCCGCCGCCTTCTTCAGGAATGGCTGTCGGGCTCAAAAGGCCATCCTCACTCTTCGCCGAAGCAGCTTGTTGTCGACGATTTCTTCGTCGTTGTCTCTCTGTGTCGGCGCTTTCTCTTCGCCGGCGAACAGACAATGAGCCATCTTTGTTAATGGAGGCTCCAGATTGCAGACCCTCCAACATGGCTGCAGCCCGGTCGGCGATGTCTGCCTCAGCGGCTTCGGGAGCGCCGGCTGCAGCCCCAGTGGTGGTGCTAGCTTCGCTTTCGGCAGTTTCACTCGAGGGACTTAGTAGCTTGCTCTTTTCGTCTCCATCTTTGGACGCTTCCTTGCCGTCGTCCATGTTGACGCCAATCTCTGGCATCTTTTGGCCACTAGCCACACGCACTTGGTGCCTATCCTTTAAGCGGGCACGACGACGACGATCACGTTGGTCTCGTGCTTCTGGTTTTGCGGCACGCAATTTCTGGAGCAAATCGTCCATGGCGCCTGTAGAGGCGGGCGATTTGGGCGCGTCGGAGTCGGACAGCGCATTGGGAGAGAGGGGGTTTCCATTCTGCGCTTGTTTGCGGCGCATGGAGATTTCGTTGCGACGATGTTGTTCCTCGAGTTGAATGTTCTTTTCTTTTGATTTCTAAAAGCGAGTTAGTAATCGAAACGCAGACACATTCGCAAAAGTGGGTGACTCACCTTCCACTCTTGGACAAAGTTGGCCAGTTTTGCAAAGAAATCCCTTCTCGCACTGTCGTCACTCGGATCTTCTCCATAGAACGCCATGATATCGTCATAGCTCTTCTGCATATCCTCAAGGAAAACCTGCAGTTGCTCTGCCTTTCTTCTGGCCTCCTTCATGTGCCTCTGTACAACAATTGACACCTTATCTTCGGGGTGGAACTTGGTAGGGTCCGAAAGGTTACCAGAGTCAAGCGACATCTGGATATTCTTGATGTTGTCAATGTACTTTTTGGCATCCGTCTGCAGTTGCTCAACGTTAATCTTTTGCGCTGTGACGACTCCGCTGATCTCGTCGGTAAAGCCTTCCCATCCAGAGTATTGGTTGCGCACAATTCTCTCGACAACATCGGCAAAGGTAGACTCGTTCTTGTCGTCCTTGAGCATACCCAGTCGTGAGAGGGTGGAAAGCTTGAAACCGCTTGCTTGCTTGTTCGCGTCGTTCATAAAGTTACCAATGTCGAGAATAAGACCCAGGACGCTGATCAGACTGGACGAGTCTCTCAGACTCTCAGACACGCGCGAGATTTCGAGGAGCTTGTTGGAAATTTCCTCATACTCGGCTTCGAACGTACGGGTAAGTGCAAGCGCCCTCATCCTACTCTTCCAGTAATGATGGAGCTCATAAGCTGTGTAGAGATAGATCTGATCCTCTCTGGTAAGTTCATTTGGATCTTGTTCCCGCTTACTCTCGTGAGCATTGGGTCCAGTCCAATCCTTTGAGTAAGGCGCCATAAGCTTGGCAGTGTTGTCAGGAATATCGCAAAAGTCGTTCTTCTGCAAGAACTCCATGGTGACGGGGTCATCCAAAATCTTGCTGTCGCAGTGGATGATCATCTTTACAATCTCGTCAACCCCATATGACGAGAACTTGGCCATACTGATCTGGAAGTTGTGCATGAGGTCGCGGGAAATGATCTGCTTCTTTTCGTCCTTTTTGCCTCCCTTCTTGCCAATTGATTTGATTTCCTTTGCCAGGAACAACTTCTCGACCTCCTCCAGGACACCCTTCCTCGCAAGCTCTTGGTACTTTTCCTCCTTTTCTTCCGAAGTAAGACCCCGCGTGGCCCACACAGTTGTGGTAGGCTGATCGACCTTGTCCCAATGAAGAGCCTTGAGCTTCTTCTTAGGCCGGGGTCCGGAAAGAGCAAATTGCTGGGCAGCACCGAAGCCAGGTGCTTTGGGAAGGAAACCAGGGCGCTTGGCACCTGGCATAGGTGGAGGCGGTGGTGGCGGTGGCGGCGGCATTCCTGGTGTGCCTGGCATAGGAGGTGGTGGAGGAATGCCGGCTTTGAAACCAAGTTTGCCTGGTGGCGGTGGTGGTGGTGGGGGAGGGGGAGGTGCTCCTGCAGCGCCAGGCATAGGCGGCGGTGGAGGTATGTCGGCAGAAAATCCAAGAGCACCAGGCGGTGGTGGCGGTGGAGGAGGAGGTGGAGGTCCAGCAGCTTTGGGTGCATCTGAGTCGGCCGGTGTCTTTGGTGAGCCGGATTCGAGGCTTGGGTGTGATGGTCCAGTTGTGACGCCATCGCCAGTGTCTTCTGCGTCGGAATCGTCGTACCGCTTGACGTTTGAGGCAATGTCGGCCATGAGAGCATTGGCTGTCGATGCGCTGAGCTTTGGCTTGTGCATCTGGATAAGGCGTGGCTTTTCAATGACAACATCTTCATCATCGTCCATCTCTGACATCTCGGTATCCTCACCAGTTTGGCCAGGAAGGCCAGGGAGGGGCTTCCTGCGTGGTACTCCACTCTTGGCACGTACCGATCCGAATGAAGTTGGTTGAAGACCGCCATAGCCTTGTTCAGACAGGCCAGGCACGTCACCCTCCATCTTTTCTCGCAACTCCCTGAGCTTCTCGCTCGGCTGGAAGTTCAAAGACCTGCCTTCGAGAGTGGCCTGGGTCCTGGCTCTCTGCAGCTGAATCTCCAATCTGTTCATGAGACGTTCACGATCCATAATACCCTGCATTTGAGCTGGGTCCGTGGCACCAAGCCCGTCCTTGCCAGATTTCTTCGCTGCCGACGCTGCCACGTCCTGAGCATCCCTAAGCATCAAGTACAGTTCACGTGTCTCTAATTCGTTTCTTTGCAGCTCTTGCGCTCGTATCCTCTGCATTTCGGCAAGTTCGGCCTTCATAGACTCGACTTGTCTGCCGCGGAGCTCAATGATGCGTTCTTGCTCTGACAGCTGTTTCTGGAGCTTTGAGACCAACCCATCGGCACCCAGCTCGAGCTGTGCTTTCATCTCATCACGCTCTGCGATGGCCGAGTCTGCAATCTGCCGGGCTTCGACGGCTTCATCGCGTACTTGGCGGGCTTCGGAATCGGTATAGAGCTTGTCAAGCAAAGACTGAACAGTAAAGTTGAGACTTTGCTTCAGATCCATGTCTGGCAGTCGGCGGTCCATAGCCACGTAGCTCAGCATCTGATCAACCAATTGAAACATCCGTAGTCGGTCTTCGCTCTCCGTATCACGCATCAGCAACAGATGTTGCATGGCCGACGTGAAGTAATCCTGTGCCCTGGTTCCACTAATCTTGCTCATAATGGCATCCGTGATTTGCATTGGGTCATTCAGGTCCTTTGTCTCGCCCTCGACATTGTCGACCATGGAACTGTTCTCCTTTTGGAGAAAGTCTTCGTAATCGACAGCTTCATTTTCGAGATAGTGCTCAATCTGCTTGTCAATGACATCGTACTGGAAGCCCTCCATCTTGTTGAAGAGGCGCTTGATGCCACATGCTGTGAACTGGGCTCGCACGTGCATCCTGAGCTGGAGATCGCGCTCTGGCGCATCAACAATCATGTTGATGAGGAACAGAGTTGCAATGGCGTATTCCATGAGGAGGTTCTCTACACCAATTCCTCCACTACGCACTTCATCTGAAGCCCCGACCATGGATCCCATCTTGCCACGGCCGTCGACCGTGACTTCGACAATACGCATCCATGCGTCGAAGCGGCTGTTTTCGCCATACTGTGATTTGAGGTTGTCGAGTGCTTGTAGGACTTTTTCATGTCCGCTTCCATTGCCCCAGTGGCACAAGAAGGTCAACACATCCGAAACGAGTTTTCGTGTGTTGAGTCGGGATGATATCAAAGAGCCACAGAGCGCTTGGATGATGGACGGGTGGTTCAGAGCGTTGTCGGCACCGTATTTGTTGTTCATCAAGGCCTTCAAACACTTGATAATCTCGTACTCGCGCTCCACGTCGTTCTCAGCCTTTTGTGCAATAACACTAGGAGGAGGCTGAGGCCCTGTACCCTTTCGGCGGTTGATCTTGGCCAGGACATTGGTGAGGGCGATTTGACCTTGAGCTTCGATGAAGCCCCTGACCCAAGCAATTGGCTGTGTTCTCAAGCTGATTTCCAGACTCGACATTTGCTTGATTGTGATTGAGTTGTCCATGACCTTCTTGACATACCACTCGGGCGATCCTTCTTCTTCTGCTCGTATCAGAATGTCTTGATTTCCCACCAAACTGCTGCTACCGCCGCCTCCACCGCCGCCTCCGTAGGTTATTCGCTGTGTCTGGCGTTTCTTCTCTTCATGCTTGAACTCGGCCAGTTTGTCCTGGTACACGAGCGTCCACTTCTTGTCAATTTTGTACGCCTCCATTTGACGCCGTGCTTGTTCGGGTAAGCTCTTCCATCCTCGCTTGACCATGAGGTTCATAAACTCCTTCTCGACGACATGGTCAGGCGGGCGCTGTATGCTAAGCGTATTTTGAGGAAAGGATGCGGTTGAGGCGGACGGAGACGACACATTGTAGTGCAGCAGGTGGCGGTGGGACTCGCGGGGAGTGGATGCGGCGGTGGGCAAGAGGCTGCCAGGATCGAGGCCTATGGAGGAAAAGGTAGACTGTGATGAGTTTGGGGGATAGAAAGTGTTGCTGGCACGCGACCTCGAGTCGTTGCTGTAGACGCTGGCCTGGTCAGACGAGGCGCGTGTGAAGCTGGAGTCGGGGGCGGGATAGTGTGGGTGAGTGCCGTCTCTGCTGCTGGCGCGCGCCCCCCATTGCTGCATCGAGACGCCGCGGTCGCCTGGGTTGCTCGAGGCAATGGTGGTGCCCTGCGAGTGCGGCGGGGGCCGGGGCGGGCCATGATGCGAGTGGCCGTTTGGGGGCATCGAAGGGGCAGTGAAGACGGGATACTGGTGAAAGTCGCCGCCGCCTTTGTTCAGGTGGTGTGGCAGAGGTTCGCCGGACTTTGAGTTGTCGTCTCGCGGCGAGTCAATCGATGACACGGGGCCTGCTCGCGCAAAGATGCCCTCGGCCGTCATGGACACGGGCCTCTGTTCTATGGACGCGCCGCCGATGGAATGTCTATGCGAGTGACGGGACGACTGCGAGCCATACGAACTGCCTGGCGGGCTGTCGATCGAGGACGAGGCCGTGTGCTTGGAATCATTACCCGGCTTCTCCTTGTCCTTGTGCAGACGGCGTCCGAAGAACTTGCCGGCGGAGGACTGCCGACCCTTGCCATCCATCCCTATGGCGAGATTGTGTGCCCAATGCTGCCGGCCTGGAGCGCGCCGCCCGGCGTCGTGTCCGTTCCCCTCGTTGCAGTGCGCTGCCGGCGCTGTACCCTGTGGCCGCACGGAACGAGCAAGGACGCGAGGAGCTTCTGGCTCGGTGTCGTGCTGGAGCGAGCGTGCGGGGCCTTGTTTTTTGGGAGTCGAGCGTCGAGGGATTCCCTTTGAGGGGCGAGGGGGGCGCTGTGGTGGGCAATGCGGCTGCAGGTGAGTCGCGGGAAGTTGCCGAGAGCTAGCGCCTCCTGACAGGGAGTCCAATCAGGCTGCGGGCGGTACTGTAGTGTGTATGTGGGAGCTTGTATGGTACACTACACTACAGTACGTACATACTGCGAGAAAGACTCGTCTGTCTCGGCCGCCACTCCGCTCCTCCAGGCCAAGACGTCGTCTGCGTTACAGCGCACAGAGGGCTGCTCCGCATCTGTCTCGCCGTGTCCGTGGTCCCCTGGCCGTCCGTCCCGTCGACAGTGGCCCTGGCCCCGACGTTCTCCTGAGACGTGCGCGCACGTCCGTGTTGTGGCGCCATCAGCCAGCCATGGCCCCCTACCCGCCCCAAGCCATGCCATGCCATGCCATGCCGTGCCTGGCACACCCGCAACCTTCATTCTTCCCACCCCCATAGCTCCAACAGAGAGAGCCCTGCGGCCCTGCTTGTGCTGTGGCGCAGCAGCCTCCGATCGACGCCTGCATAACCCGCCTGCCCGCCCGTTGCACCTCTCAGACACTGCTGGTCTGGCCCCTCGTGTCTCAGCGACACGTACCTGGCCTGCCTGACTTCTACTATTACTCCTCCGACTACTATTGCTGCCGCCGCCGCCGCCGCTGCTGCTACTACTCCTGCTACTTTTGCCTCCACTACATGCACCCGCAGTCATGGCGGGTTTCGTGCATTTTCTCAAAGTGAGTGACAGCTGTCAGACGCGTCCTAGGCCCCACGAGACTGACACGGCCGAACCCAGACCATCTTTGTGCCCCTCTTCCTCGCAGCCATCCTCTATGTCCTGCTAGCCTTTGTCATCCTGCCCTTTGTGCGCCGCCACCGCAGCCGCTACAGCCAGTACTTGCCCGTGACTGCCGGCGTGACCGACTTCCCTACCTCGTGGCGCACTAAGCTCTCGGACGCGCTCTACAACCTCTTTGCGCCCTCGGCGTGGATCAGGCAGCGTGCCCTTGTCCACGGAAGCGGCCAGCACGACGACGAGCTTTTCGACGACGAGGAGGGCGAAGGCATGGTTGGCTTTGATCCCATCGACGACAGGAGGAGAGAGGCCCTCGAGCAACGACGAAGCATCATGGAGGACGAGAATCGTCTGGGCAGGGACCTCGAGGAAGGCTTCAAGGATGACAGCGAGGACGATAGCGAGGACGAGAGGCGGCGCTCTCTCTCACGCCACCGATGACACCTATCACAAAATACCTTTTTAATTTTCCATTTACCTAGAATTTGAACCCCATTTCCTTGGGCCCATCTACGGCCTGTCTTGTTTTTCAAACAAATTCTCAGCCGACGCGAAGAGGCATCCACCATGGCGTGTTCAAGGCTACACACATTCACACATCACACTACTCGTCTGGCAGCAAGAAATTGAACTTCAAGTGAATATATTCATGTACATGAGTGGGCGGGTGAAACCATCCAACGCCCTACAAAAAACAAGGAAATTCGTTCCAAATCGCTCAAAATGGACAGGAAGCTGCCAAACAAGACTACTCCATCTACTTGCGCTGACCGTACGCCTTGGTGGCGTAGTCACCCTTGTGCACAATAAGGTCCTCGGGCCTGTAGTTCTCGCGGCCGGAGAAGTACTCGTCGAGGATGGCCTTGGTGCCCTCTGCGTAGCGCTGTAATCCTTGTCAGTATCGTGTCTATCGCTGCAGCTAGATTCTAGATTCAAACTCACCTTCTGGGCATCGATGGAGGTACCAGACATGTGGGGAACCATGGCGTTGCCGCCGCCCCATGGGTTGGTGGCATAGCGGAGTGGGTGGTCCTTGGGAGCGGGCTGGGGGAACCAGACGTCACCACCGTATCCACGGAGGTGGCCGTCCTTGAGCGCCTGCGCAACATCCTCCTTGACGACAATGGCACCACGGGCAGTGTTGACCAACCAGGAACCCTTCTTCATCTTGGAGATGAGGTCCTTGTTGAAGAGACCACGGGTCTTCTCGTGGAGCGGGCAGTTGATGGTGACAACATCGCACTGTGCCAGCATCTCCTCAAGGTTCTCGACGCGGCGGCAGCCAATCTCCTTCTCCTTCTCGGGCGACAGGGGCTGGTAGTCAAAGTACAGCAGCTCCTTGCAGTCGAAGGGCTTGAGACGGCGGAGCACACGCTCTCCGATACGGCCAACGGCAACGGTACCGACAACCTTGTTCTCGAGGTCGTACTCGTTCTTGGCTACCTCAGCAACGTTCCACTCGCCCTTGACAATCTGCTCGTGGGCGGGGACAAAGTTGCGGACGAGAGTCAGGATGGTCATGACGACGTGTTCAGCGACCGAGACGACGTTGGAGCCGGTGACCTCGGCGACAGTGATACCGCCATTGGTCTTGTTCGCGGCGTCGAGATCGACGTGGTCGGATCCGATACCAGCGGTAACGGCAAGCTTCAGGTTCTTAGCCTTGGCCAGGCGCTCAGCGGTAAGGTAACCGGGGTGGAAACTGATGATCCCGAGCAATTAGCCGAATGTTCCTTCACATCATGGTGTTTGCATTGCTAGTGCACGCGGACGTGAAGCTTGACGCGTGCTAGTGGGGCCGCCCATGTGGGCACTGCGGGGTAGCTGTGACGTACGGTGTGGTGATGATGACCTCTGCGTCGACAAGGTGCTTGTCAAACTCGGAGTTCTCGCCCTCCTTGTTGGAAGTGGTGATGAGCTCGTGGCCCTGCTCCTCGATCCATTTCCTCAGGCCAAGCTCGTTCTCAGTGGTACCGAGAAGCTGGGGCTCCTGCTCGGCGTGGATGCCACCCTAGGCGCAGCTGTTAGAGACGCAATACCAAAGGAGATGCAATGGCAAACTTACATCGTAGAGGACAAGAAGAACTTTTCCCTGTTGTGAAGCCGTCGCGGTTAGCGTTCTGAAAGCATTTGGTTGTCGCAGCGACGAAGTCAATCGGGGCCCGGCGCGAGCGCTGAGGAGGGACGAGGCAGGGCGCGCAAAGCGCGAAGCAGCACGGAGAAATACCATTTTGACTTATTGAATGAAGAGAGACAATAGACTTGCGGCTCCCAAGGAGAGATATATAGTAGAAGCTGGCGCGGACAGGCTAAGGTACGTATTCCTGACGCAAGACGGGTCAGCAAATGCCGGCCTGCAATACAGAAGAAGACCAAAGAGGGGGTGCGTGGGTCGCAATACCTCTTGCGGGCGATAGTGACGTCTCGGACAACAGGGAAAAGAATTGACCGTGAGATCTATGTACAAAACGAGGTTGAGATGGTAGGAAAGCAATTGAGGGGTCGTGAGGGGGTCATTATATATACTCGGGCGGTCCCCACCATCAGTGCCATTGCATTGCTCTTCTGGTGCTGGGCGCACTGAGGCACATGAGCACGGCTCAGCTCTTCTCCCCACTTGGGCCAATGCGACATTTTGCTCGTCGACGAGCTGGGCCCAGGGGCGGCGTCTGCGGGTACGACAGTCGTGTTTGGGAATTCCTTCGCATCGCTGATAGTGCGGGGTCGCGTCCAATGGCGCGAACCAGGTCGAAGACGCGCCAGGGGCGGCTTCTACCAGCTAATTACCTGTTCAGGACTCGTGAGCCTTCGCCGAGGAGACCGGTAGTGTAGTTGATGAAGAGGTGGGCCAATACAATGGCGCCCTGGTCCGAGTAGCTGCATGGCCCAATGGAGCAGACTTGTACAAGTACGTAAAATCGAGCCTAGCCTTGGGGGCTGGGAGCTTACACGCGCGTACGCTAGTACTCCATCGGGCCAGCTTTACACATGAGCTTCACTGAGAGGCTGCCGATGCGATTGATGCAGTTACCCCTCCTATGCAAGTAAGCACTGTGCTTTGTTCCGTCCTCTGAGGGGTACATGAGTTCGCACACGTAACAGTACCCTCTGTGTCCACAAAGCCTGCTCCAAGCATCCAAGTATCAGAAGAGGTATGAGGAGTAGCTGTGAACTCAGTGGACGCAACCACCGTCTCGTATGCGTGTAGCATTGCTGGTAAACCCCACTCAATCGAGAATGTGGTGGTACGGCCAAGCCGATCCAGAGAGCCAAAACTGCCAATGGGGGCGGCGGCAGACACGAACGGCTGTGGAGCCCCTCCCGCGGTCGAGTCTCGCAGTTTGCGGGTGCGAGTTGTCGCCGTCAAAGACCGAACAAAGTTCGCTGTAAAGCAGGACGACAGTCGGTGTTTAGGGCTATGTCTCGGAGTTTCGGTGGTCAGGCCCGGAGATGCTTCTTATCTTTCGGCCGAAACACGGCCCCGGGACGAGACGCCTTGATCGGAGTCGATTCAGCGACCGGCAGTTGTAGAACCCACTACGCCTATGAAGTCCTGCATTGCTTCTCCCAATTGAGTAGAGTGATCCCGTTGGGGTTGGCGCTGGATTACAGGAGCATTAGAAGGTTGGTGTATCCTGTCTTTGGGCTGCAAAGGTAACACTTGCCTCTCCTATCTTGAGTCTCTGTCAATGTTTGGTTTGCGCGGCGCCGCGAGTGTGTCGCGCCTTCCTCAAGTCCAAGGGCATCCACAAGGCGGCAAGCGCTGGACGTATCCACGGTGGAGAATAGACGTACTCGTCTACCAACCAACGACACCCCCGCCTCACCCATCAAGCACCGCGACGCCACGAGCACATTGAGGTGTCTGCTCATCACGCCTATTTTGCTGTTTCCAGCACACAAACGCGGTCCTCGGCACTTGGACAAAGCCATGGCTGGTTGAGCGACCGACGATTACATCGCGCAGTAGCTGCCCGATTGCGAAGATCCACACGTCACCTCGTCCAAAACGTTGTACTGGCTCACCAGCAAAAAGCTAGGACAATTGCCGATAGTTTGTTGTCGAAACTGTGGCAATGAGGCCAGAAGCCATAGAACAAAAACTGGGTGTGCTACCACTGCCTTTGCCAGACACCACACAACTGTCTTAGCTTGTTCGTCGAGGTGGTGACTATGTCGATACCGTTTCGCGCATGGGCCCCCGATCTGGGTTGTGCCGCTACTCGCATCTCCGGAAGCCCCAGATTTCGAACCGTTTGTCCTCGCCACACTACTGTTCAAGCTGCCTACGACTTGCTCGCGGACGACCGGATGATCTCAGCATGACAACAGAATGCGATGGAACATTTCCGTGGCCCTGTGCACATGTCAGTATCAGAGGAGAGTGGAGAAGAATTTTGCTTTGATTATCACCAGAAATGACGCAAGTGACGCATCCCAGTTGCACGTCAGTGCCTTGCTCCACCAGCTCTAGATCGCAGGAAGCAGAACTCTTGCATAGCCTCCTACCTCGCCCATCAGGGATCGACCAGCGGAAAACGATCGGGTTTGCACTTCTACTATTGACCATGCTATTCCAGAAATCGGCCTGCAACTGTAGATCAGTTGGATCTGTGAAGAACTGCTTTGTCGCAAGACTTGACCAGCCAGATCTACCCCATGCCTACTGGCTTTTTCATCGATTGTTACAAACGAGAGTTTCATGAGCATTCAAACCCGATCGTTGCATCAATCATAGTTCGAATGCATACAGGAAACACGAGCGGCCGACACCTAGCTTTATTGTGGCTGAGCCTCACTTTTTACCTGGGAGAGGGACCTCTATCGCGCACTACGCTATGGAATATAAATTCCTTGAGCATCTTAGCACCGATTCTCCATTTAAAAATCATACCAGGCATAGTACTTAGGGCCACATATATGAGCCCTGACAGAAACTCGACTCCGCTCATCCAGGTATTGGCCATCATTGAATTACGAGACTGGCTTTCCAACTCTGCACGGGATGCTCTAGCAGCCAAGTTGACTAGTGTGATATTAATATGCACAAGAGCCTTCACTGATAGTTAAAGAACGGACCTTGAACGCAGTAATGGACACGGAGTTCTAGCATGTCCGCCTCCTGACATACTGTCTTGGGACTAAGAGAGATCTGTCGGCAACGGGCTACAGTACACAGCGACGACTGCGGCATATCTGAGTTGAGAGGATACCGCATCCGTGTACTTGTTCTGAGATGATAGGCTGCTAAGTCATCATAGCTGTTGCCCTCGTCCGCGGCGCTTCATGGAAAAGAAAATAAGCCATCGTCCCGCCAATCTTTTCGAAGGTACTGTAGATGCACGCAGAGAATTTCGCATATAAAAACGCCGCTTGCGTAGTCATATACCATGCTGCTCAGCTCGACCGGAAGAAGCACAAATGCTGACGTGTCGCCATGTTGTTGAGAGCGCCTTGGAGACCATACAGTGCTGAACAGTCGCCCTATTGGCCGGCAAATAGGTTTCATGTACATATGTCATGACTGTTGTGGCGGCGACACATAACACTACAATTCACACCTGCGACGGTTATACGGCGGTGGACTGATATGTCAACACTCCAGTCGGCGAAAAGTACGATGTAGACATGTGCACGACATAGCGATAGTAGTATAGGCTAGCATTCGTGCACCGAGATGGTAAGTAGACCTAAAAGATACAGCGCCAAGGACGGTAAGAAGAAAGCCCAAAAAGCTTTTGTGTTATCGCACCCATCAGGCCATCGTCTGTTCTGGCCTTTTGTGACAGGATACATATGTACTGCAGGCTTCGGAGGCGCTTAGCTCGTTCCGGTAGGTCTGGCGCGCAGGTTAGTGGGTACGCGACGGGAGATCAACGAGGGTAGCTTTGTTCGGGACATCACGTTGCAGTTGCATGTCGTGATTCGCGCATGAAATAGCCATGGGTAGGACAGATAGTACATAGAATATGAGTAGGGGCCCTTGCGAGATTTTGGAGGTAGCCTGGTTGCCTGGTAGCCTCAGCCTCTGGTCCTGCTTTTGCATCAAGCCTTCACCATCTACTCTCGTCTATATTGTGTACCAGCATGCCACCCATTTCACCAGAGCAAAAGCCAGCGCCACTGTCAAGAACCACTGGTGCAAACCAGACTTGTGTTTCAATGCGGCTGACGTGATGCTATTCCAAGCCCCGTCATAACAGCCCCTTCCCCACATTTCCCAACTAGTGCCTCCCGTCCCAACTCCCGATGTCCGAATTCCAGCTTCCCCTTCTGCCCCCTCGCGTTACCACTCGCTGACAGATCACTGACGCATCGAGAACCGGCACAACTGGATAAAACAGGATAGCCATTCCAAGCCACTCGGCGGCTTTCCCCCTCTTCCTTGTACATTGCCCTCGGCTCTTGATTCGTCATGTTTCCAACGACACACACACGTGGCGCTACCTGCTAAAGTACACTGCTCACATCACGCGCTCTCCGCCTACCAAAGCTCATTATAATCTCTCTGTTTGCTTTTTTCCGTCGCCTCGTATGCTCACAGACGTAACGGCTTGATATTAAGCCCAAAGTCACGCACGCCATCGCTGGTTTGCAAGCCAGTCGACGTGCTGTAGCGAAAAGGTGGGGACCTACTACGTACGCTAGAAGCGAAGCGGGTACCCGCAGTCACGAGGAGGGGACCCGAAATTGGATACCTAATTTATTGTGCAGGGCACAAGTCTTGTTTGAGGTAACAGCCAAAGTGAAAACGGGGATTTTCCTTCACTAGGGTTCCTTATCTGTTCGATTGATATTGAAGGATTGTCCTTAAGAGGGAGGCCCGAGCGGACGTTTCTCTTTCCGACGAGCGTTACATTGACTGAGCGCGTGCACTGTGCGACGGACGATCACTATAAGAAGGGTCCAGGGTGTTCATACTGCTACACAGGACGGTTTGGTTCGTCTAACGACTGTAGAAGGAAGAAGAGCTGTTGAACAAAGCTCCCGCTTTCCACGATGCTCACCTACCTCCCCACCACGCTCTTCCTCTTCCTTGCCTGTGTCGCGATCCCCACATCCGCAGGCATCAAACAATCAGATTTCAGCGGCATCGGCAACATTTACGTTATCAAATCCGACAACTGGCAAACAGCCTCACCAGACTCCACCGTTGGTTGCTTGGACACCAACGGCCGGCTCATCTCCACTACAAGTTCTTCTTACAAATGCGGTGAATTCGAGCGTATGGAAGGCTTCCCATACACACTCAGTACCGATAAGGGAAACTGTACGTTCGAAGACGGGCACCAGGAAAAAAACACAGACAGCTACTATGGAAAAAGTGATTCGGCATGGAGTTGTGTTGACCGAGTTGCTGACATCTACGACGAGCTGTACACAGTCGTACGTCTCTTTCTCTTTCCTAAATCCCTCGCCTTAACTGCTTAGTAGCATTTGTTAACTGCGACACATAGGATGGTTTCCCATACGTCTTCCTCTGCTTTGGAGATGTAGCATGCTACTATGATGCCAAGAAGGCGCCCGGTCCCGATGAAGCTCTCCCGCTGTGGCAGTTCCGATGGGGCTCGCAGCAAATGGGCATCACGCCAGGACATATCCAGCTACAGCTCATGTGGAAGAAGATTCGGGATCTACCAGGCAAATCACAGAAGAATGAAGTGTTGGGACCCAGGGTACAGGTCAGCGAGGGTATGCAGGTGCCATTGATGGGAAAGAAGGAGAGAGAGTGAGTGGAGAATGAAGGGAATGTAACTTTGGTGGATTTCAAAAGTAGATAGTTTAGGACGTCTTTACAAGGAAGGTGGATCCTTGGATTCTCACTTTAGAGATGTTTGAGGCAGGAGCTGTAGTTATCTCATGCACCATGATGCATGTCCACACGGTCGCTTATCGGCAGGAACGGATATGTAGTACAACACGTGCATCCCTGCTACAACGTGCGCGGTTGCATATCGACGATCGGTGTAGGAAAAAATAACGCCATACTAAGGCGCCGATTGGAATTTTCCGGTATACTGGAAATACAGAGTTCATATCATGGGAATAAAATATAACACTGGACACAAGAGAAGACTGTGAGAATAAAAGGTTCCATAGCATGCTATCGCCGACTTCTGTCCCCACAAAAATCGTCAACACGATTTACCTCTTGAACCAGGCCTTCGCGAGCCCACGTATTCATGAAAGCACAAATCTTCCCCGCCATCTGAGCACCCACTGCCACCACTACAATCACCAACGCATGACCCGATTCCCCGCCCGTGAACTTGTGTATAACCGCAATCAAAGCCATCGAAAACCTCAAAACCATCTCCCAACTCTATAAAGAAAAAGTCGCCAGAGAATTAAAACATTGAACACACTACTGCTCTCTCATAGTCGAACCAACGGCCCGTTATTCTGTATATCCAGACCCATCCTCGCACAAATACGATCCATACGCCACCTCGGCCAGTCGCGCAGGTAGTATGTCGACTGCGCCCGTGCTAGCGGTGAAAACAGGCGATGCACTAGATGTAGCGCCGCAGTCCTCCGACTGTGATTTTTTGGTCTGGTCAGTGGAGTTGTTTTTATGTGTTTTTATTAGTTTTACGAGAGAGAGAGAGAGAGAGAGAGAGAGAGAGAGAGAGTGTGTGTGTGTGTGTGTGTATGCGTGTGAGATGATGAAAACTAAGGGGACAGGAAGAACTGGGGCAATATGAGAAAACGAGGGCTAACGTTACCTCATAGAAACCGCAAGATACATTCGGGACACAGACTTGTATGGAAGCAATGCTTGTTTGGTTGCTGAGATGGGGTGTTAGAAGATATACATATATGTATGTGTGCGTGGTGGGAGAGAATATACAAAGATATGGTAGTTACTAGAGAAGAGGAGGGGAAGACATGGAGAGGTGTTTGTGTGAGAACGTACAATGGCATGCACTGAGAACGGTCTTTGTGCATGATGAGAAATGTGCTGTTGCCTTTGAATCTGGGTTCCGTGAAGGTTACGCCAATGTCGCGCTGCAAGGCTGTATTGATCATGCCGGTATGCGGGTGGGGGAGCCCGAGTGATGGGGCAATGAGGTATGGCATGGCGGAGAGGAGGATGAGAAGTTGCATTGTTGTTGGAGTGATGTTTTGGGTTTGAAGGCGCGTTCGTGCGTTAGGTAGTCGAGTAAGCGTGTTGGTGGGAGTTTGGAAACGAGCAAGAGTGAATTGACAATGGTTGGAAAACAAATAGCTAGTGGCAGGGTACAGTGAGTTTACAGTCGAGACTGACCCTGGCTCACCGCTTTTCTGCTCGGCTTGGGATTGGGCTATGAGATTTTGTGCAAGATACGAGTACGGCTTAGAATACTTCCTCATTCACATATAGTCACGAGTGAGAGAATTCTTGTGTCTCACCGCCACGCCAAACCACAAAAGCGACCAATGTTAGCCAGCCGCGTTATCATGTAATGCAAATTGGCAGACGAATCTAGTTCCTGAGAAACGCGACAAGACTGGGCTCAAGCAAGAGAGTCACGAGGTACGCAAACGGAATTGAAACTCATACTATTCCCACCTCAAAGTCATAGGACGTATCCAGTGCAACCAGTAACATGAATGAATCAAGTTTGAATTTTTCTTTTTTCCACGTACTTGGGTATCGTTAGTCTCACCCTTTACGTGCCGTCTCTAAAACTCCTATCAATTCGAACAAACCCGTAGCCCATACCTCCCCGCGCCGCGCTAAATCATCATTCACTACACCTTGTAGTGATTGCAAAACAAAATGGCCGAGTCAAAAGCCCACCACGCTCATTAAACACAATTCTCTCCATACTAACATGTATGCCGAAATGACAAAGGAACAAGTAGAAAAGAAAAGGACTTTCGTGTCATGCAGGATTAGCAAAACGAAATTTAATCCGCACGCGAGTGCCTTGTGTTCAGAGGGTATCAGAATGATTGGTTGATGTGTGCTGCAAGTCGAAAACGACAAAAAGGGGAAATGGTATTCGCGACAAATCCAGGTGCCAGATCCCGCTGGAACAGAGGTAGGTGCATGAAAAAGAATTCCACGAGGATTAGGAAAAAGCGATGGGATATCGAGTAAAGACACGATAAGTGAGCTGGCCGTTATACGTCGTAGTTAGAAACAGGCACTGGTAGATGCAATGACGCAAATGTCTAAACGTAAAATGGCAAGGCTAGGCAGTTTCAAGGGTGCTCTAATCGCTTTTGTGTATCCGGTGTCAGGTTGAGCGTGCTCGTCGTGATGTGGCGGTATTCCTCTGGGGATTGCTTCAGCGATCAATCGTTGGGCTGTAACCCAACATAGTGGCCGGGCTACTACTCTGGCCTATCCAGATTAACCCTAAGATTGTACTCAAGCTTCTCCTTCTCGCAGTACTCCTGTAGGAATTTGAGACCGAAGCGGACGGCTTGGATGGGCGTCGTATCGACTCCGAGTGGGAGAAAGTACGGTCCGGACATTCGGGCGCCGCTGACCTTTTCTGGTTCGCGGGCTAATTTGACGTTGACTTCGCGACCGGCATACGTCTTCTTGTATGTACTTTGCAGCTCCTCAAAAGGTAGAGCAATTCTTGCGTCTTGATAGTGTCGATTCATCTTTAGAGTGTGATCAGAGAGAAGAGCAAAGTTGTCAACATGCTGCCGGCCAGACTCTGGTTGGTTGATATCTTGGGGCGAGTCATGTGACTTAGAGCTGCTGAAGCGCTGCGACACATGCGTACAGATGGCAGAAGCGATGACAGAGCTAAGGTAAGAGCGGAGCCCGTCGAGGTGCTGAAAGTCTCTTGTGCACCTAGCGTAGGAGAGGCACAGCGGAAGCAGGGTCTTCCATGTCTGTTCCACCTCGCCGGCGCGACCGCGGAGGTTCAGCGAAAGGTCTTGAGCAAAATAAGCAGCCATGTATGCCCTAAACTGGTCAGCAGAGCCGGGGTACGACAACTGAAATGGACTTACAGAATACACTCGAGGTTGGTGACAGCAGCTCGCTTTTCGTCCTTTTTGCTGCTGGCATTATTAAGAATTTTGGTTGCTTCATGTTTGAGAGCGCGTCCTGTTTGATTCAACTTCGCTGACGTCTGCCCAAGCAAGGCAATGTCGACCTGCTTCTTGCTGTTCAAAGGTGCAGACGTGGGCCCGGCCTTGGGTTCCATCTTAGACCCCGCGGGAGTTGCGCCGGATCGACCAGGAGTTGTATCGTTGCTATCGGATGATTGACTGCGTAGCATGCTTACAGACCTGACTTCCTTCTTGGGCGTTATGTGCTGTGGAATGCTCTTCTGAGCAGAGGGCTTGTTCGAAATAGTTGAAGATGCTGTGTTTGACACCGAGGCAACAGGGGGCTCATTCGTTGAGCCCGCTCTTGGGCGCTTAGCCGGAGGTACTACCAATGAGCTATCTTCAGTTCGTAGTCGTTTCTCTGCAACCTTGGCGCTTGTCGGGGTTGGTTTCGCATTTGTACTCAGTGTAGAGGCGGGTGCGGGTGCCGCTGTCTCTGCCTGTCGAGTGGTGACCTTGGTAACCGGCTTCTTCTTAATGACGGGCGGATCAGTGACTTTGGGCTGGTTCTCTGTCGCTGTGGCTTTGGGGGGATCATTACGCTCCTTCTTCTCAGCATTTGAGCGCTTTGGAGGTAGGCGGAGGATTTGGCTGACAACCTGCGCCTTGGGCTTTGAGAATTTCAGTTTAACGATCATATTGGGATGTGTTTGTTGTGCATAACTGACTGGTTCGGGGTTTGGCGATTTGCCGGTCATAGAGACTGAACGTCCGCGATTTTCAGACTTGAGAGGTCCGCCGGACTTTTGAGATGTGTCAGCTGGCACGGCAAGCGCCTGGCTCTTGACGTCTGACGACGATATGGATGCGTCCGAGTCTGCGCGCTTGCGCTGCACCTCTAATCTGTCCAGTTCGGCTTGAACGTTGGATGGAAGTGTGGGCGACAGGATAGTGGGTAGCCCGTAGGGATTTCCAAGCGGTTCATGGACGGGTGACAAGAGTGGAGGCAGGCCGTGTGGTGTGGAATTTGAAGGATCGGATTTCTCTGCATGGCCTTTGGAGTTGGTATTGTCGCTCTTTTGCGTGGTAGATGGAGCTCGCGGGCGCGAGTCAATGTGGGGGGCCTCGCGC
Source organism: Curvularia eragrostidis (assembly GCA_020744315.1). Classification (NCBI taxonomy): domain Eukaryota; kingdom Fungi; phylum Ascomycota; class Dothideomycetes; order Pleosporales; family Pleosporaceae; genus Curvularia; species Curvularia eragrostidis. Next base: position 34,523 of record JAIRCK010000021.1, on the reverse strand, counting down.
ATGGCTTTGCTTGGGCGATGGTCTTCGCGCAAAGTATCAGAAGATCTGTAGTATATTAGTAGAGCAATTGGGTCTGGAGTGATGTACCCACGATCTCGGCGATCTGGGCTCGGCCTTCTGAGCAGATGTAGGCAGTTTCTCGGACTTGACAATTCCATTCGCCTGGCCTGGCGTATTCTTGGCGGGCGCGTGACTGGGAGAGTTGGTCTTTACACCACCGGTGACCGTGCCGTTTGCTTGCTTGACCTTGAATGCCGACAAGTTTGGCTTCTTCTTGGCTGGCTGACCGTTCGCGGTCTGTGAGCGCGGGGGCTCTGATTCTGGCTCTGGCTCTTCGTCCTGGCCCGCTTGCAGCTCAAAGCAGTCCTGACATGGCTCGCGGTAGAGGTAGGTCCTGTACTGCAGGTGCTCTTCGTCATGGCGCCATAGTCTTCCTATCATCCAGGCATTGGCTTGCTGCTGTGAGTGGTAGCGATAGGGGTCCAAGGAGGGCGTCGAGAGGATATAGGGCGTTCGGGGCACGGCGACCTTGATGCGCTTGAAGATGGTGTCTAGCAAGTCGAGCTCTGCCTGGTCTTGGGTCGAGTAATGAGAGCGTTTGAGGTTTCGTGGTGGATTGCTGGCACGCTCAGCTGAGTCTGGGCCCGTCATGGCGTGTTGGCTTGTACAATTGAGGGCGGGGGCGTCGCGTGTAGTGCGTGTGTCGCGGGCGGGCGGCGATAAGTGCGGTGCAACGACGTGTGGGAGTGGAGGAGCATTAGGCGGAGTGCTCGAGCGGGGGTCGGGATGGGGCGAGGGTGCGGCGAGGGACGTGAAGCAAGGCCGATGGCGCGCGAAGCAGGTGAGTGAAGGTGTGGGATGCTACGCAGCGCGCATCAGCACACTTGGTCCCAACGCCGGCCGTGGTTGAGGATGTTGTAGGAGCGGCACCCACAGTCACGTCGCCAACGGTGCTGGCGCTGGTACCTCGGAACCCGCCAGGCTGGGGTTAGCAATTGCTCGGGCGCCACGTGATGGCGAGGGCCGCGACGGTGGACGTGAGGGCGCAACAAAGGCGATTGGGCGTTTGCGACAGCGCTGGGGGAGAGCAGCGACATGTCTTGGTGGACATGTCTTGGCACAAGGGCTTGACATCGGCGCGCGACGACCTCAGCTCGCTCGGAGCCTCTGCGCCGGCCATTGGTCGCCCGTCTGCCACCGACACGCTCCACACCACATCACTTGCAGATCCCTTTAGGCCTGCGCCATTGCCTTCATTCACGCATAGCATGGCATGGCATACACAGCATCCGGCCACGCGTGGGATTGCGACACGAATGTAGCCATCCTCCAAGTGCTTGCTCAGTCTTATCCTAGTCTCCCATCTTATCTGCCTTTGTCTGCCCGTCCCCCATGGCCCCAGGCCCATGTACGCACAGCACATGACATCAACTGCTAGCCGGCATGCATGCACCCGTATCTAGTCACATACATGTGCCGACTACTAAATATACATTTACAGATGGACCCAGCTAGGGCAGCACGTACTGTGCACACTTTTCAGCGCGATGCACACTTGAGCAACGTGTGTGCAGCAGCAGCGCCAGGTTGTATTGTTGTTATTGTTGTTGCTGCAATTGTTTTACAGTCGCCAGTGTGCAAGGGTCCGCCTTGACGACGCACGCGACTTACAGGGCTGTCCCTTGTTGTTGACGTGTGTACTAAGACACGCAGGGCAATCCGCCTTCTTTAACACTACGTATGCAAAGTAAGTACATCCTTTCCAACCAACAAGATCGCGAGTGCCTTGTGCGCACTCACTGTGCTTCTCTTTGCTAAACCCCGCCTATCCGTTGCATGGCCGTCCGCCGTGTGTCTGGCAACGTATCGTCTCTCCAAGCGAGGACTCGCACCAATACTGGTGGTGACGGTCTAGGCTTACAGTTCCTCGTCATCTGTTTCGTCATCGTCGCCGTGGCCTGTTGCCCGTGAAGGCGGTTCTGTCGCATTCTTGCTTCGTGTGGCCATTGACTTTTTGCTAAACGGCAGCACTCGTGGCGGCGGAACGCCCTGAGCCTCTGCGCCTTTCGCCGTTGAACTGGACGCCGCAGCAGAACTGAGCCCGAATGTTTCGGATGATCTTGATCTTGCCTGTGGCGCAGAGTCACTTTCCTCGTCCGTTTCATCATCGGATGGCTCTGGGGTTACGGGCTCTGGCACCTCTTCCCCATCTCGTTCCTCGGCCTTTGCTTGGTCTATCTCCATCTGGTCGCTGTTTGACTCTGACTCTGAATCCACTGCAGGTTTTGGCTCTGCCACTTGCGACGAAGCTTTGCGCTTATATGTGCGTGAGGCGCCTGCTTTGCGTGTCCTTGTATCTCCTCTTGTCGATTGAACTGCTGCTGGTGCTACTGACATACAAGCCGACTGGTCAACTGTTGCACCGGCCAAGAGGCGGTTCTGGTCCCTAATCTTCCGTTTCTTCTCATTCAGCAGCGCCATGAACTGCCGCAGCATGACAGCTTCGGCCTCATTCTTGGTTTTGACAAAATCGTCCAGTTGTGCGTGCAGCTTGGCGGTGGTCTGCTGCTCGCTGCTTACCCGGGCCATGAGTTCGGCCATCTGCTGTAGTGTTTGTGCGTGTGCCATGGCTGAGGCCCGGGCCCAGTCAAAGGGATTGAACTCAAATTCATCATCCTGGGGTAAGATGATCTCGCCCAGAGTGACCTGTATGGGTTAGGCCAGTTTTGTCGGTCCGTCGAGCTAGCCCACCTTTATGGTTTGGACGTCCTGGCGAAAGGATATCTCAAGCGCTTCTTTCTTTAGAACGTACACCATGCAGACGCCGTGGAGCAGATGGGCGTCTTCCTTTTCAGGCTGTTTCATCAGCAGGAAATGAGACAGAATGGCTGCCCACTCGCCATCGGTCCCTTTAAACTTGAGCCTCAATTGCGCCAGATTACAGTGCCGAACTGGGACCGGGGTTAGGAGATGAGCAGTGTGCGTGCGGCCAAGGCGGGCTTACTAGAGGTGACATACGGACTCTCGCCCTCGCACCCGACCAGCCTGACGTCGAGCGGATGGCTGCCCTCGCGCAGCACCTCGACGACCACTGCTTCCCCGCAGCCGTCGGCAGGGCGGACGGGCACGATGGAGCGGCTGGACATTGCGGCCTCGATGATGTGCAAAAGCTAGGCGGTGCTGCGGGAAGCTAGCCGGTAGGGCAGGTTGCACACGCTTGCACTTGCAGGGGCGGGGATCAGAGCGGGTCCTCCTGAACAGCCCCAGGGACTGGCGCCGACTGTTTGACGATAAAGCCGCGGGAGGCTGTTGAAACGGTAGTTAATTGAGATGTGTGATGGGCCGCCAGGGCCGTGGAGCTTATATGGCGAGCGAGCGAGCAGACCCTCCCTCCCATACGCAGGCAGCGAGCGTGGTTAGGGTTTAGTGGTTGCTCCAGGCCAGGCATCAGTCGCGGAACACGGGGCAAGCCACCAGGAGGGCCCTTTGTTTGTGTTTGTGTGTGTGCGTGTGCATGCTGTGCATATATGTAGGCGTGCATGCGGCCGGAAGCCGTGGGGAAGACTACCGCCTCTCGTTCGTTCTGTGCGTTCGCTCATTCGCCGTCGTGGTGTTTTTTTTGTGCCCAGCTGCCCCAAGTGTGCTAGCCGTCGCTGCTGGCTCGCACACGCGTGTCTAGCGTGCGGGCCACCAGGCGGGCCTTCCTTCACCTGCCCACCGCCTGCCTCGCTTGGGTCGCTTGTGCTGCAGGAACCTGACAGACCAGTGACCACCTTCGTGGCCCACCCCCAACCTCCTCCTGTGCGAGCGAAGATCCTGCACTCCAGACACGACACCACGTAATTGCGGTTTTCGCGCTGCCCTCGAGCATGGCGGCCAACAACCGCTCCTTCGCGGCGCGCATCGCCTCCATCTCGTCCAACAGCTCCCGCCTCGAGTCGTGGGACGATGGCGACTTCGACGACCGCTCCGACGGCCTGCTCTTCAAGAACTCAACCGTCCACTCGCTCTCCTCGCGCATGAGCGTCCGCTCCGAATCAGAATCCCAGGACGACTGGCAGTTCCTCATCTCGCCCGACGACCAGGCCACAAATGCGTCGGCCATCACCTCGGCCGCAAAGCAGGCCGGCATCCCCATACCTGCCAACGTGCCCTCGTCCGCCCTTTTAGGGGGCTCCATCAAGAGGCTGGGGAAAAAGAAGTCGACCAAGAAGATGGACGTCGATGACGACTGGGGCAACGATCTCGAGCTCCCCGCCAACGCCAGCGAAGGTCTCAAGCTCAAGCCGCCCGTGCCACGCACACCTGCCGACGACCACGACGATGACCTCGACTGGGGCGAGGGATCGTTGGGCATCCGCTTTGCAGGCACGCGTCAGGCTACCCGTGGTGCCCGCAGCTCCTCGGTGTCGGCCATGAGCCCCAGCCTGGGTAGCTGCATGACAATGGAGAGCGAAGATGACGACCTCGGCGGCCTTGTTCTGCCCACCGAGCCCATGGACTTTAGCGCCCGCCTCGAGAAGCTCAAAAAGGGTGAGCACCAACATCAACAGGAGCCCGTGCAGCGTGCTCCCGAGCCATCTCTCCTTCCACCACTGCATGTGGGGCCAACCTCTGCCCCAGCACCACCCACGTCCTTTCCCGTCGACGACCCGCCGCTATCACCCACCACTGGTCCTGCTCTATTCTCGCCGCTCGGCAGCCCCAAGGCTCCATCGCCAAAGCCCAAGCCGGCGGCTGAGCCAGAGGAGGATTTCGAAGAGGGCTTCGATTTTGGCGGGCGCGATATCCTCGACAGTCAGAAGCTTACCTTGAACAAAAACATTGTCGTGAAGAAGCCTGCCACCAAGGCCAACACACCACATGCCGCCCGTCCTGCGGCCACTCTCACTTTTACTGATCGGCCCACCACATCACGGATTCCTAGGCCGCTGCCGTCCATGGCTACCCGCACCAGGCTCACTCCTGTCTACGAAACTGGCGCCTCGGCCTCGAACAAGTCGACGAGGACTATGCCTACCACTACCAGCGCACAGCTGCTTCGTGCGAAACGTTCTGCTCCAGCCCTCCGCAGCGTGAACTCGACTCAGCCCCCTCGTATGCCTTTTCTCCCTGCTGGCGGTCCTTCTTCTCAGTCACATCACGTCATGTCCAAAAGCACCTCGCAAACTCATCTTCGTCGCGACTCTGACCCTCGCCGACCCCTCTCTCCTTCTATGCGCACTTACTCTCGTTCATCTGGACACCAAAACGAAACACCGAGCCGTGCAAGTGTCAGACGCGATTTGGCGCCTTCCACAATCGCACGTCAGCCACCCCCAAGGAAGTTGACGCAGCCCCAGCGTAAGAGGAACTTTGGCGACGGCCACGAGCTCGACATGTTCGACGATCTGCCCACATCGGCGGCGAAAGAGAAGCAGTTTGAAAAGGTCCCACGTAACGTCTCCAGTAATAAATCTCTACGCACTCAGCCTAGTAACTCACGTTTGCCAATGCCTGATCGCATGGCAACGCCTCAGCCTCAGACACCGCGAAGTCCACCCAAGGTGGACAACACTCCCCGATTTGCCCGAGATACCGCTGCAAGTAGGAATGCGCGAGAGCAGCGACTGGCGGGTACGAGGTCACGAGCAGATGGCTCAGTTGCCCAAAGACCCGTAAGCTGGGCTGCTCAAGTTGCCGCACGCAGCCCTCATTCCAGTCCGACTGCTCAGAAAAAGAAAGGCACGGGGCAGAAACCTCAGTTGATCCGCCAGATGACTCAACCTCACGCATATAGTATGACACTCTCCAGCATGGCAACCCAGTTCCTACTGACCGTTATGTAGATGAAAAAGGCATGACTTATAACCCTACCCTACAGCGTTGGGAAGGTAACGAGGAGGAGCTCGTTTCCTTTTCTCACCCTAATACTTCTACTACTACCCTTGCCTTGACGACAGCCAGCACACCAACCTTTGCACCTCCGTCTAATCCGACGGGCCGCCCGCATGACCGTTCACATTCAATGTCGCACACAGCACTCTCCTCCATCCATGCGGCTCAAGGACACCGAAGCTTCTCGGCACGGGCAGCGAAGCTGAACCAGCCCCAATCACAAGCACCAGCACCATCCCCACCGCGACCTGCATTGATATCGCAGATTTCGGTGCCTCGAAGCGTGCAATATGAGGGTCGCATGGTATTTGATCCTGTCAAAATGACATGGCTCAAAGCTCCTCGTCCGACAAACGACGTTCGCTCTCCTTCCGAAGTCGACGAGGACGAGGATCCCTTTGCTGGCCTCGAAGACTTGAAAGATAACGAGAGTGTTGCCGGTGGCAACGGCATGAGCGGTACTGGCACTCCAAATCCCGAAGACCCCGCCTTTGTAGGCGAAGAGTTTGATGTCGGTCCCAGTTTCATCCGCCGTCAGCGCGACGAAGAAGCCATCTGGCGCCGTCGAGTCGAAGGCTGGGTTGGTGGCCTTCGCGACAACGGCGAGCAGAGGGGCGGATGGCGATGGGCGATTCGCGACTTCGCTGCCAGCACGTCTGCTGGTGGTCCCACCTTCTAACGACCTTGTATATGTGCATCCGCATTTACGATTTTATGATTGCATCGAAGATTCGGTCTCTCGGCGCATATTGTGAAACTAGGGTTTCACAAAAAGTAATGACTTGCCCGGAATGTCTGTTTGAGATATCCCCCTACTGAGTGTTATGATGGGCGTGTTACGTATAACCGCCTCACTCTTACGACGACGCATTTTATGACCTAATGACGGCATGACCGTATTACAGATGGGAGCTTCACTGCTCGGACACATGACTCACGAAATTTCCTTTGTATAATGATCTGCGGCGTTTGGTTCACCTTCATTCAATACATAAAGCAAATATCCTAATATTACATCCATGTTACAACTTGAATGAGGACCCAATAGTCATTGTACCCTGAACATAGCCAATTTCGCCCCTATTCCTTACTTTTCCGTGACACAATTGTCGCCAAGTCGGCTCTCGTTCTCATTGGTCGCACTTAGAGTCATATCTGTGGGGCATCAGCTCACATGCCCAAGTTGGCCCGTCCACCTGTCAGGTGTCACCGCTTCTCCCCTTCTTTATAAACATGTCGCGCTCCAACGACCCAGGCCATTACTTCCAAACGACGTACGGGTCTTGTCTCATGTCTCTCTCTCAACCCTAGCTGATATGCTATAGCTCGTCTCTTGAGGAGACGGCCCGCAAGGCTGCCAAGTCCAAGAACTCCAAGGGCAACCCCACCAAGCTTCCATCCAAGATCCTCGCTATCACTGCAGACCCCCAGAATGAGAACCACATCTTCGTGGCTGAAGCTGCAGGCAGCGTGAAGCATATCAATATTGAAGTCGGTCAGACATCAGTCGTTGTGCTCAAGCTTCACAGCTGGGCGTGATAGCAGTGAACAGTCACTAACTGCTCTCTACACAGACGAGTAAAGTCGCTGCTACTTTCTCCGGCCCGACCGCACCCTTGACATCTGTCGCTGTATCGCCAAAGTCCGACACGCTATTTGCAGGCTGCTGGGACAAGACAATCTGGTCCTGGTCACTCTCCTCCAGAAAGGCCTCCACTCGTTTTCAGGGCCATAGTGATTTCGTCAAGGCCATAATATCCTTCACCTTGAATGGCAAAGAGATTCTGGTCTCAGCCTCTCAGGATGCGAGCATCATAGTGTGGGACGTTGCTGCTGGAACAAAGCTTCATACCCTCAAAGGGCACACCCGAGGCATCCTGGCTCTTGCGCTAGACCCATTTGACTACGAGCCTGAGAAAGATACCGTCACTATATTCAGCGCTGGCAGTGACCGCGAAATCAGGCGTTGGCAAATTGGATTTTCCGGCGCTTCCGAAATCCAGCCATCACCAATCATTGCCCACGAGACCAGCATTGACGCCCTACGTTTCGACTCGGATGGTGATCTATGGACAGCATCAGCAGACAAGACGACAAGGTGCCTATCTAGAGGCAGGGAGTGGGAGGAAGATTCCCAGTTTGAGCACCCTGATTTTGTCCGCGATGTCGTCATTGATGAAGCCGGGGGTTGGATAATCACAGCATGTAGAGATGAAGAGATCCGCGTGTGGGAGAGAGCTAGTGGCAGATTGCACCACACTTTTAGTGGGCATTTTGAAGAGGTTACGGGGCTCGTCTTGATGGGACAGCGTTTGATCAGCGTTAGCATCGACGCCACAGTGAGACAATGGAGCTTGAGGCCGCAAGAGCTTGCCAAGGCTGTTGAGGAAGCCGAGAAAGAGCGACTTGGCCAAGAGGCAGAAAAGGAACCAGAGCGAAAAGAGAGCCTGATGACGGAAGAAGAAGAAGCCGAGCTCGCTGAGCTTTTAGAAGATAGCGATTAGACACCGACTAGCGAACCGACGACCGGACATGCGTTACCAAGGTTTGGGATATTTCGATCCACTTTGTCCGGTCGGCATCTCTAGGTAAATTTCGAACCGAGACGACAGGCTGAGACAGTCATGTTCCCCTCCACACTCCGGCTGCGACTCGCAAAAGGACGAACTCAACTAGCTTTGCAACTGCAGCTTAGGCTACACACCTTCCGTCTAACGATGGCTCCTCAGTTTACGAGAAGCATTAAGGTCGCCATGCTCACAGCTCAATTTTAGCGTCAAAGTTCGTCTTGGGTCTGGGGACAAATGGACTGTCCCCACACTGGCCGTCCAATGCCGGAGTGGAACGGAATTATGGTTGACTTCCGCGTCTCTATGAAGAGTATCATGGTATTCCCCATTTCCTATTATGATTTTGATTCGTGGTGCTGTTTACTGGCGTCTAGCACTCATGCCATGGAGTATCGCCGGCGCTAGCCCACAGCTCACCTCTCACCTCTCCCCGACTTGTGATCATCCAGCAAACGGCGTGTTTCCTTTTTACAGCAAAATCTCCCGGCCATCCCAACCCCTTTGCCCCCCAACTCAGTTCACCAAGCCGTGCACAACTTTCCTTCGTGTTCCCGCCATGATGATTTCCTACCACTACCTGAACACATTACGATTCCTGTCGAGTCGGTCTTCGGTGTAACTCCGGACAGAGCCTCGACTTTCCAAGGCATTGCAACGAACTCCGAGTCTTTTCGCCGATCATACGCACGAACCGCCGCCCCGATCGATACCCCGCGAAGACCCTGCCCCAGCCTTCTTGCGAGTCATGTCGTCACCAAGGGTGATGCGTGCGGGCCGTAAACAAGGGAGAAGCTACTTCACGTCAGGGAGCGTTTACCGCAGCCCCGCCACCAGTGTCGCCTTTTCAGGTTGTCGCGTGTGGAAGATGCCAGCAGATGTGGAGCTTTGTGCTCTGACAGGCCTACTGGCCCTTGGTCTATTGTCGTGCGAGGATGCCTCTCCCTTGTTCCGGCAAAACCACATGTAGGACCTCATGGCTTTCTCCACAAAAGCGAAGGCATCACGCTCGAGCCTTGTTCTTCGTCCATCGCCTAGTGGTCTTTCTAAAGCGCTCGATGGAAGCAGACAAAGGACATGGGTTTCATATGTACTCTCAATGTGTTGACTCTGACAGGCCTTCGGTCCTTGGCGTTTCGTTCAGCGTACAACAAGAATCGGCTGGCACCATCAGGTCTGGTTTATCGAGAATGGCACCAGGCGTCGAATTCAAGCGGAGCGATCTTTTTCGGAGTGGTCAGTTTCTGGTCGGCAAACGCTCGGAGGGTCTTTGATTTTGAGCATTCGTATCGGGGCAGCTACCATTGATTGACGCAGCGGAATCTGACCGTGCTGCGCCGCAGAGGCGCATGACAAAGAGGTGCAGCTCGTTGGTCAAAGGGAGTTCCCCCACCACCAGTGTTGTCTTTTCAGACAGCGAGTGTGGAAGATGCCTGCGATATTGAGTCTTTTTCGAAAGGCTCTGAGAGACCGTCAGGTCCATGGCGTTCTTTGACTGACGTTGCTCACTTCACCAGGTTTGGGCAAGTCTTATGAGATAAGCCCTGCTTGAGACCGCCCCATTAATTTGACCTGTGGGAAGCCCAGGTCAAACGACGTGATGGCACCTTCGAAGAATCTCGGAGGAGAAATTTCGGAACCTTTGGTTCATCTCAGTCCATTAGAGCTTCGCTTTTCTTGCTGGCGCTAAGGAGATCCGGCCCACATCCAGCTGACCAAAGCTGCAGTCCTGTGTTCAGGGGTTTGAGATCGGTTTGCTCCTCGTTTTCCATTCCGGCACGGGCTTTTGTCCCATTCCACTTGCTCGCCCTCACTGGTGCCAGGTAGAGTATCCTTTTCTCACCCCACGATGGTTCGCGTGAGGAACCTGTCTTGTCAGGGAAAGGTTCGCCTTATCCCCGCCATCAGTATCATCCTTTTAAGGAAGATGAGTATGGAAGATGCCTGCGATATTGAGCTTCTTTAGAAGTCTCTGATAGACCTTATGGTCCACGGCACTTTGCTTACAGGCACCCTTGGACGCACATCCCCCCGATGTCTTGGCTATTGTGCAGACCCCTCCTTTCCCTATCAACATCAGTGCCTCGGTGCCACACTTTCGGGTACTCCCGCTTTTTCAGGTACGCCTGCTTCCTCAGGGTTTCGCCCGTTCATTCAGGTCTGCCTATGTTCCGGATAAGTCCGCTTGTTCAGGTCCGCCTATGCCACACTGGTCCGTCCGTGTGTGCTTTCGAGTCAACGTAATTGCTACGTCGGCATTTTTGTCCTGCAGGGAACGTTCGCGTATCCCCGCCTCCAGTGTATCTCTTTTCAGGGATTCGCGCGAGGAAGAGGCCTACAGATATGGAGCTCCAGTAACTGCTTTCGGGTAGAAAACTGAGTCTCTGACAGACCACATGGTCCTTGGCTGAGATGCAGACAAACCTCCAACTGCGAAGGGGAGTCTGTGCAGTGGTACAGCCTCCCCTTCTCAGGCTATTTGGAATCACGCCTCGACGGGGGTGTTTACACCCTCGCGGGTGTTTTGTGTTGGCCTTTGGCCTTTTCTGAGGAACCTTTTTTCGAGAAAACCTTTTCAGTCGCCCTCGCAGGTATTTTGAGAAAACACTTTTTTCGCCCTTGTGGGCGTTTTCTGGGAGAACTCTGCTCCATCGGAGCATTTCAAGCACTTTTATGGGCTTTTCAGGGACTTCTTGTTTCCCTATGGGTTGTATACCCTGTTGGTCGCTTTGTCGACTTTTGGTCATTTGGTGGCCATTTGGTGGGTGGCGGAGCAGTTGCTAACCGTACACGTTACCTGGAGAAAAATGGATCACGGCATTTTATGCCGGGTTGATCGCAAGAGGTGGACGGGCGGTAGAAGTCGGACCCTTGCGCCTCCTCGTGGTGCCGCCTGGATAGTCGACCGCTCTTTTTCAAGCTGGAAGAGTGGAAGATGAACTAGATGCTTGGGACGCAATGATGTGTAAGTTATCTAGACCCTTTCTTGAGACTCGTCTTCGGTATTGCCACGACGTCAGTGCTGCATCACCGCGTTTCGAGATGAAGGGACGTTAGCGGAAATGCTGCAAGTTAGAGCAATAGTGCAAGTATCGTAGCTGGAACGACGGCAGAAGTGAACATACATTTTGTGAAATGTACAGGAATCATTCATCTCCATACGAATATGTTGTAGCAGTGAAAATGAAATCATTGTTCACTTACGAGGGTTTTAAAAATAACCAAATGACAGCTGCCTTGATCAAGTGTTCTCAAAGGCAAAAGCTTTTAAATGCTTATTTCTCCTTTTTCATCATATCACTGTCCCGCTGCCCAACACGATCATCAATGTCGACAACGCCGTGCTCACGGGCGTTTTCGTCATCTTCTTGCCGGGCACTCACAGTTGCTGTTGCAGCGTAGAGGTGTTGCTCGAGACAAGGCTCCTAAGGATGCTTTTGTTTTAGGAAGAGCCTGGTCGTTAAGGGAGTTCCTGGCGAGCGAAGTGTAGGCTTTGTACGGTTCAGCAACGGGTAGGGCACGCAGCACGCGAAAGGGCTTAGGACATCTTGAACAACGTAATGTCGCGTTTCATGCAATACACCAAGTGTTTAGCTAAACATCGGCCCCATAGTCCATCTCCACCTACATACGTGAGTATTATACGAGAGTACAACTGAATGTCCTCACCTAAACGCCTCTATCATTATTGCGAATAGATTGCTAATTCCGCCTCTCCATATTCGGAACATTTGGAAGCTACAATGTCTGCCAGCACCTTATCGAAACCATTCCGCTTCCGCGATCTACCCAGCGAAGCAAGATCCTGCGTAATGACATACGGGTGACACAAATTGATGTAGCAACTTCATTTTAGATACGCAAAGAGATATACCGTATTTTGCTGCGTAATTCCGTACCCACACCGACCGCTTTTGATTATGCGGCAGATGGGCCAGAGTTATCCTGTGTCGAACATCACATTAAGCCATATATACTCCAAAAATCGAAAGATGTATATCGGGAGGCGTACAAAATGATGGGCAAGACCAATCATTCTGTCAAAGTTGCTTTTTGCAGGCGGCATTCGAATTAAGGGGGCTTTTTTTTTCGCACAGCAGACTCCAGTGGTCGCTAAAGATGAAGTCTTCGTCAACCAGTTCAAGGGTTATGTGCTGAGTATACGCCTTGGCTTGAACGATGAAATACCGTCAGGCAGTTCGCGTTACGGTGAGATAGTAGCCATGGTTCTGCATCGGGAAATGGAGAGGGTGTGCCGATGTATTAACTGTGGATACGCATACTCGCCAGGCTGCAGTGAGCTTTCGAAAATCTCAATCCGCATGGCACTTGTCTTGAACGCTGTATGGGGCAGCAAAATATCACCTTTCAAAGGCTTCTTCTCGAAGAGCATGCAGGAAACCCTATTCGCGCCCCTCAGGGCTAATCTCTTTGGGTACAAAGACGTCGAGGCCAAGGGTCATGAAATCGCAATAAGCCAAACAAAATGCAAGCAGATTGTATCCTCCAGTACATTGTGCAGCTATTTGGGCGCTAGTAAAAGCAGTTTCAATCAAGCAACATGTGTTCATAATCATCTGAAACCTAGTTGTCGCTCCAATCCTCCCTAATCATCTCCGCACCCTTCTCAGCCACCATGTAGATGCTCGCCACGATATTCGCATCTGGCAGCACAGGAACAATGCTACAATCAACCACTCTCAGACCATCGACACCATACACCTTCAACCGAGCGTCGACTACACCGCCATCCTTCTCCGGTAGCATGCGGTTAGTACCGGTAGCATGCCAGTTGGGCATGGTGTTCGCCTTGACATACTCCAAGATAGCTTCATCATCGTCATCGCCGACCGCAGCGCCAGGACTCACCTCACCCGAGTTGGGCCCAATCGTAAACTGCGAGAGAGCAGGGTGGCGCAGGATCTTACGGAGGTACTTGAACGACGCAATAGCAATCTTTGCATCGGTAGGGTCAGCATAGTAATTGCTGTTGATAAGCGGCTCGTCGGTCATGGACGCCGAGCGCAGCGTTACCGTGCCACGCGAGAGCTGCACCATGCTCGATGCCGTGATGGAAATGTACGAGTCGTTGGGCTGCGGCGCCCAGTACGGTGTGGGGATCCAGGGGTACCACACGCTCTCGAACAGGTACTCGACGTGCGTTTGGTTGACCAGACCGGCGTTGATGACGGCTTCGGCACCGATTTCACGCAGTTCTTGCTCGCTGAACTTTTGGAAGCCGTTGGTTACGCCGGAGGGAGCGGTGTACTGGCCCGTCAGGTTCGTGTAGAAGGCTTCTTGGGCTGCGCGCAGGTTTTCAGTCGTGCGCGACATGTCTGTAGTAGAGGCCCTGTCTTGGGCACGCGCCATAATGGAGAATACAGAGTGGTCGTTGAGATGCTGTCCTACGTTCTCGTTGACTACGACGGGCGTGATTCCGAATTTCTTGAGCTCAGCGGCAGGACCGATACCGGAGATCATGAGCAGCTGTGGCGAGTGGAAGGCGCCCATGCTGAGAATGACTTCTTTCCGGGCTCGAGCTATGTTGACAAAGCCGGTGGCATGGTGAACGTAGTTGACGCCGACGGCACGAGGTCGACTGCTAGTCGAGTTACCTGAACCATTGCTGCTGCTCAGTCTGATACCGGTGACAGGCGATTCGTGCAAGACTTTGAGATTGGGGCGGTCGCGAGCCTGCTTGTAGAAGCTGTCGTAGCTCGAGCTCCTTCGAAGTCTGCTGTCCATTGTTGTAGTTCCGTGTTTAATGCCATGACTATCCCCAAGGTTCAGGTCCTTGACAATGGGAATATTAGCAGCTTCGCTACAAGCCACTATGAAGCCATTAGTGGCAGGGGGAACGTATCCTTGGAATCCAAGTTGAAGCGGTCCGTTTCCATAGGCACTGGCCTCAAAGGTCTTGCAGTCTTGGGCGAAGGCTGAGAGCTGCGGGGTAGAAGTTGGTGAATTGATGGTTGTGCTCTTTTTGAAAAGATTCACCACGTTATGCCAGCCCCAATTAGCGTTTCCAAGTTTTTCCCAGAGGTCATACACACTGGCTGAGCCGCGGGCGTAGTAGAGACCATTGGTTGCGCTGGAGCCCCCAAGAGCCCTTCCGCGAAGGTACTGTAGGGTACGGTTGTTCAAATTTACTTGTGGCTCAGTGATGAGACCCCAATCAATCGCACTCCCCTTGATGAACTGGTTGCCACCTGGAGACTCGTATGCCAGCACTCGCTCTGGATTTGGCCCAGCTTCGAGAACCAGCACGGAAAAGCGACCGGATTCTGTAAGGCGGTTTGCCAAAACTAGCCCAGCTGTACCTCCTGCATGTTGTTGGTATTACTATGAGAAGAATTCATTCAAGACATACCTCCAGCAATGATGAAATCATACTCTTCGTTGAGTGGCGGCTCGCTCTCTGTACCGCTTTGAGCCGAATAATCAGACGAGTCCTGACTCCTTGCAAAATGGGAATTATGTAAATTGGATGCTGGCCATGCCGTAGTTACAGTGAGCAGTGAAGACAGCGTCAGCAGGACGCATGTCGATGCTTGACTGACAGTAAGACGACGCATGTTCTGGTTGAGCAAGATTGTGTGCAAGCAGTGCCTACAAAACTAAAAAGCTGTGTATCTTGAGGTGAACTTTGGAGACTTGTGGCCTAAGCCTTGCAACAACAAGAAAGCACACAGATGGCAATGCCAGCCAAGATGTACATTTTATATTCACCGGTCCGTCCTGGAACCCGGAATGTACAGTATATGCCGTCAGTATAGCCAAGACATTCTAGCGAGATTATGAAGTCAGGCTCTGTCGGTCTTGATAGTTAAACCGGTAGTTTCTCCGTAAGCAATGGCTCGTGGCTCAGATCTCACCATCAGCCACGCCGATTACCCAAATGACCCTACCAGGGCACACGTTACCGCTAGAGTCCGAATCTAGCTAGTCCTTTTTCTTGATAATGAATTCACCAAGGCTAAATCGCATAAGGTTTCGGAAAGTGTGGCTCTCTAAAGGTGGTTTGTGATGAGCTGCTGAATCCTGGCTGCTTGAAGACATTCGCCGACAGCAAGGCCATAAGCTGATATTTGACCGGAATCTGACCATGAATTTGAAAATGAATACGTTCTCTCTGTGACACAATAAGCTGTACATTCTCATGTAGCACTACATTACAGTTGAGCCAAGGCGCCATTGGTCATTGTCCAGTCTGGGGTAACACGAGACCGAGAATTCGTGTCACTCTCTATACGAGAGCGAAAGAACGCCTAGCGGAACGGGGCGGAGCTCGTGGAACGGGAAGTACGCATACTCTCTTGTTGGCAGGTTGCGATGACAAGTGCCAATGCTGACCAAGGTCGTCGGATGTGCGGGGCAGCCATGGCATTCCGGTGTGTACACGGGTCAAGGCGCACTCTGTTACAGTCAGAAGACAACTGACGGGGAATACCTGACCAATCCGCATCCGTGATTAGGCCTCAGATTCTTATTTGTTGGGAAACACTCCAGATCGATACTCATTTCCCTAGAGGAGGCGACAAGGCTTTTGGGAGATTTACAGAGCCGGAAGCGCACGGGATCCGTGTAAGGGGCTTTCAACCATATTAGAGCCGAGCGGTACTCACGGCTGGCCAAGCATGGGTCCTGGGGATTGACATTGGCAACAAGTGGATTGTCGATCGGCTTCTGGAAGGGTTGAGGTATTTTACTAGTTGAATGAAAGGTGAACACTGCCTTGGCTTGGCATATGTTTGTCCAGGCACCACCTAATGTGGGGTCTATCTTGTGAACAAAGTGCAACATGATTTACTGTGTCCGCGAAAAAGAAGTGGTTGAGTGCAGATTTTGGGGAACGGATGAGAAGAAGGGATTCAAAAAGTAGGCCAAAGGATACGGCACACGTAGGCGCTGGGAATTATCCCACATCGGGAAGAGTCGCTTGTTCATCGATTCTATTAGCATCTTGCAGCCCTACAACGCCGAGCATAGATCCCAGGCTTTAATTTGGCATACTATGGAGATGTCATTAGAGCGTGCGACGAATCCGGTTAGGTAGCTTAAAAATCAAACCATTCACTCGGCAAGTGAGATTAACAGCAAAAGCAGTTTGCATGCTTAGGTACTAGGTCACCTGAAAACCGACTGCATCATAGGTTCCAGATCACAATTATCTTCAATCCTCATCTTGGCATGACATATCACTTACAAAGCACTCCGCTCTCAATGTTACTAACATTAATTCATTTTCTGGCCACAGCTATCTAGCCTAGGCATGTAGTCCATGCATCTGAATGGATTGGCCGGGTAAAGAGTCTGTTCATTGATATACAAAGAAGCGTATCATTCTGTTGCAGATACCTCAATAGCTTTTCCCAAACTGGTATGTCGTGTTTTGCATTATATTTTCAAGGCCGTCAAGTCCACTCTCCACGTATTCGCCAGTGTCACCATCGGTGATTATGATTGCGTGGTATTACTATCGCTTATCGCCTGGAAAGGACATCCTGCGCACCTTCCTTCACTCTCTGTGCAGCATTGGCAACGCTGTCCTTGCTGAGGCCGAAATGTGATCCAAGACGATCCTACACAAGATCAGTATTCTGGTGTTACCAAGGCCGTGATGGAGCGCCTACCTGTTCAGCACCCATGCCGTTACCAGCCATCAACTTGGCCCTCTGTCGTCCATCGTAACCCAGTCCAAACCAATTGGCGTTCTGCTCTCCGTTGGCGACAACACTACCCGCTGCTTGGAGAGCTTTGAAAGAATCCGTGCTATGCAGCGCAGGGCTAAAGTGCATATTGTACCTGTCCTGTTCCGCGCCATCACCCTGATACCTGGCGGCCTCTTTCATGGCCCTGTGGATACGGTCGCCGATGCTGAGATGCGAGGCGTAGCGATCTTGTTCGGCACCGGAACCAGCAGCATTGGCTGCGTTGTGTAGCTTATCGAGACCTCGGTCGACACCACGCTTGATGGCATCGGATGAAAAGTGCTGACCGTAGCGGTCTTGCTCGGCACCAGAGCCTGACTTTGTCGTGACGTCGGCGTTGACGGGGTGTGTCGCCAGAGTGGACTTCTCGTCGGAGCTGAACCAACCCATTGTGAAGAAGATTGAGATGAAGTAGAGAAATTGGGATTCGTGAAGATGATAGGAGTGAAGTTGGAGCTGAAGATGCGGTTTGTGTGTAGCTGGCAAGGACTGGGGAAGAAAGAAGTCATGTTATGTACTGCGGGTAGCTGCGTTGCGGAACAATGACGTAGGAGCTAGCGAACTTGCGTCAACAACATCCCGGTCGCGTCCCTGATTGTCGCGGGGAGCCACCACCGAGGTTCCGTCCGCTAGCAGAACTCCGGAATGCCGACGTTTTAGCACTTTGTGTCTAACGCGAGTACCTTGATTCACATTTCACTGCAATATGGTTGCTCTAATTTTCTGCCTTCAACTAAGGAATTTTCTTTGCACTTACGTTAGTCCTAAATTTCTCTACTGGATGCGACCGTCCATCCGTCTATTTAGATACAGTACATTGGCACAACAACACTTATTGCTCACCGTCAGACCCAAGCAGGAAAATCAGAACGGCCACAGGGATCAGAGATGATCACTTCTATCATACGCTGCCGACAATGGGTTCTCGCTGGTGATATGCTATGATGCAGCTAATCTCCCGTGTTGTGTACCTTCAACATGCCGCCACTCCTAGCAAAGAATATTTAGGTGGATTGCGTAAGATATATAGCCAGGTGCTTTATAAGTCAGATCCACTTTCATTTGCGCACCATTATGATGGGAACATGCTTGGCTGTGAAATCAGATTGATGACGCATCAAGCAAACGCGCTGCTGCCTTCTTATTTTGATATTCAACTTCCACGTTTGCTTGTACAAAACTTTATCAAGAAGGACCTGCTCTGCTATAAAGACTCTTCATCACCAACTCTTACTTTTCAACTCAGCTTTAAAAGCCGACTTTCTAGCTATCATCTCTATCACTAATACAGAAATGACTTCCGAGGCCCAGACAATCTGCCCTGTTTGCGGGAATCCAGCGTCTGGCAAGTGCATCAGTTGCAGGCCAGACGCCAACTCTCGTTACTATTGTGGCAAAGCATGCCAGGCGAAAGATTGGCCGGAACACAAGAAGGCATGCAGAGACACCCAGAATCTGCATCTGGAGAAGACTCTTGAACGAATCGCCGAAATCTTGAAACGAGCTTACTACGACTTCCGCAAAAAACACCTGGCAACTCCCTACACAGAAGGTTGAGGACGGCGGACGCTTTCTGACGATCTACAATGGTAGTGTTACGGAACAGGAAAGTTTCTTCGTCAGTTTTCCTGAACATCTTACTACGAACCAGGAGATTGATCGTGCCGTAATTTTTGCGGGATGTTGCAGAGAGCCACTAACGCGGTTGCGTGGCTTGATCACAGCTTTCTTTTTTCAGGTAATTCATCTCATGTAGCACTCTTAGTTCATCTACTGATGGAAGTGTAACAGGTTTGAACATCGAAATCGAGGAAATCAGCGTTCTCCTTCTGGAGGTTCATCGAGTAATCGCCTTCAACAGCCCCTGCGATCCTACCGTGGCAAATTGGCCATACAATACCCATGAACTTCTCCGCGTCAAGTCTCTCAAGACAAAGAAGCGACGGGTATTTGACATTACCGGTGATCAATACGGTATCTCTCGTACACTGTGGACCTGGAATGATTACAATAAAGCACACAAGGCGAGTATCATGTCTGTAAATCCATTTGGCTGGAATAGGGCTTTAGCTCAAGAGTACAGCATGGTTCCCGACATTACTGGCCTCTGGTTGAAGATGGGAAGTATGGCAATCGATCATCTCAACGCAGCAGTCGAGACATGGGTGGATCGTTGCGGATTGAATGTAGCCAAGATCATCGCATTGGAAGAAGCGGAATACAAAGAGACCAAGGACAGCCTTCTGAAGGTAATAGATGATACCGTACGCTCTTTTGTTGCGGCAAACCGATTTGATGCCGAATTCCAAGCGGCAAAAGTCTACGAGCAGGCGAATCCGGATAGCAGTCAAAGAGAGATCCCTCTTGGCCTTGAAGCATTCGCTGATAATTTTTCTGGATGACCTCTGCACCAAGCCCAATTAGCGCGGGCGCAAGGCTCATGGAATGAAACCCGTATCTGTATAGGTTTTCAAAAGAAGAAAACACATGTCGCAGAGATGGAAGGTCTACTTCATCGATGACAATGATAGTCTATTCGCAGGTAGCATTCACACCGAAGTCGCCAGGCAATGATAATAAGTGCTGGAGCGTATGAGATGCTTTCCCATTACCGAGATAGGACATAGAATTGAAAGCTTGTGATTGGCCATGCTAGAACATCTAGCGGCTTGCTTCAGACCTTGCCATGACTAAAAGAATATAACAATAGCACAATATGAGTTCATCAATGCTTATAAATCGTCATATTCGTAGTAAAGTTTACTCTAATAATTTCTATACTGCTACTGCATCTAGTTCTTCTTGGCCTTGATTCCCTTCAAGAAACCGGCATAGGCTGGCTTCTTGTTGTAGTTGTCATCCCAGAGAAGAGCAGCACCCTCGCCGGGGAAAACACCGGGGATCCAGGAGTACAAGTCTGAAATGCCCCAAACGGTCATACCAATGCATTGCGGGACGGCCATGCAAGACTTGGCAACGCGTTCGAAAGCATCAGCCTGGACCTGGAGCTTCTCGGGGGTGGCGGGAGTGTTCATGCGGAGATCGAGCTCGGTGTAAACAACCTTGACACCAAGGTCGGCGGTGGCGTGAAGAGCAGCTTCGAGAGTGGCCTGGTCGGGCGCAGCGCCGGGTGAGCTGGGGGTGGGCTCGCTGGCAAGATGGGCCTGGTAGCCAACGCCATCGATGCGAACACCGTAAGACTTGATGAGCTTGACGATGCGTGCCGCACCCTGGGTCTTGTTGCCGTTGTACTCAAGGTTGTAGTCGTTGTAAAAGAGCTTAGCCGTTCCACGGTACTTGTTGGCAAAACGGAACGCAATCGGCAGGAAAGCCTCGCCGATGGTGTTGTACCAGACGGACTTGCGGTAGGTTCCATCCTCCTCGAGCGCCTCGTTCACTACGTCCCAACGGGTGCAGACACTCTGGTAACGGGTCATCAGAGTTTTGATGTGGTTCTCCATGATGCTAATGAGCGTCTTGTTGTCAAAACCGCCATCAGAAACCCAGGCAGGGAGTTGTGAGTGCCAAACCAAATTATGGCAGTGAATCTCAAGGCCATTCTTCTTTGCGTATGCTGCATAGCGGTCCGCATCTGCAAAGGTGAAGTTGTTGCGAGATGGCTCGGTTGACTCCCACTTCATGCTGTTTTCGGGAGTGAAGGAGTTGAAGTCGGCGTGGATGATGTTATCTTCCTGAGTCGAATTTCTTAGGGTAAGAGCAGTGCCGATGAAATTCCTTCCTGCTTTCCTCATGGACTTGTAGAGGCTGTCATTGCTGCCATCGCCCGGACGAGGACTCAGTGTGCTGCACTGATGTAAGTACAACGGCTTTGTAGCTGGACGTTGGGGTTTACTCACGGGCTAGCAACAGCAGAGCTGATAACAGCCAAGCTAGTAAGGATGCTGGAGAAATGCATTGTGTCTGGTGCTGGGACTCGTCTTGATTGAAGCTGTCTGCCACGGGGGCTATCAAAGTACAGATCCCATCCCTAAATATATAGCGTTCGACGGTTATTCTAAAATTCTAGCCTCTGCAGGTTTAATCAAAGATTCCGCTGCTACGGTACATCTCCAATCTAACAGGGTTGTTTAACCGGGTCTTTGGCTCCAGCGCCTGCATATCGTCAAGGTACTGCACGTTCTCGGACTCCAGCCCGTGCCGCCAAGTACTAGTGGCATGTGGAGATTCTCCAGACTAACCCACAAATCAGCCGGCTTGGACCTCGGTATCATTGGGTACGGGGCCTGTTTCTGGGGTAGACTGCCTAGATAATGGTTCTAACCCCTAATTGGGGCCTTTATCTGGGGTATGGACTGACTATGCAGGTCCCACTCGCCCTGAGAAATGTGCATGCAGGACGGGCTACGACGAGAATCGAGAATAGGAGCTGGCCGGTTAATGTAGGAATTTCACCAATTCCATTACCTATGTCCGTTGGCCCGATGGCACTCGATCATTCCAAGAGGCCGGACGTAGAGTTATTAGCAACTGTTCAGGTAAACGCGTTCTTGCTGGCCCGTTTCCAGTCTAACCATACGGTAGATTGATGGGATCGATCTACAGCCCGTTCCCAGCATGATCAGCATGCACAACAATCTATCATGCAGTTGATCTGCGTCGAGTTTGGCAGCTGTCCGATTTCATCAACCTACCAGACCAAGTCTCACAACATGTCTCTTTTGCTCTCAATTTGCCACCGTGACGCTCATCGTCAAATGTCACCAGACTTCCATGGCAGCAAGAACGGCCGTATGTTTGGGGGAGGCGTGAAGCCACCATCTGCTCTATGCTAGTTTAGTGTAGGGAGCAACGGTTCAAGCCTCGCCCGCCAATCACAGCCATCAGATAATAGCCATTTAGCCGATAACGAACCCACAGCTCCACGTCGTGCGACGCTGGGCGTTCTTCATCAACACAACGCAGGTGCAACCACTGATGCTCTAAAAGAATACATAATGCAACTGTAGCGGCAAACTGGTGGCTTTTATTGAGAGCATTTCTGCGTTCTGGTACCAACTTTGACATTACCTGCAGCGTTTCATTGCTCTTTACAACATCCCGTATCAGCGACTGCATAGCTTTCCTCGTCGAAAACGGTAATCTGCGTATTACCTCGCATCCCCCTTTCCTCGAAAACCTTAAACTGATGGTTCATCATTGAATGCGTGCCAACGTTCTATGAGATTGCTCAACGGTTCCGCACCAAAGTTAGGCAAATTCCGGATCAAGATGAGATTCTGCAGACTCATTTCTGGAAAAATAGATATTTCGTTACGGGTAGTCGGGTAATAGTAGAGGCATCTACGGAACACACCTCTCCGAACCATGCCTTTCGTGAACTAGGAAACGCGCGCATATCTGAGTTGATCTGACTGCATTCTTAAAACTGAAGGGGATACGTTCACTGCCGGCCTGTGATCTACGTACGGCAACTTCGATTCTTACATCGTAAAACTCTCGGCAAAGGCTCAAACACTGAAAACACCAGGTTTAGTGGAAGCACTGACTGTGGCGGGCTCTCAAGTTGTTCATTAGAGGCGCTCAGTTATGTACTATTCGTTAGAAGCGCAGCAATACTTTAGCGACGATAGGGTAGTGTGAAGTTCTGATCGCTTGATAAGTTTAGAACGTTGCTATAGAGCTTCACACGACTCGTTTTGGTTACTAATACTTGTTCGCATAGCCTGAGAAAACTGGAAATTGCAAGTGCATCTGTATTCACTTGTATTAACAATACTAAAATTCAGTATTCTGGTCATTGACGTTGGCTGTGAATCTACGGGCTATGGACAATTTTCCAACGAGAGGAAGCAGCGTTTTGAAATTTTCCATCTCATATCACGCCTAACATCTAAACTTTTAAGGTGCTTTTAGAAGCTGTTTAGAGCTATTCAATTATATTTTAACATTTCTCCTTTCTCTTTGCTATGTCTTAGTGTCGCCCTATTCTTTTCATATATGCGAGCCTATAGTCATACTTGCTATAGTTAGTAGAAATAGTAAAATAAAAAAACGCAAGCTGAAACCATCCGAAAAGAAAGTTATGACGAATGTGGTATATTTTTATTTCTACACGATTGGAGACCGTTTGACTTTGTACAGACTAGAGATGATGTTCCTGCACGTGACATCGTCTTGGCAGATCGTTCACCTGCATTCTGGCAGATGCGGCCGCGCCAGGGTTGCGCGCACGGCCGCCCGTTGAACGATCAGTCATTACTGTTTCACCATGCGATCCGTGTCGCTGACAACAACGTCAATACACAATGCGCAGTTCTGAAATGATTGAAACGTCAAGATCAATGACATTATATGTTAACACGCGCCCTTTCAAGCCACAATGAGCTCTCCTGCCCCCAGATATAGAGCGGCACGCTCTCATATCTCACCAGTTTCTCACCTTTACCACAAACGTAATCAGGAGGGTACAACAGAATTAGCTGCAACTTCGATCTTCGAGCAAAGTTCTAGCCAGAAAAGTTCTTTCGGCTCAGCAGGTTTGACCCTTCATCGTAACAGCCAGCATCACTACATACGACAGCATCGTACAAACCACCAAAGAAACATGACGACCTACTATCTTTATGGTAAAGACGGTACAGTCACATCTACCCTTCTGAATCCTAAAGCCCAAATCTTCACACGTGGCCTCCAAGAAACTACCTCACATGAGCAACACGAAGACATCGTTGGAGCCTATCTCGCAGGCCGCGAGATGAACTACCCCGCACTGGTTGGGCAGGAAGGCTATCTTCACCAGGATCTTCCATATCAGCAACATGGTCAACCATTTGACAGCGCCGCTGCCTCAGAGCCCACGGAGCGAAGCCATTTGTCTAGCGACGAGCATGAGTCATTTAGCTATCCAGATAGCTCACATGCTGGTTCTATGAGTACTCTGGGTTATGCTGGCTGGACTTCCCAATCGGGCAGAGCTCGTCCCTATCCAGACCCGGAAGGCATTCGTCACATGCACACATTGCACAGTCTGTTGCCGTATCTGCAACCAGAGCGAAAATTGAACGCACTCCAAGGCCCAACAGTCAACATCGTTGAGCAGGACACTGGTGTGGTGCTCGGCTACGAAGTTCCCAAGAAACTACTGGTCTTGTTTCTGGGTAGGAAAGTGGTGAAGAAGTATATCCGGACTATGCATCACGAAAAAGACGAGAGCCGGAGCGGCCCATCAACCTACCAGGAAATGAAACTCCCTCGCGACAAAAGCAGCAAGTCTGCAATGAAGGTTTTAATCGCCTGGATGAGGAGGGCTTGTCAGTACCACACAATGGCTACAATGGAGCAGATTCGTATTCCTCAAAGCACGTTCGTTGCCTGCTCTTTGGCCCAAACAATGGAACTCTTTGACCTTCACAAAGATGCTCTTCGGCTTGACCATTACATAGCGCAGACGCACTTTAGCCGACCGATCTTTGCGGCAGAACTTGAGACGTTGTGGAACTGCCTCGGCGAAAAGAGTCGTTACGTCTATGCGGCAATCAAGGTTGTCGGTAAGAGAATCCAAGAGCATGAACAAGATGAATCGGAAGTCAATTCAGGGATCGACGAAGACATGTACACCATGATGAAGGCGAATCCGCAACTAGAAGCTCGTCTGCGTGATCTAGACCTCAACGAGCAGTATCGTCCAACCTTCAGTACCCAATGGACGAAAAGGTTGGGGAACCCCAAACAGGATGAAAAATCCAAATCGACATCAGAGACGTGCCATGACCGCGACCCAAAGGCAGACGCAGACAAAGGTCAGCCACTGAACATCGAAGATGCAACACAAAGTCTTGAGGCTATGTATATCACATCGGATGAATCAAAGCCATCAGATGCTGGTGTGGGAACTGGCTGCGATGTCAGCCAGGTGGGGTGCGATAGTATCGCACGCGATGACAACAAGAAAATCGAATGGTAGCGTGTAAACCGATACGGTCAGGGACCATCCTTTACCTCCAAGCGACAGAGAGGGATTTTTTCGGTAAATTCAATTACCTACACATGTCCTGGTGGAAGCTAGGCCACAACGGCATTTCTTTGCCTAATGCATCGATCTTGGTGTTCTTGGGTTACGATACACATCGACTTGATTTGCACACTTTGCATAGCAAGGCGTTGGAGATGTTTCTTGTATTCATTCATATTTGTAGAATTCTTTTTGATGGCGTCTATCGGAGTGCTAGTAAGGAAGACGTTGATAACAGGAAGGGCTTGAGACTGCTTACCATGAACCGCATTTCTATTTGCCACAGTATATTGATACCACATAGCATAAAATTACATTGTGAGCGAATCAAACATGAAAGAAAGCTCTTGACTTTGGGTATGGATATGATACATGTGACCAACGGTTGGTTATCGATCGGGAATATTTCGAAGAGACTTATATCATGACTCATGTTATTGTTGCATATCCGTGGTATGCAGTTTCTGGAAGCATTCTGGCTGATGACCACAGCTCACGAATCTCTGTGACTATACTCGTCTATCCGACATTCTTCACAGAGTCTGTTACCATGGAGTGAATTGTGAGCGATGTATTTATGGAATTATCAACACGAAACTTCCATTTCCTTCACAACAAAGCAATCTTGGATTTCTTAAAAACTGTCTTTTACCTAAGCAAAAACTACTCAGAGTTTTGCAACCTCCCCAGAAACACGAGAACACCTTTTACAGCCACTTCCAGTAGTCCGTGAGGCTTCCCTCCATGCCACCAAAGAATTCAAACGACGAGCATCTACGCGGACCAAGGCATTTTTGCCAGCAAAGTCGAACTCAAGACCAGCGATCAAGTAGCACAAGATTCACGCAAGACATCTTGCGCCTTCAAGTTCAGTCTCGGCTTATATACGCGCGGTCTTCCGACGTTGTGTTCACCGAAGCGATTCAAAACAGCCGGCACCAGGGAGACTGTTTGAACAATGACAGACGGTACATACCATATTGGGATGACTCCACCGGCATCATTTACGAGATTCCTAGCGTTTCAAGGCACCGTCTGTCGAACCTGCACATGCAGAGAGACAACTGCGAGAGCACCCGCTACCCTTGTCTGAATTTCTTTGCGAACATCTCGAAGAAGAGACTTTATGGAATGAATACAAGTAGGGATATTGCGATAACTACGCAATAGCCCAGATTGGATGGAAAACAAGTTCAGCGTCCGAAGTCCACGCCGTGTATGGAAACAAAAGATACATGGAACAAAAAATTGCTTTTCTCTACTAGAAAGAGATGAGATAAAGAATGTCGCCAGACGGCTAGAAAAGCATGTCAGTGACATTATGAACGCATAAATGAACGCCAGTCTTCTCCGGAGAAACGCTGGTAGCGGGATTTCTGAATAGGCACGAGAAATCAATTACTTCAAAAGCTGGAGGACCGATCGAAAAAATTAGATGATGGCATGAGGGCCTCAGAAAGGTCTTGCATCTCGTTATGCAGCCAACATTTGTCGTGAAAGAAGAAGTAATGTATGCTTGGGATCGAGTATATAACACATGTTGAGCGAGAATTGAGCACCTAGACGAGTACAACAGTACTATGAGGGAAGCTTACTCAGTGTGCTGTGAATCAGGCTATCGTGAGCCGTGATATCGTGTGGTTGGACAATAGATAGGTATGTAAGACCGAGGTTCAACTCCACTTGGCCCGTGCTTGTGCTTCCCCGCAACGCGTCTCTCTGGATCGAGCATGTCCCACGAATGAGGCCAAGCGAGTAGTCAAGATGTGCGATTCAAAGCTCGCATACATATTGGGAGTCTTCAGGCTGTTCCCCACATCTAGGGAGTACACCAATCGCTGAGAAAAACCACCTGACATAGCTCGTTTTCGTTATATTTCCCCAGAACCACGGTGTTGTTATCGTACACGATGAACTTCTCTATCCCTGATGACCTTAAACAATACCTTGCCGATCTGGACAGATTCATCGAAGAGAAGATAAATCCTTTGCAACAAAAAGACGATAACAACCGATTCTTCGATCACCGCCGCGAGCACGCTCGGACAGATTGGGACAATGGCGGACTGCCACGCAAAGAATGGGAAGAGCTATTGGCTGAATCTAGAAAGCTCTCAGATGAAGCTGGCTTCTACAGATTTTCACTGCCAAAGCAGTACGGAGGGCAGAGCAATGCTGATGGGCGAGGAAGCAATCTCTGGATGGCCGTAATTAGAGAGCACCTTGCAGCCAAGGGGCTGGGACTATTCAACGATCTCCAGACTGAGCATTCGATTGTTGGGAATTTCCCAGACGTTGTTATGCTCATGAACTTTGGCAATGAGAAGCAGAAAGAAGAGCTCATCCCCCTACGATTGCAAGGCAAGTTCAGGATGACCTTTGGTCTAACGGAGCCTGGCCACGGATCCGACGCCACGCACATGGCTACCAAGGGGAGGCCAGAGACAAGAAACGGGGTCAAAGGCTGGGTGTTGAATGGATACAAAAAATGGCAGACGGGTATGCACCATGCCACTCACTGCTCGATTTTTGCGAGAACGTCAGGAAAGGATGGTGAGGTAAAGGGTATCTCCTGTTTCATTGTACCGGCAGACACGCCTGGTCTCAAAGCAGAATCATATGAGTGGTACGCATGCGATGTTACTTTGCTCCAAAAGTACTACTG
This sequence comes from Curvularia eragrostidis, assembly GCA_020744315.1. Classification (NCBI taxonomy): domain Eukaryota; kingdom Fungi; phylum Ascomycota; class Dothideomycetes; order Pleosporales; family Pleosporaceae; genus Curvularia; species Curvularia eragrostidis. The sequence continues at coordinate 6,731 of JAIRCK010000021.1, read as the reverse complement.
ATGGCCAATCGCAGGACTTTGAATATGCCTACAGATCATGCGACCGTCTCAATCAAGGACGTATGGGTCCCAGAAACTGCGGCCTTGGGGCCCATACACAATGGATTAGGAGTCGCCCAAGCTTTTGTACACGAGAACCGCATCCGACAAGCTGCTTCGTCCCTCGGCGCGGCTGTATACTGTGTCCAGCAGTCTGTCGAATACGCCAATGAACGTGCGCCTTTTGGAACACCCCTCTCCCATAACCAGGGCATCCAGTTTCCGCTGGTCGAGCTTGCGACTCAGTGCGAGATGTTGCGCCAGCTCATACGGAAAACCGCACTGGAAATGGATTCTATGCCACACAATGATATCGAGAAGAAGATCGGTGACAAGGTGTCAATGTGTAATTACTATGCGAACCGGCTGTGTACTGAGGCAGCCGACCGGGCGATACAGGTCCATGGCGGTAATGGGTATTCGCGACATTATCCCTTTGAACACATCTGGAGGCACCACAGGCGGTACAGAATCACGGAGGGTAGCGAGGAGATTCAGATGCGCAAGGTAGCGGCCTATCTATTCGGCTTTGGTGGTAGGAAGAGCTTGGTGGATGCGACAAAGACAGAGTCGAAATTGTGATCTGTTCGCCAAGGCGTTTGAAGCCCCGCTGTATCCTGATTGTAGTATGTTGAGATTTGTTTCACAAGCTCATCCTAGCCATGCGTCGTCATCTTCTATGGCTCATGTTCGCCAGGTTCGAAGCCATCTGTTGAACCCAGGCATCGCGTCTTTTTCCGTGATCACAGGCAATAAGACCACGATTAGCATAAACCAAACAAAAAACACCGTGATCCAGAGCAATGTCAGTCGTAGAATTGAGTTCTTGGGAGGACTAGGCAGAGGCTTAGATGCCAAACCCACTCCCGCTATGTTCACCGGCCGGGGTCCTGGAACTGGTGGGAGTGGTTTGAACACGGTAGTCCGATTAGACGTTGCTGAAGCGGTATTCGAAACATACGGCTTTGGTGGTACTGGAGGCTTCTCGGAATGCAAAAGAGGCCTACGATTACGTACCTGGTGGGTATTAATCGCCGAACTGGACATCTCTGTGTCGTTAATCGAAGATGTGTAAGGTTCATGGGCTATGTGGCTCCCGATTACAGAAGGCTGCCTTGGCACTTTCCTCGATGCGGACTAGTCGATTATAAATCATGACCATGGTCATTTTACGACATCAAAGCAGACAGCTCTTTGAAGCCAGGCAGTTTTGTCGTATTTTATGAAGGATATTTTTGTATGATAAAAGCTTTAATTCAGTATATTGATAAAGTCGCAAGTGTTATCGCAGTCAGACATAGTGTTTTCTTCCCTGTTAGCGTTCGATCGGAGAATGTGAAATCATTCACAAAAGAATTTTAGCAAACTATCCATCACAGCTTCTCTGGAGATGACCCTGGTTTTCTTCATTGAATTGAACCCCTAGATCCTTTTTAACGTCATAACGATGTCGGTTCTCTTTCCCAACGCAACCTTTATCGCCCGTCTCCATCTCTACTATCAGTAGAGCATGTATATTCATAATAGAGAAGACACCGTGAGATCTTAAGCCCTAAATGCGTAAGAAGAATGTCATTTAAGTATATTTGGTTTGGGAATAGATTGCTCATTGCGTTAAAGTTGCACATAGCGATGATACGCTGGTACCAATCGAATCAGCGAACCTGCACAGTGATGCGTTCATTTCGTTGAAAAAACCAAGCTTCGAATCATGGGTTTACTAAGATTCGATTCTTGAGACTGTGAGGGACATGACTGATTTCTACTCTTCACATTCACTAGTCTCCAATCACGACACTGCTGTTTGTTTTCACCCGCCATCTCCAATCACCCAAACCTGTAACACCCTCTGCATGAAAGCAATAGCATATTTACACTGGAATCTGCTTTTCTTGATCCCACTTTCTTAGCTTTTGATAGCCACGTCGGATTCGTAATCACTCCATAACACGACTTGCCTCCGCCAAACAATAGTGTCTTTGAGATAATGTGCCCGGCATCATCAGAGAGCGCTTCAAGGTCAAAGTGTGCCTCAAAGAGACAGCCACGTATGACGCCTCTGCGGTCATGGTCTATAAGCGACATCGAGCCTGCAACAAGAACCCCAAACTCCCTAGCTGCTATCTTGAACAAAGACGAAGGCCGGCTCAAAGATATCGAATTTCCAGCTAGCAACACAACATCTTTATTGAACAATGAAGCAAGTTCATGGAAAAGCAAGAGCGAAAAATCTCATAAGCGACCGCGGCGAGTAAAGAATACGAGGGCACGACAGAAACGCACACATGGCACATCAAAGCACGGCACATACGAAAAGATAACTGCACGCTTCACATATCCTTCGGAATCATGTCCGCCACCTCTCCCACCTACTCTCCATTCATCAGTTGCGCAAAGCGCAACCGGTTCAACAACCAGCGCTACACATGATATCAAGTCTTCAACGACACTCTTCTCCATCTTTACGCAAACCATATGCTGCGTCTCCTTACTAATAATCGAATGCCTTCTCTTTTCTCTTATCTCACTTAGACGAATAGCTGTCGAAACCCCAGAGCCTCGTATTGGGCGCAAGACTAAAGTCCGTAGCGAGGCTGATCAAAATGATTCTGCACGCAAAGCATCTGCTGAGAGGGTGGTCTGTGTAATCGCGTTTGTAGCCAGTGAAGCCGGCGATGCAGGAAAGGAAGAGAGTACGAAGCTAGTGGAGATGAGAGCGAGGCCTAAGAGAGTAAAAGAGATCATGATGGCGAGCGGATGTCGTGTGGATGAGGTGCTATACCGAGAAGAGATAAGAGCTGCACTGAGGAGGCTGAAGGAGTAGCTCGTCAATGGACTCGATCTGCGGAGAAGTCTGGTAAGTGGTTACCGCTGTGGTTGTAGTGAATATGAAGCATTCGGATCTTCATAACGCTTTGTAGTTGCTGGTGCAGCCTAGACTCTTCCAGTTTTCTCTTATGCTACGGCCTTTACCACCGTTCTTTTGGGGTCGTTTGCTACTGTGCTGAGTTTACGCAAATGGCATCTAATCAACTCCTTTTATCAAAAATCATCTATGCGCATCATACAATACCTATCTTGGGAATTGATGTATGTACGACTTGAATAACTTTGAGCCGTGAAAGAACCATTGGGGAGTGCACGATGCACCAAACAAGCGATTTGTTCCAGGGCGTTGGGATAGGTGAGACATGCCGGGGTAGAGAAAAGCAAAGAACATGATGATAACATAGTGAATGCATCAATGTGGTTGTGTAAAGAGAAAGGCAGTTTGACTTTGTGTCTTTGAGTTTAGTCGTCGTGACTATCAGTGCCAAGGACTGAACTACTATTTTAGGCAGGTGTCAAGTCTAGCTCCTGCTGCGCATGACTTACATTACGTCTAACAGCTGCGATGGTACTATCCCTCCACGTGTGGCGGAAAACCCTGCGTGACGGTATGCCGGTCACACTCTCCACCACAACAAACTCAACCACAGTTGAGAAGCCTGTAAAATCTCGGAATAGAGACCTAGGCTGCAGTGCTTTCTCTAAACTGCATGTCTTTGGCAAAAGGTTACTGCGTGGCTAGCAATACCACAATTCACTGCCAGCATACACGTGAGCGCAGCCTCGGTCGGCCTTAGAAGTACTAGAGGATTCTTGCATATATCTAAGAGTTAGTAAGGCTATATAAACATACACAAAGAGACTGTCCCGAGCGAACTATTACAGTATCTAATATTGTGGCGCTGTGGTGCAGGTTCTACTGCAGGATCAACGGCTTAAGGCGTTAGCTGCAGGTCGTATAGAAAAGCCGCATGTATATTAACTAGCGGTAACTAACTAACTCATCTATCATATGTTGCGAGCGGAAGCTAAGCGCCTGCCCGAGCCGAAAGGTGGAACCCTGGGGACGCCAGACCCTATCCGCTCTGTCAGCCGCGATCCCACCTCCATCAGCTTTCAGCCTAGCCCAAGATATGAACATGCAGCTCCTCTAATGCGTGCACAAGCACCTATGTTAGTCCTAGCCCCGCGAGGACCTCGTCGGTGTGCTTCATAAGTGGCTTGCTAGCCTTCCTGCCTGCCTGCATTGCTAGAATACCCTCCTGCCTCCGGAATACGCGCCCATACCTGCCCAACACACCCAGCTTGTGTACGCACCGATGATTCGAAATGTCCGGTGCCGAAGCCATTACCGCCATCCAGCTGATCGACGCCTGCATCGGCATCGCTAATACGATCATCGACATTGGGCGTGCCGTTCACGACGCTCAAGGATTACCGCCAAAGCTTCGAGACCTGCTCGAAAAGCTGCCAGCGATCCAAGAACTGTTAGAAAGTGCGCAGGAGAGCTGCGAGGAAGGGACGATCACAGAGGATGCTAGCAAGAACGCACAGCCGATTTTGAAACAGTGCGAGGAGGCTTTAGCTGAACTAAGAGACATATTCAGGAAAGCGTGCCCAAAAGACGGGGAGAATCGTACTAAGCGCATCTGGAGAGGTGCAAAGACTGTCTTCTTCGGCCGAGATAGCCAGGTACAGAGGCTCTTAGTGACCATTCAAGACAACTTGAGACTGTTGGAGCAGAAACAGATCTATGTTATTGGCGACAAGCTAGACGCCCTACAGCAAGTTACGGTAGCACTAGCGGATGAGGATGGCAAGTATACACATACTGGAGCGGGCAACATTATTGCCAATCAAGGCGGCAGTCCTACGAATTATATAGTTGGTGGAAGCAACAATCGGCAGGTTAATAATCCTGGAGTGTACAATGAGGGCCCTTCTAGTACGTAATTATCGTCCTCGTGTGGTCACACCGATTTCTCAATCGAGGCAGTTTCTTTTTCACTAGCATCTGTTCACAGCGTGCCTAAGTCTACTTCGATGAATTTGTACTGACTATGCTGGTGCTAGCATATAATTACACTTATCTATCACCAGGTAAACTCGGCCTTGAATGCTATTGAAATACGTGCGCTTGTTTATTAGCTGCTGACGACAGCGCGACGCTAGAACGACCCGAGACACCGCCTAAGCTGTCGTTCAGCGTCCCGTTTCGACGCGACCCAGACTTTGTCGACCACGGAACGCTGCTCGATCAGATTGGCAAACAATGCGCAGCCCCAGCATCGCGGGTAGCACTGGTGGGCCTCGGCGGCGTGGGGTAAGCCCAAGGAAGGAACATTAGGTCGATGCTCACACCTAACATACGACACAGGAAGTCGCAGCTAGCCATCGAGCACTGCTACCGCACCGCTGAACAGTCGCCGGACACGTGGGTGTTCTGGGCGCATGCGAGTAACACCGCGCGACTCGAGCAGAGCTTCCGGGAGATCGCCGACCAGGTCAGGGCTTGCGGCCGCAAGGACCCGCAAGCAGACGTGTTTAAGCTAGTGCACGACTGGCTGCGCGATATGAAGAACGGACGGTGGCTATTGGTGCTCGACAATACAGATGATGCTGCTATAGTCTCTCCGACAGATGGCAGCAGTGGTCTCCGGCAGCATCTATCGAGTTATCTGCCTTTCAGCAGGCACGGCGCTGTCCTTGTGACGAGTCGGACAAAGCGCGCAGCGATGCAGATTGTGGAGGATAGTAACATTATACTAATCGAGCCAATGCACGATGCAGCTGCACACGCTCTGCTCCGTAAGAAACTAAGGGACATAGACGACAAAGACGACAGCATCGCTACACTAGCTATGACGCTCGATGGTATGCCGCTTGCTCTCGTGCAGGCGGCAGCATACATTCGAGAGCGAGCACCACGGTGCTCTGTGCGGCAGTATCTCGAGGAGTACCGGCAGAGCGATCGCAGAAAGACGAGTCTGCTAAACCGAGAGGCGAGTCACCTTCGCCGAGATAGATCAGCCAGCAGCTCTGTCTTAGTAACGTGGCAGATCTCGTTCGACCACATACGGAGCATAAGACAGTCAGCAGCAGGCCTGCTATCGCTAATGAGCTTCTTTGACCGACAGGGGATCCAGGAAGCTCTACTCCACCAACAGAGCAGCATAGCAGACGACGGATTTGAAGAGGACGTGCTAGCCCTACGGGACTACTCTTTTATTACGGTGACTAGAGATGCAGACACATTTGAGATGCATAGTCTAGTGCAGCTAGCGACGCGCACGTGGCTCGAAAACGAAGGGCAGCTAGACAAGTGGAGAGAGCAGTTTATCTCGAATCTGTGCGCAGAGCTGCCGAGAGGAGAGTACGAAAACTGGGAGAAGTGTCAAGCGCTATTTCCACACGCACGAGCGGCACTGGCACAGCAGCCTAAGAGTAGAGAGTCACGAAAGGAGTGGGCGTTGTTACTATATAAGGCGGCATGGTACGCGTGGCGACGGGGGAGAGCAGGCGAGGCAGAGGAGATGGCGATGATGTCGATGGAGGCTAGGAGTGAAGAGCTTGGGGAAGAAGATGTGAGAATGCTAAACAGCATGGGGATGGTGGGACTAGCTAGAGAGCTTGGAGGTAAATACAAAGAGGCAGAGGCGATGCATAGGCAGACGCTGGCAGGGTATAAGAAGGTGCTCGGGCACGAGCATCCACACACGCTGATAAGCATGAACAACTTGGCGCAAGTGCTAGGCAGTCAGAGCAAGTACGAAGAGGCGGAGGCGATGAACCGACAGACGCTACCGTTGATGGAGAAGGTGCTTGGGCATGAGCATCCAGACACGCTAATGAGCATGCACAAC